>JAUYWH010000002.1:10430767-10454709 GCA_034779795.1 Ctenopoma multispine
TATATATCAGGCTAATCAGCTGTAAAACAAGGCAGTTACAGGATCAACCAAATTTTATGCATTTGTTGGAACTGTATATCAAAAACAAACAAGTAAACTAAAGATCTCACAGTGTAATGAAAATTACGTTGCACTCACCATCCTGTACTGTCTTCTTGGCTGAGCTAGAATGGACTTTAGTTCCATGATCTCCATATCTGCCAGGTTCGGCCTCTCGCTCTAAAAAAGTCAGAAGGAAGAAAATGGAAAAAAAAATTAAAACAAATAATTAGATAATTTCTATTGGCGTTCTGATTGATCGGCCACCGATCATTAATCATTATCAGCCGATTTCCGTGAAAAAGTATGTGATTGGCATATTTGGATCAATGCCTTTCATTGCAGATCACAAAAGTCGATCACTTGTAGCTCATTCTGTGTGGCCTGCAGAGGCCCTGTGTGCAGCGTAGTGTCCCCCTCCCCTTTTCCTTCACACTGTGCTGGCGCCAAGTGGCAAATCATAATCAAAGATGTCTGCAGTGTGGAACATTTTACACCTTGAGAGTAATGTAAAACATATGCAATGAAAATATTCTCCCACATCCTTGACTATTTCTATATTGTGTTGTTTCAGTTGCCCAAATTTACAGTTAAAACAAATATTTTAATAGATAATAAAAAAGACATTTTGAGTTTTGCTACAAACTTACACAAACATAATTTTTCTCTTCTGAAAGGACTAATCACAGTATCGTCATCGCCAAACACAGTCAAGGTAAAGTAATGCACCTATCCATCTATTAAAAAAAAACCCAAATCCATCCTTTCTTCTACACTCTCATTGCAGTCCAACATCTCACATGGAAGTAGGCCAGCCGTGGCAGAGCCTCAGGGAGCAAGTAGAGCAGCCAAACACTGTGGTACAGGGAGTCTGTAGGCTGTGACATTAACACCTTGACATGACTAACTCCCAAACTCATCCATCTCCTGAATTTATTAGTGAAGCTTTTGAGCTAGGACTGACCAGGGACTGTACTGTATGTAATGACCAGGGAAAAGTGAGAAGATGTGTGTGTACATGCCATAAAAGTTAGTCCAAGTTTTTGTCAATATGCTCTCTACTCATTATTCTTCTTTTCTTTCCTATCGCATTCTTTGCTAGACCTCTCTTCTCCTCATTATGGAATTCCTTTCTTATCTCTGACTTACAGGCAATCTCTCTCAGCTTCTCTCTGTAGGCCTTGTGACTTTATATCTTTGCATCTCCCTCTGGCCCCTCCTTCGAGACCCGCCAATGCCACTGTCTCTTCCATACTGTATGCTGGCATTTAGCCTGAGGGTAGCTGTTACAGCGTGAGCAACGTCTACTCACACCCTCTGAAGTTTATTTATTTTAATTTCCGATGACCGTTCGAGGGCCTATTATCTCCAAGTCATAAAGGGCAGAAATGAAAACAGAGACATGAACACACACACGCACACACCCACACTCGTCTTCTCTGTATGTGATGTACAGTTGTGTGTGTTTTGCCTTGAAAACAGCCTGTTCAGCAGCATTCACACACTGCAGTCCATTGATTCGGCTCTGCCTTTGTAAACTAAAAGTGCAGGCTTGTAACAATTCACTCGACTCACTGTGGGCCCATCTGCCAACATTTGCCCTTTCTTAATCAGTATTTTTCTTGCCACTAGTTCCTTTCAAGACTGTGCTCCTGTAAAAAAGGACCCCATACTTTCATCCATAGTTACATACATACATTTTGTTACTTTCATAACTTACCACTTTTAACATCAACGTAGTCTTTTCTGTTCTTAACATACATTTAATTGCTTAGCTGATAAGATTGTTTTATGTTTTCATAAAATGATCCATAACCATGGTGTGTATTTCCTTCCTCTGCATCTTAGCAGGCTCCAGGTATCATTGATTACTGCCTGTGTGTGTGTTTTGTGACTGATTAGTTTACAGTGTATGCCTGGAATCACTTTTGCATGTACATGTGTGTTTCAGCTGATAGTCCCATTTATGTGTTAAGACTCAACAGTGTGAACACTCGCCCCTCTGAACGAGCGAGATAAGAGTTGAGCTGAGGGTCGCGGATATCGAGTCGCTTTTTATGATGTGGCCAACAAGCCATTAAAATCAGAGCAGTAAACAATGTTTAAAGAACGCCTGGAGAGCGAGCGACAAACCCTTAGTGCATTACACCGAAATGAGATATTTGTTCTTGCTCCAGCTCACACTTCATTTAATACACAGACCTGAGGTGCTCATTGTTGTTTGTTGTCCTATCTGTTTCTTTTCTTATCACTTTCTCTTTTTCTAATTCAACTCCTCCAGGCGCAGATCAAAGATGGTTATATGAGAATGTATTAAAAGTTGTGACAGAGTTAAGGGAGATTAAAGATGGACCGATGAAAAATGGGAGCAGACACACAGTGTATCTTCAGAGACACAGAGACTTAGTGAGTTGGAGAAATAGCTGATGAAATATAAAACAACGACAAAGTCTCTGCTGGGAAAACACAATGTCATGTCTAATCAGGCTGACTGGCAATTTGGAAGCTCCAGATTTTTGAGGCTTTGTTTGTGGCTGCTACTGCCAAACCAGAGTGCATCACAAATGACTTCTGTTTCTGCTGCCAAAATGGTTCCCATAGCAACCACTTATTCACTATGCAATCTAATTAAGTAAATGGACAGGAGTGGTAAACACCTGAAAATCGTGAACTTAACTCGTATTGTCCTTTCTCCGTCTTGGTGTGTATCGTGTCCTCTCTTTAAGCCTCAGTGCCAGTTTGACTCTCCTGTGCTGCTCTGAACTGACTGTGATAATGGGGCACTGCCTGCTATTTGTAATCCTCCCTTTGACTCCCTACTCTGGAT
Source organism: Ctenopoma multispine (assembly GCA_034779795.1). Taxonomy (NCBI): domain Eukaryota; kingdom Metazoa; phylum Chordata; class Actinopteri; order Anabantiformes; family Anabantidae; genus Ctenopoma; species Ctenopoma multispine. The sequence continues at coordinate 10,433,634 of JAUYWH010000002.1, forward strand.
AATGCATTGCAATCACAGACTCACAAATCTGCAGGGCATGCTCATATACAAGACCCCAGAATGAAAAAGCCAGAATGCTGATTGTAACATTGGTCTTGCTGACAGTACAACTGTTATCTACTTGCAAGGACTCTTCTTCTTCTCTGGTCTCTCTGCTCAGGCTTAAAAGCCTTTTCAGGGAAACTCTCCAATCATTAGAGATGGGAACAAGCAAAAATAAGCAGATGCAGAAAAACAGCAATAACTGAAAAAAAGGGAAGAAGGCTCAGCTGAGCTAAAGGATTTTAGGTTTAGTTGAATGTTGAAGTTCACACCAGAGCAGTGGAGAGGAGCAACATAGTTTATGCTGTTTAGTGCATTAACATGGGAAGCTGAAGAAGTTGTTCTCATATAACAGTTCAGTTAAAGAGGTGGCCATCATGCCCATCATGGCTATAGACAACAACAGCTTTTGGTTTGTGTGACTCACGACTTGCGCACAAGACTGACAGCAGGTATTTCTGCCTCCTTGTAAATGTGAAAAGTAAAAGTAAATGTCAGGACACGGCTGATTTTAATGAGTACAAGGCAGCCTCTCTCACTCCAGATTGCTGCAGTCAGTCACAGGTGGGTGGAGAGCGAAAGCAAAAACCCAAGTATGTGCCTGTGTTCCTGTACGTATAAAATCATTATGTTTATGAACAAAAAAAATGTGTGTGCTCCTGTTTCTTTGCCTGCTTATGATGGACAATGAATTTTGCTTCAGTGAAAGAATGTTTTTAAAGTTTAAAATAAATATCAAAACAGATTGTCATATACATGCTCTCCACAAACATACTGATATGTAAACAATGTATACTGTACCCTCTTCATGAAGTTAAAAACGTTTCTTCAGCTCAAAAAACACAGCTTCTGTGGAGTGCAGAAGTTCATTCTTGAACCAAATAGGAATTTGCCAAAATAAGCTTAGCTTTCTAACACTCCAGCAGACTAAGTGTCAATGTGTGACATTGTTGCGCACATAGTGATCAATCCATTAGTCAACTGAAAATTAATCAGCCCGACCCTGATTATCTGTAACTATTTCGTTAATTGAATTATTTTTAGTAACTATTAACACCGGGAAGCTCCCAATCAGTGACCTCACTGAAGAGTTTATGGTCTCACGGACAAGGGTAGCCTTGCAGCACAGAGAATCCAGGGACCCAAAAGTGGCAACCACAGGATTCCAGGTTCGTACAGGCAGGAAGTGGAGTGCAGGCAAAGCTCTGGAGGTGGCGGTATTGCAGCTAAGGTTTAAAGCACTGGTGGGGGCAGACTAACTATTACCAAGTTTTCTGGTCCAAGCTGTCTATGACACCCTTCCTAGTCCAGCAAACCTCCATGTCTGGGGTAAGAGTGAAACACCATCATGCCCCCTTTGTTCTGGAAGATGCACTTTTGAACGCCTACTCAGCAGTTGCCCACAAGCACTGGGAGAAGATATGTTGAGAACATAGCTATAGTCACAAAGAACACAAAGGGTCACCAGCAAAAGAAAACAACCTTTGTTAGAGCCAGTGAAAAACCATGCCCTCAACCTGGATAAAAGACCAGCCTCCTAAACACTGCCATTGACTGGTGGATGGAAGTTGACCTTGGCAAGCAGTTAAAGCTCGTAGCCCAAAGAACATAATCACGGCTGCGGCCTGACATGATCATCTTCTCAATCCACCAAGCAATTGATAATGCTGGAATTGACAGTGTCAAGGGAAAAGCGCACAATCGAGGCCAATGATAGAGTGAACCAAGTACCGGGAGCTTGAGGAGGAATGTCGAACTGGTGAACCTGCTGTGAGCCTGTGGAAGGAGGTTCCCAGGCAGCATTCACTGGGCATCGATGGGATCGCCAAAAGGAGAGCCATAAGATCAGCTACTGAAGCCACAGAGAAAGCAACAAGATGGCTTTGGATCAAGAGGGCAGATCCGTGGGTGAATGCTGCTGGGACGCAGGCCGGGATTTGATCAACCCTGGCAGGGTTGCCTGGGAGAGGCTGTCTGATGTTGAAAGACCCGAAACACCTGATGACACCAGGTCACATTACTGATGATGCGTCCCAGAGCATCCACAAGATGTACCTTTCACCTTAGACAATTTGCCTATGCCTATAATGCCTATTCATTTTATTGACATAAATTATTTTAAACTGAATATTTCTGATTATATGGACATTCATAACAACACATTTGAAAAATGTCATCTTGTATTTTTGGGACATATTTATTTAAAAATATTATAATCATAAGTTGCAAGCTTTTTTGAAAGCTCCAGATGCTGGTAAGAGGACTTTATGTTCACATTATTTTGTCAAAATTATGTCAAAATAATTTGGTATTTATAGTGAGGCACTGCTTGTATCTTTTATCTTGTTCCAAATGATATAACTTCTAACTCACTGTGCAGTAACACGAAAGCATAAAGCCCTGATCTGAGTACAGCAGATGTCTGTGTAATCCACCCACAGGGCAAGCTGGGCTGCCTGGGACACAGGCCAGGGTCACCCACACACACCTACCTCCTCACACAGCTACAGTATGCAGCATTAAACATTACTTCTAAAGAGACCAAACAGGTTAACCAAACATGACTGGCAAATAGACAGGTCAAAGAACTGTCACCATGGGAACTAGTATGAAGGCTTTCCCTATCTGTTGATGTTCATGGCAGAGATGAGGGAGGTTGTGACATTTAAGTGCTACGTGGGATTTCTAGAAATCTCAAGCTCAGTGGTTTCAGTAGACAGAAAAAATAAATTAGACTTTCCATCCTTTAATATCACGCTATATGCATTTTGATCAAATTAACAACATTTGAAATACAAATTAATATATGCATTTCTCATTTCACTGGGTTGTATTTCAAAAAGTTAAATGGGCAGGCAGACTGAAGTACAGGCAAAGAAACTTCACAGTGCTTGTAGCATTATTACTGAAATACTGACATTATTAACCTATGCATAATTAACTTATGCTGTTTATTCATCTGTTTCAAAATTGAAATGCGAATATGACGAAAATCTAAAATCCTGCCTTCAGAAATGTCATCAAATTATCTTACGACATGCGAATGCACACAATAATGGAACAACAAGCGACAGCATTACTGGTGTTAGTTTCTAGTAAAAAGAGTGATGCCTGCAATTACAGGCGGGGGGGTGTCGATAATAACCAAACTTATTAAGATATAAATCAAATATGAACACGAAAACTTCTAACAACAGACACAGGCTTTCACTGTGTGTCTGTGTGTGTTTACGTCACTGTGGTATGTTGATTCACAGTCACCCATTGTTCATCATTATGTAATTTCTCTCTGATGAACTCAATATGTCAGAAACAATAGAGCAGAAATAAGCAGTGGTATGAAGTGAAGCGCTGATGAGAGATACTGTATATGCCCTGAAAGAAGAGAGTGGTGAATTTAGAGAAAAAGATGGTGAAAGAGACACAGAGAAAACGGTGAACCAGGTTTCAGGGTACATTGTTGCATGAATATATTTTCTGGGGAGCAGCACTTTATATAGGATTCTGTTGGTTTAAGAAATTGCCTGCCAGAGAAAACTGACAGAAAATCTCACTCCCACAGAATGTTAAGTTTATATAGTCAGTCTTCAAAAAATTTGCAAGGGAGGTTTTTAGATTTCTGCCACTGTGTTTAAAAAACAATTAATATACAGTAGAGAAACTAACCCATCCATAACTGTTTGATTTTAAAGAATCAACACAGTGCTATACTGTCAACCATGATGACTATTGCAGTCTGATAGAAATAGACAATCACTTTTAGATCAAAATTGCTTATATGGCAACAAATCTGTCAGGTTTGTAGTGAGGAGATCTATGCAATCAAACGTGAAAAGTGCTCAATCAAAAGTGCTTCCTTTTCTCCCTAGGTTACATCAACAAATGACAGGACTGAGTTACAGAGATCAGATAGGGAGACAACCCCTTAGATCTCGATCAACGATCGGAGACAAAAATGTAGATTCCATTTTTCAACCGGTAATCACCATTTTCAGGAGAACACACAGTTTTTTTAGACGTTTAAGTATATCTAGGACAGACAGCCCCATTTCCAACAAGTCCCTCAACCTTAATGCTTCTTTTTTATTTGATCCATAGAGTATTAGTTGTAAGCGTGCCCCCGCGTACGAATGCGAGTGTTTGCTGAAAGTGCGCCCCTCATTGTGTTAGGCATGGAACATTTATCTTCACCATAAACTGTCAAAAATGCTGATATTTTCAAATCTTAAAAAGATGCTTCAACACCTCAAGGCATTTATCAAACTGTCACATTAAAATTACAGAACCTCTAGTTTATGAAATTAATCAAGTACATTATTCCACAACAGCAGCTAATATGCCCAGTGTAAAATGAGGATCATTGTTTATTCACAAGCAGGTTAGACGATACTAGCTACAATTAAAAAACAAACAAAAAAATATTTAAAATTCAAAATCAATGATTTTGTTGCAAGAAATATCTGCTGAACATAAGAATTATTATTGGAAATTTTTCTTCAGGCCTGCTGATGAATTGGACCATGTGTTCATTTAAGTGAGGCAAAGCAGCCAACTAGATTTCCAGGCTGTAGCTGGTTCTTAAGTTCTCTCAAATCCAGCAGGATTAGTTTGAATTCAAATACATGTTTACCACAGCTCCACAATAAGCTTCAACTCAAATGTTGGACCTCATTAAGCCACACGACGTCTAAACATATTTACCCTAAGTGGATTTTATTGCTCATCATTCAATATCGGCATTAAGTAATTCATGATCCCACTGATTTCATTCATTAGATGCTACAGAGGGAAGCTGAGAGTTGCTTTCAACTCATTCACCCCCCCCCCCCCCACCCATCAACCTCCCTGCTTCTGATTAGTCTCCAAGGACAACCAGTGATTCATTATTTAAACAGGGATCAACAGGTGGTAATTGATGTCACTATGCTTTCGGATGCTTCGACCCCCAATCAGGTGCTCTGAGCACACTTGTTATTTCACTTCGATTTTTGTAATCTAACCACACACATCAGGTTTCATGAGATCACTCTGTATGGAGACTTTTTTTGCACAATTCCATTGAATTAATTCAGTTTTTATTACCTCTTATCCACAATCTTAAGTGATTCTCACCCATCAAATGTCTAAAGGTGCTCTTCAGACTAAATAGTTTTTTTTAGCTGCCTGTTCGTTTAGATAATGTGAATTCTGTCTTTTAAAGACTGAAGTTTGACTTAAATGTCTATTTGAGATATGAACCTTAGAGATAAAGCCCTAGAAAATGCTAGTTAGCTTGTCAGTGCTGCAACCGTGTTTTGGAAAGAGACTCAGGCCTTTTCCATATACGACCTCACACTGGTTTATTCGTATTCAGTGACTGTCACAGTGACACTGGCTGGAGTCAGAAGGTGAAGTGAGTGTGATGCCTGTAGAACCAGCTGGGTGAAAATTAGATCCAATAGAAGCAATTCAGACACATGAAAGGAGCACATAATCCCACAAGACGACCAGATTATCTGACTGATTCTCATTATTTATTCACTTTCTAATTGTTTTACTCTTCATTACTCTCAGGTGAGCTGTTTGTGTGGGAGTAACTGCAGAGTGCAGTGTGATGGTGAGCTCTGCAGGGGTGGAGCAGTCATGTTGAAGCTGAAGTGCATCGCTACAGCACAACGGGCATGGCAATCAGAGGATCCAGATAATTTTTTTCCATAAAGAAGGGGTGCCTCACTGAAGAAGTGTGCAAATTTTATGATCTCAACAGTACTCTTCATTTGTTACACAATTATTTCTGTTAAGATTCATGTCCTTATATTCATGTTTCGTGGTTAGCACTGTTGCAAAAAGGACCTGGGCTTGAACCCATGCATTGATCGACTGCCTTTCTATGTGGAATTTGCAAGTTCTCTTCATGTCTGCATGTGTTTTCTTTGGGCACTTCAACTTCCTCCCACCATTAAAAGTTATCCAGTTAGGTAAGGAGTAGGGTTAGGTTAATTAGTGCCCCTAAATTGTCCATAGGTGTGAATGATTGTCTGTCTCAATGTGTCAGCCCTGTTATAGACAGGTGACCTGTCCAGCGTGTACTCTTCCTCTTGCATAATGAAAACTGGGATAGGCTCCAGCACTCCTGTGACCCTTAAGAGTAAAGATGCTTTGGATAATGGATTAATAAATTGTCATATTTAAACAATTATCTAATTTCTCTCCTCTCCATGATGGCTAGCTGTTCACTTTGCCTTTGAGTGTTGCTGGCAAGAACAAATGTACCTCCTGATATGGTTGGGCAACCTATTGTGCAAATAGAAGCCTAAACCTTATTTTTGGTAAGTACAATGTAATCCTAAGTGATAGAACAGATGGGTGTTCAAAGTTAAATCCCAAGTTGTAAAAAAAGTTGTTTTTAACGACAATATATCACCACAGAGGAGCATAAACTGACACTATTCTGTGTTGCAGGCAACGACGTCAACAATGTACACTGTTAAGACTAAAGCAGAGCCTCCATGTTTGGAGAACAATTTGTCATACCATACTGTTGCCCAGATACAGTAGTACGCATTGTTTTAGGATCTAAATCACAGAGAACTCCTCTACAGCGTTGTATGTATAGCATTTAGTCCCTGTCTAGCAGAGTGAAACTGTTTACTTTTTTCTTTTACTCTTCTCTGAGAGTAGCTCCAGAATTTGATACACGGAGGCAAGGCTGTTCTCATTAGGCTCAGTATCCACTAGGACCTGGCCCAGATAAACCTGCCCAGCAAGTTTTCCCTTGAGAGTTATCATTACTGTGCTAGATATGCAAAAACAAGCCTGCACAGAATAGAACAAACTTGGTGCTGGAAAGATTTACAGTCTAATGTGGTGCACATAGAGCTGTAGTCCAATAAAACTTCCAAACACTGTGTGTTTGAGTGTGTGTGTGTTTGTGTTTGTGTGAGACAATAAGGCTGAGAGTGTGAGTGAGTGTCTGTAATAACTGAGTTTAGTCAAGAGTTACAAGGAGTATAAGAGCATTTCACACTTGAGTGTGATTGATAAAAGTGAACTTGGCATTGTTGCCATAGTGAGTCCATAAACAGTATGTAACTGTGAACGGTTGCAGCATTGGGCCTAGGACAAGACCTATGTTTACAGAGAAGATTGGCAGCAGTTCATTGAACAGCGCAACTGGTTTATTTTGGAGTTGTTCTAACAAACAAGCTGCAAACTGTAACATTAAAACCCTTTGAGTGAAGGGTAAATATACATAACCACACACTCAAGGCTCAGTATGTTGACACTAGTATAATCTAAAAGAGACGATATGATTATTTTATTTCATTCTTTACCTATATGTGCTGGAAATTCATGTCGATTTTCTTTATTAACTACAACAACCTACTGTTACTTAATGTAAATGGCTGCACATGAGAATATCTGCACTATTCTTTCCACAGGAGATGAAGTTTAAACTATTGATTTATATTTTTTATATCATGTTTACATATGATTTTCTCATTTTAAAGTAGGACGTTGCAATATCAACACATTTACAAAATCCAACAATATTACCTGTTTAATATTATGTATTATATTCTTGCTTCAATTTACCAGTTGTACAGATTGTGACTGACAGGCTGCAGTCCTAATAATATATTCCTAATAAATAAATATTCCTATAGACTATATAGAGTTGAAAAAGTTGTCGATATGAAACATAAAACAGAGGCTATGCCATTCTGTTCTGCTTCATCTGTTTCTCCTTTGATGCTTCTCAGGGCAAAACACAAACATTATCTAAATTAAAACAAATTAGAGCCACACATTGAAACTTCACAGTGTATGAACAGTGGTAACAATGGCCACGTTAGCCTCTGTGTGGGAAGTTTTTCTCCCCCTAGGAAAGTAAGTAAAATTGCTATCTTGACTTCAGCTATTATTCGCTCATTACTAGAAGGTTAACAAGTCACAAAAGGCCAAATCATAAGTCCTACAGATGCACCATACTATCTCTGCATTTTGGCAACAAAAATTTCTTTCAGAATCTTAGTTTGAGGATGATATGGTTTTGTTGTAAATCTCTTCTAAAATTTAACAAAAAAAGTGTCTGTTATCACAGTCATTTGCCAAATTGTCTGATGCTACAGACAACACTCAGTCAGTACAGTAAACTTTAACACACACAAACATTAAAGTCACACAGAAACAGCAGGACTCACCTTGGTCTAGAGACTTGGCAGGGGCCCAGCTTTTGAAGTAGTCATCCTGAGTGAAAACACAACATAAGAAACTGTGTTATGAAAAAAAAGGCTGTGCTGAGAATATCACTGAATTATTTTGTAGACCAGAGAGAGAACATTCCAAATACTAAATCAAACTACTGAAAGATCCTGTCCTCATTCTTCTTTATTTTGTTCTTTCACACTTGTGTTTTGTAAAAATGAATGATTGCGGTAGGAAAGGAACAGACATTGAGAGGCTTGTCTTTGTGTTCAGAAATAGGACACAAATATACAGAGAAGCCTGATGGAGACACAATGGGAAGTAAAGAAAGTTACGGGCTCGAGTAGACAAGAGTTGAACTGGGACAAAAACTTTTAATGTGACAGTTTACATGGACTTTAACACTGAGAAATGGCTGGGAAAGAAGTGCTGTGGTTGTTATCTTGTGGAGAGAGATGGTGTTGTGTTACACGCGGTTAGGATCGTACCATATCCTAAGAAGCACAAACTATTGTTCCTGAGATACTGTACAGTGAAGTCTATCATTATGTAGAAAACCTCATCGACTGAAAATATGAATGAAAATAATTGGCTTTTCTCAGCTAAGCTCAGCTGGGAAGAGGTTTGGATTTACAGGCAAATACACTTTGATTCAAAGGCTCTTTTCAGAGCAGATTCCCTGCACAGTTAGAGACGTCTTTTACTGTGCAGCAACAATTTAAAATAAGCCCATTTAAAAAAGCCAAGGCTTAAACACTGTTGTTTAGTGTTGTCTAATTATATCATGCATATAAGTGAAACAATTGGTTAATAATCCACAAATCACCCTATAAAACTAGCACACAAATGAATGCAGGAGTAATATATCTGAGGAGTTTTCAGCTTGCAATGCAGCAACAGCCACCAGTAAGAGAAGCAGCAGGAAAACAGTTGTGCATTTCAATAGACCATCCCTTTATGTGAACAGGCTGATGCTCACAAAGATTAGCTGACAATCATCTGAGCTATAAGCTCCGATCCGATTTATAGATATAATATTTATGTAGTTGTAAACACAAACCGTGCTTCTCAACAATTCTTACTTATGTTTTATTATATTGACACTGACGTATTACCTGTTTAAACACCAACCTACACGTATGAGTGCTCACATAGCTGTTACCAAATACATTAAGTATTAATATCTGCTTACAACCACATTATAGTGTGATTTGAATTATTTATAAGTTCAATGCTAAACAGAGGGATTCCATTACAGTGTTACCAGAGTTTGGAGGTTTGCAGTGAAAGTAGTCTGTAGTGTTTTCTTTACGTGAACTATCTGTCCGCACACACGCACACACACCCAGACGCAGTGGTGGTGTCTGCATCTAAAATAGGGCGCAGGATGAACCATATGCGTGTCAGCAGGGAGTGAGCCTGTGTCAGTGACACTATGTGAACCAGGCAGAGAAAACCTGCTGGATTTGAAAGCAGAATCTATAGCTCATTTATTATACTGGCTGAGACAGTCAAAGAGAGGGACTGAGCTACATAGAGATAGAAACAGATAACAGGATAAATTAGGCAGTCATTTTAAACAGTCCTGAGAAAATGGACAGTTGACCCACTCGTACAGTTCTTTACAGTTCTATAAATGACAACCCCCGACATTTGAGCCAACACAAAAGTTTGAAATGAGGAGATGAAACCTAATTAGCTTCTCCCTCAGGTCCTACCTTTCGCTCATGTCCTTGCTTCCGTTTTTCTCTTATTTTATGTCCATCTCCCCTGCTCTGTCTCTGTTATAAAAATATCTTTTATGGCTGTTAAAGTGCAAAGTAGGATGTCACTGTAGCAAAAGTCATTGCTGCAGAGTTCTAACAAAAGCCTATATCATTAAGGAAAATGAGAGACCATTCTTCTACAGTGACAATGTCTAGCCTCCATTCATTTTTGGTTTATTAATATGCTGAAGTAGACCATGTTATGGTTGACCAGTCATCCAACCTGCTGTGCATTTAAATTAGCAACACCTCTCCAGCTCTGCAAAGCAACACCTTAAAGCAATTCAATGGAAAGAACTGCACTACATTTCAATACTTTAAGAAGTTACAAACACAAAGGATTTACTTACCTCTGCTTCCTTTAAATGATTGCAGACAGGCAGATGAATAGAGGAGAGAGAGGAGAGAAAGAAAGGTCAGTGATAATGACACAGTATGTCTATGAGATCCATTACAACCCTGTGTTACTGATTCTGAATACTGAGCTTAACTCCAGAGATTCATTTAATAGGAATTTGATTCTGAAGGTGGGAGAGTACCAAAAGACTAACGCATACACACACGTGCGCTGAGGCTTATAAGATAGCCTTATTTGATGTGGCATGTAATTTGAAACACATCGAGGGCAAATTGTACAGGCTTAAAGCAGAGGCACAGGATAAAGAGAGAGAGAGAGAGGGAAGAAAGAATAAGGGAGAGGTGGGGAACTTGTGCAAACGTCAAGGAAGGAGGAGAGCAGGCATAAGACTTTAGTGGCTTTTTAATAAGCTAAAATGTGTTGGAGAGGAGGGAAGAAGACAGGGGAAAGATGTGTTATTGTGGGGGTAGATATATGCTGTGTCATAGCCAAAATTCTGTGGCCATATTTTTGGGCATCTTCAGAAAGCTGCCAAAAAGTCTTAATATGCCACAGAAATTTTAAATTTGTGATAAAACCATAAAGATGCTGCATCAACTGAACTAATGAGAACACTGTGTCTGGCCTAGGGCTAAAACTACACAAACTACACAAACTACTACAAACGAATGCTCTATTTGCATTGCTACACCTGAATCACATTGTGTGGAATGAATATATTTGTCGTGATGTCCTGATTTTTGTACCATCTGGACAATGTGGGACTTGTTGATATCTTCTGTGTATTTTTGACCTGCAGCTACAAATGTTGTGTACAGGAGTAAGTGTTTGTCATTAGAAAACAATACTTACAGTGTCCTGAGACAACTGTAGCTGAGATGCTGCTGCAGAAATACAGTGCCCCTGTTTTTTACTAGTTAGTGTTGCTTAAGGTTCACGGCAGTTGCTTGTTATTCAGTCTAAGTCTCAGGAATGACCTTTCCTTGCCCAGGGCCCACATTAATTTTTTAGTGCACTCATCTCAAAAACATTAACTGGCTGTTTAGCTCGCTGCAACACTGCTCCAATGTCATTCACACCCTTCAAAGTGATTACAAGGACATAAAGCTGCGTTGTTATTATCACATCGTCATTGTTGGAGGTGGTGCAGGATTTTTGGGTGGCTTGTTTCACAGTGAAGTCAACTGTGTCCATTTAAACTAAAAAAAAACACTCAGCAGGAGCTTGCTTATAGACGAAATTAAAACTTTTTGCGGTTTAATTAAACTCTGTGTAAAATGTAGCACAACAGCTGTCAGTGAAAATTGGATTCCTTTATTATAAAACTTTACATGATTTAGTTTATTTACCAGTGCCTCTATTTTAATTATGGTTAATTGAATGTCGTCTGAGTTTAAAAACCTTCATGTCGCAGTGAGCAGTTCCATTAGATGTTACTGTTCAGCAGCTAGATGATCGAGCTAAACTAGGCTGAAGTGTTCAGAAAGTTCTCCCAGACGTAAAACAAGGCAATGAGGAGGTGGTTTGATTCCCAGTTACCCCAATTCCTGGCCAGATGTCCAAGTGTACCTGGAAAAGACACTGATCCCCGAACCCATGTTGTCTTAATGGTGCAGCCTGTCTACAAAGAGTTCCCTAAGGGAAGTATTAAATATTATTAATATGGTTCCCTGGCTGTGTTGGACCCACTGTGAAACCTTTTCTCTGGTAGCAGTCAGACTTCAGTTAGAAATTAGATTTTTGCTGTGGTAAACACTAAAACCATAATACTTTCTGTTTGGCTTCTCAAAAATAAACATCATATTTCTTACTCTTACAAATTAAACAAGGCTTTTATTTTATGAAACTTGTTATTGGGTTATGAAAACTGAAAAGACATGAGCAGCCTAACTGGAATAACTTTATACTAGTGTGCACATAAACATGTGTCACACCACAAGAAAAAAGAGAACATGAGTTGTTTAATTCATGTGGACAAATACTTAGTGTTTTAAAGGTGATAACAGTCTCTTAGTCGTTCTGTCTCCTCAGTCTCTTCCCAGGTTAGTTCATTTGTTTCTCTCCAGATTAAAGTGATGGCCCTAAGATTTCATCTGATATTAGATCCCTGAGGTAGTCTGTGACAAGAAAAGAACATGACTGATTCAGAGGGGAAGCAAAGTGGGAAAGGCTTCAGTCCGATTGGCTCCTTTCAGGAGAAGTGACTTCACAACGTGTGTGTGCACGTGCTTATACTCATAAGTGAGTATTTGCACTAATACTCACATTAACATTAAAATAGGCAAAGCCATGCCTAGAGTGCTGACTGAAGATGTCATAATCAGGGAATGAGGATGCAAATCTGGCCTCTAGGTGGAAACTAAACAGCATTAAAAATTTACTCTGTACTTTATGCATTTTATTCATGGGTGTGGAACCTTGCTGAATTCCGTCTCTTCCTCTAAATTCATTCCCCTCTCCTCCTCCTCTTGTTCTTTCCCTCTCCACCATGCCTCTGCTTTCCTTCTTAGACTACATCCTGCTTATAGACAACCATTGCTCGGGGATCTGATCAGTACTCTGTGAAGCTGATATATGAGCTTTGTGAGTAGATATCAAAGCAGAGAGTGGATTTCAGAGATACGCTGCATCAGATAACTTTACTGTTAGGGCCTCTGCAGAACTAAAGACTTATGAGTTGGACCAGCGGAGATATCTCCCACAAATACTGAAGGATTCAGAAAAGCAGCACACTCACATTGAGAGACAGAAATAATGCAACTCATGTTTGTCATTTTCTCAGAGTTATGCACGATCAAAACCTTACAACAACCCAACAAACCCAACAGAAAAGTCTATGACCTGTACCTTTTGTATAAAATATGCTTTTTTAAAGACAACTTTATTAATATAGCACCTTTAGAAAATAGAAAGTGCTTTGCAAATGCAAAGAAATGTTGGATAATAAAAAAAATAGGCTGTCCCTTAAACCTCTACTATTAGTTCATATACCTTTTAGAAAAGCGGTTTTAGCCATTGTTCTTTATAGCAACTATTACTGCAGCGCTGCGATGGATTGGCGATCTGTCCGGGCCGTATCCCGCCTCTCACCCAAAGACAGCTGGGATAGGCTCCAGCACCCCCCGCGACCCGAATTCGGATAAGCGGTAGGTAATGGATGGATGGATGGATTACTGCAGTGCGGTGGTGAACTCTAACTGAACACATTCCCTCTACACTGACAGTAAAAGCAGAAATATTGGAATTTTTGTGAATGTTGTGAAGTTATTAATAAAAAAAAACAGTTATAAGCTAGTTATGACACAGGTTTTGAAAAATATAATATTTGAGTTTTTGTCTGACCTCCATAGGATATGAAAGTGTGAAACTATGACCAGGGAACATATGCTGAGTGTGGCACAGGCAGTTTTTGCTTTTTAGTGCCCACTGTCAGTACAGAGGATGAAGGTTAGGTTTAATAAAGACCATTAAAAGCGAAATCGACTTTGTGGAGAGGAGGATGTTCCTTTTCTTTTCAGTTTTATTTTTGAGCGTCTGACCAGTACTAAATGTAGTATTTAGTAAGTTTAGTACATTTTATCTACACTATACTGCCAAAAGTATTGGAGCACACCACCAAATCAATGAATCCAATGCATAAAGGAAGATCCATAAGGACATGGATGAGTGAGTTTGGTGTGGAGGAACTTGACTGACCTGCACAGAGCCCTGGCCTCAACCCAATAGACCACCTTTGGGATAAACTGAGACTGCGAGCCAGGCCTGCAAAGTATTGGGGCGCTTGCCTTTACACACATAAACTTTATTGTGAGGCTGGGCACGACACCCCATTCTTAATACATATGGAGTTGGCCCACCCTTTGCAGATACTCTGGATACTCTTCTGGGAAGGCTGTCCACAAGGTTTAGAAGTGTGTTCATGGGAATATTTAACCGTTCTTGCAGGAGGCTTTGTGAGGTCAGGCACAGATGTTGGATGAGAAGGCCTTGCTCACAGTTTCTGCACTAATTCATCCCAAAGGTGTTTCAGGTGGAGGTCAGGGCTCTGTACAGGCCCGTCAAGTTCCTCCACACCAAAGTCGTTTATCCATGTCCTTATGGACCTTGCTTTGTGCCCTGGATTCATTGATTTGGTGGGGTGTTCCAATAGTTTTGGCAATATAGTGTGTATTTGAATCTTATTTGATTGCTATGTTTTCCACATATCATGTAATATATTCTTTTTTACACATACTGCAGTGTGTGTTCACAAATAAGTTCAAGTAAAATATCACTCCAACAATGGTACATAATACTTGCATGCATTCAACCCAGATTTGTCTGTAGTGGAAGTATGAAATACACAGGAGAATTGACTGAGACCAAGAGACTGGAGGCATACAGTAAAACAAAAGGAAGGGAAGAAAAATGTACTTGATATACTGAGCATGTTAAGAGCATGAGGGAATAAAAAAGACAAGGGGAATGAAGGAATGTCGAAGACGAAGTGGGAGAGAGGATGAGGACTAAGAAAGAGATGAGATGATAATGAGAAAACATGGACACCAGATGGTGGAGGAGAAGGAAATGGGGGGACAGAGGCAACAAAGTGAGAAGTAAGAAAGAAAGCGAAGAGGAGAGATAAAGAACAGAGATGGGAGTTTGCTTTCCTGTAGTGCTGCTCCACTGGAGTCTATCCAATATTCGTGTCTACATCCTGGAGACTGACAGGCAGCATCTCATTCATATGAACAGACAGGTAACACTGAATATTGCATGTGTTGCTGAGAAGATGAAGCAGTACGCTACCGCAGACATATTGTACATATCATACTCATGCGCTCACACACACAGAAGTTTGCACTTGCCTTTCAGGAGAGCTGCACAAACTAAAATTAATAGTTTATTGGAAGTTACTCAAACTTTCACTCTCCCTTTCTTTGTCACACACAAACACATAATTAGGCTAAAAATACATATGGCTCGATCATTGCAGCAGTGATTTCCATCCAGACTATAAAGTTATCCAATGATCTTGCTAACCATCGAGAACATTTGCATTCACAGCCAGTCAAACGTCTCTACACTGAGACAAGCAGCTTCTTTTTTCTGCTTACTTCCCCCTTCTCTCCTTGGCTTTCTATTTTTATAGCCTCCCTCATTCATCAGCTCCTTCCTCTCTTCTTTACTCCTCTTTTTTCTCTACTGAAAACATCACTTAGCTCATCCAGAAACTGAACAATGGGCTCCAAGCCAAATATCAAAAATCTGCTTCCTCCTTATTCTGTCCTTTCTTTTCACGTTAATGAGGGAAAAACTCTCAAGCAGCACTCTGTTATTTGAAATATCTCGCCATCTTCACACTCTTCAAATTTCTTTCTCTTTCTAATATCCTCTTTCTTTCCCTTTTCTCCCATTTCCCTTTAGTTTCAGGACACTGAACCTAGAGTTAAAAGACACAACGAGGCAACAAGCTCCGCAATACAGCAAGGCAGCAATGTCTGCTCCTGTCTCGTGAGAGAACAGAGGGCTTCGATCTGAAACAGTGAGAAACAGAGATAGAGCATACATGACACAATGTGCTGCTGACAGAAAGGAGTCGGTGTAGATGAATTACACTTTGGGCTTATTAAAATGATAAATTGATATCAGTGTATCCACAGTTCTATTTCCATCCACATAAAGTAATTTTTAAGAACATACTTAAAATGTTGCGAATAATAGAGAATAATAAATATGAATAGTTTTTGTTAGACAGAGAAGAACAGGCACCCTTGAAGGCAAAAAGGCGTACTAAATGGCTTTGTGTGAGCTACGGTATGTAATTCACTGAATTTTTCTATGACAACTATAATCCTCTTTGACTATAATGAGTGTGAAAAACTGAGGACCCAAACTTGTCACTTCAATTCAAAGAATAATGAATAATAAAAACCCAATTCTTAATGGTGTATAACTTCAAAAAATGTCCCTCTCTCACCACAATTAGAAAAAGTATTGTTTCATAAATCAAAAATTAAATCCCACAATCTGCAGACACATTTGATCATCTGACCACATCTTAAAGCTTAAAGCGTCTTAAAAGTGTTTTTCAGCTGCTTTGAATGGCCACACTTGAAGTCACAGGTATAAGTACTCATCAGAGAACAAGTGCTCTGTTCTGAGTTTCAGAAAAAGTAGTTGAAATAATACAGGTTTTTAGACAGTTTTCCTTCCAGTTCCAGACACCACCTGGCAAGCACTTCAAATGTTCTATACTAGTGTCGTTACCCATTCAGGAGTTACAATGTGACAAAATCTAATTGGTCCCCTATCAAAACTGTGTAGTAGAAAGTAAATGTGATATATTATCTTAAACACATATGTAAGGAAATATTTATTTTAACTGATAGAGTTCAATGGTTAAATATCAGACTGCATTTTTCTCATTAATTAATCAGTTGTTCCATCAATCAATTAAGATTTATTAGTTTAGTCTTCAAAAGTCAGCATATTTTGGAACATGGACCAATTTCCCACACATATTTACTTTGCTTCTTTTGCCTGACCAACTGTTCACAACTCATTTCCTACTTGCTCTGTCTACCAAAGCTTTGAGAAAGGTTTGAGAGAGAAGAACACACGTGTGCACAGAGAAACGTTGATATTGGCATACACACACATTAAGGAGTTAGTCAACTACCAACTGCCTAAAAAAGAGCTGAAGAAGTGGCCACATGTTTGATTTAAGCACTGTGACAGAGAAAGAACTGAGGAGAATGAGATCAAAGCAGAGGCAGAAGGAAACAGACAAGGAAAAAATCCAAAGTCTAAAACACTTTGCTTGTGATTTGCAGACATTTTATCCACACGCCAAGGTAAGAATCATGTTTGTAACTGTTCCCAAGCCACATTTAGCTGTCACATCAGTGTTGCTTCACCATGTAAGCCCTACGGCAGCTGACAGGCGTGTCAAGGTCAACCTAGATCTGAGGTTGCATGGGGAGCACACAGCCTGGTGCACACTGTGTAATAAATAATAGATAAGACAGCATATCACTAGATTAGCTTGACATGGTTACAGGTCTGCCACCTGCTGTTCCTAGCTGTTTGATTGGCTGAGAAAATAGATATCAAAAGAAGCATAACAGAAATCTTTCCGTCCATCAGTAAGTCACACGAGTGTACTGCAAGTGTTCTTGATTTTCTTATCTGTGAGGTGAGTCTCAGCATTGAGTGTGTAGCCATAAGCTAGATGATGATGATGAATGGAATCTACTGCTGCCTGCTAACAGTCTCAGCTCCCACACAGTGGATGCCATGGTTCCTTGGTGTGAAAAACAAAGCTCTAGAACAAACTCAGCAGCTTTCCCTAAACCCCTCAGTTTAGTTAACACCCTCTCTGTTCGAGCTGACAGGTGTTGCAACAGCGTCACTGTTGAGCAACATATAGATCTTCAGAGTGAAAATTAGAAACTGTTAATATCGCACCTGCTTCTGATGTGTTCTACAAATCTAAATATGCAAAGGTAATTTGTTTAGTTTAGGAAGAAATAGAAATTACTATAAGAAAAGACAGACCGTTTTTATCTCTTCTTTCTTTCTAACTGCTCACTAGATCTTTAATTTGTCACACTAGATGGAGCCGAGGTTGACTAAAAGACACTGGCTGTAAATAAATCCATATTTTTACACTGATCAACTGTGAGAAATTAGAAGACGAATGATGATAAATGGAAACGTTGGTATGTAAAACACATAAAATGAGGGTAAAGGATGAAAAACGTAACAACAGATATAATATATTCATATGGCATTTGTGTTTCTCCTTTTAGTGTGTCCCGCTGCAACAGAGAGAGTACCCTAAACAGAGATCTATTGAGTCTCACTGTGAATATGCATGAAAAGTAGAGGAAATTATGCAAAAAGGGTGTGAAAGGCACCATGATAGTGGGCTTACATCTGTGAAGGCTGGGCAATTCTTGTTCTAGTCCAGGTTCATACACAGAATGCAAATACTACGATTTAAATTCACTCAGCTAACTTCCTGTACAAAACTATCCTATCTATTTTTAATACCATCGTATCTGACCGAATCCCTCAGCTCCTGACGGTATCCCACGGTGATAGAGCAGCCGTGGCGACAGGCCAAGTGTTAAGCCAATCATACCAGGGCTCTCTTATCTGTCTGCTCCACTGGGGAAACAAGGAAAGAGCCCAGGGGGACGAAGAGATAAATGTCTTTTCTTTACTCCAAGTGCATTACTCTGCTCTGTTTAATCCCTCTTTCCTCCACCACAGTTCCTTTTGATAACTTTGCAGAGTTTCCTCCTCTTCCAGCATGTTAGTGCGGTCCTGAGCCAGTCTGAGCAGCACCATACTCAGCCTCTCCTCACTCTTCTCTTTCCCTCAAGTCTTCCTCATTCGCCTTCCTTCTTCTTCCAATACTTGTGTCTTTCTTTGTGTATGTCTCTTCACAGGGTAAGTGCGAGCAGTAAGTTCAAAGAAAATGTGTGCAAAGAAGCGCTCACATCATACTGTGTGTGTGTGTGTGTGTGTGTTTATTTGTGTGTGCTGATACGTCCGGTTTTGTCAAACTAAATGCAAGTCAAACGAATCCCAACAAAGCACTCACACTAAACTTTTCACAAAGTGTTTTTGTGTTTGTTGTTTGTGAATGAAAAATAAACAGTTTTTACACTTTGTAGTGGAAAAAAGTCAGTTTTTTTGTGAGGTATTCTGTATTTGACAATAATCCAGACCAGTCACTTTAGAATCTAACTGGTGTACAGTGGCAGGAAAAGCTATTTCACAATTTCCCGGTTTTCTAAATAAATTGGTTTGATCTTCAACAAAGTCACATATAAAAACAAAATCACACAGAAGTTTGGACCATTCTCCCTCACAGAACTGCCTTAGCTGAGCCATATTCTCAAGATGTCTGGTGTGAACGACTCTCTTGAGGTCACTCCAGAGCATCTTTGATGAGTTGAGGTCTGGGCTCTGACAAGGCCATCCAGTTTTGAATTTGTGTCTCTGATGACATTCTGTAGTACAGGGTGGGCCATTTATATGGATACACCTTAATAAAATGGGAATGGTTGGTGATATTAAAGTCCTGTTTGCGGCACATTATATGTATATGTGAGGGGGGCACACTCCTCGAGATGGGCGGTGACCATGGTGGCCATTTAGATGTCGGCCATCTTGGATACAACTTTTGTTTTTTCAATAGGAAGAGGGCCATGTGACACATCTAACTTTATTCTTTCATGAGTTATTTACAAGTTTCTGACCACGTATAAATTGTGTTAAATGTGCTGCCCATCTTGTAGCACATTGAACTTAAACTTGTAAATAACTCATGAAAGAATAAAGCACACCATTGTTTTTCTTGTGACATTACCAATAAGTTAGATGTGTCACATGGCCCTCTTCCTCTTGAAAAAACAAAAGTTGTATCCAAGATGGCCGACATCTAAATGGCCACCATGGTCACCACCCATCTTGAGGAGTTTGCCCCCTCACATATTCTAATGTGCCTCAAACAGGACTTTAATTTCACCAACCCTTCCCATTTTATTAAGGTGTGTCCATATAAATGGCCCACCCTGTAGATTTACTTTGATATTTATTGTCCTGCTGCATCACCTAGCTTCTTATGATCTTCAGGTTGCAGCCATCCTGATATTGTCCTGTAGTATACTTTGATAAACTTGAGAAATGATTTTCCTCTCCATAATGTCCATGGTCCAGATCCAGAGGTAGCAAAGCCTCAAACTATGATGCTCCCTCCACCATACTTCATTGTTTGGATGATCTTTTCATGTTTATATTTGTGACTTTGTTCAAATTATATTTCATGACCAATTTATGCAGAAAATCAGTAAAGTGCACTTTGTCTTTCCACTTTACTAACTGTGCAAATGTTGTAATACACCGTGTATATACTGAGCTTGTAGTATGAGCAGAAAATGCTGGTATTTCATGTATATCTAAAAATTATAATAAAGATGAAAATCAAATAAATGTCCAATGCACATTTATGGCATTAAGGATCTCAACAAGATAATAGGCTGCATTAAAACTGCATTTGAAATGGGCTGGCTTTTTAGGTTTACTATTGACATTCTCTCTTGACCATTTTTACAATGATATTAATAATACCCTTATTTGTATAGTAATTTTCTTAACAAAAGATAAGAGATAGGTAAGAGGTAGATTATACAGTGAATACAGATAAGACATATACCATGACATAATTAAACCAATGGGAGCATTAGACAATAACTTGTTTTTGGGAAATAATCATGCAAACTTTGCAGTCAGAAATGTTAAGAAGAATACCATGAACTTTTCTTCCACATTTATCACCCAAGGGTGCATCTTGTATAAGAGAATAACAGTGCATAGTGCAAAAGTCAAGATTTGACCCACAGTAAGACAACTCTGTCAAAGCTACAGTCCTGATCCCACACAAACACACCAATACATGGATATTTTTAGACAAACACGGTTCTGCTTCAGGAAAGAAGATTTTAAGCAGGGCAGCACTCTGGACAAATATTGTTTCCTCCACTTTTACATTCACTATCGTATAGGCACAAAAGGAAAACAGCAACTTGCATTAGGTCTGATCAAATTTGGCAGTAAAGAACAAACCCAGAAAACTTACTGACACCAACATTACACACACACACACACACACACACACACACTCACACACACACACACACACACACACACACACACACACACACACACA
>JAUYWH010000002.1:10454809-10479292 GCA_034779795.1 Ctenopoma multispine
CACACACACACACACACACACACACACACACACACACACACACACACACACACACACACACACACACACTGCAGCCAGGAGCTAATTTCACACAGTCTCACGGGAGTTTAAAAGGCTTACTCAGGAATAGAGTCAGTGAGGGAAACAAAGAGAGAAGAGGGAAAGGTGCTGATGTAGTAAAATAAGAGGGAGAATGAACTGGAAAGGAGAATGCAGGATAAAAAAAAAAAAACAAGAGAAAGGAAAAAAGACAATAGCACTGAGGAAAGGGATGAACAACTTCTGGTTAGAGATATGTCTTTATCAGCAGTACAAATGATGCACTGGATTATTTTTAGATTTTCTAAAATATGTGCATAAGTTACAAGCAAAAGCAAATATCTGACATACTGACATATAGTCTAATATAGAAAATATTCCTTACAACAACCTTAATGATGATTCATACATAATATTGTCACTAAACAGAAAAAAAAAATTTAATCATCTCTTACTTACTTGACATTCAAAACATAAAAAATAGGTCATGAATAATTCACTTTAATTACTGACTTACTAGAAAATATTGAATTTGTTACATATAATTATTTAAATTGACCCGATTTGAGTGTAGTGCAGTAGATCTTTCGATAGTAGGATAAATGACCAACATTGTTTCTCATAGTAATGATTCAAATGTACGGGGAAGTTTTAGAATGAGTGCACTGATTGGTACACACGAACCCAGATCGTGTTTGACCTTTCGAAGTCCGAGTGGTTAGTCCTGTGAGATCTATTTCAGCCTCTCCCAGACCAACAAAGCCTCAAATGATGGAAAAGTTTTATTTAACTGGGACAGACAGCAGGTATCAAACAACACACAGCTCTGCCAATGACAGGAGAAGACGGGGAGACCCTTTTTTGTTTGCTCTGTCCTCCTTTGCTGACACGGAACCATTTCCTACATTACACTGGAGCAACACAAAGACAAACACTTTATCTTCTTCAGACACAGAGAGACGGACACAGACAGAAAACCACCTCACCTCTATCATCCTAACCTGCTGTTATTACAACCGTCTCTCCTCTCAACAAACAAACAACACTGAGCTCCTAACAAGCCCACATGGGGATTGGCTCTTCCAAGTGGGTGATCTCTGTACTGATTGACTACAGGATGTGCTTTCACCCTGCACTGGAGAAATTATGATCTAGTACACTTATTATTTTATATCAGAACTTTAGTGTCGTAACTGTATTACTATTACTCCAAGCCGAGTCATATTTAGAATGACATAGAGAAAGATATTTCTTCTTTATTCTGAGTTAAAAACAAAATCTAATTTAATGAGCTCTCATGGGAAAAACATACTCCAGCTGCTTTCATTGGCTGATGGAAGCTTGATTTTACTCTTTAGAGGTGAGATGGGGATTTGCAATAGTTCCTGATTATGTACAAACCCCATTCTTTTGTTCACCGGCTTATGATGATGTATAGTGCAGTCACAAAGCATTAAGACAGTCATATATTTTTTCATTGTTTTTGTTCAACTCCACCACATTGAATTTGAAATAAAATACTATGACTACAGTTTAAACTTAATGTTTAATTTAGTGTAGAGTGTTCACATCTATTTGTATGAGCAGTGTAGGACTCATACTTTTTATACAATTTGCCCCAGTTTCAGGATAGTGCAACAAGACAGTTGTCACAAACAGTGGCCAAATTGCTGACCACCAAAGTGAAGTGATCTGCAGTTCTTTTCAACTGCAATAACATGGGTTTCCCTCACTCAAACACTTTCCAAAGACTGGAGGTTAAATCACACATCTCCATGCTCTGTTTTACCCTGAACCACCACACCCACCCATCTATCTATTCATTTAGCTTTGATTTCTAGAAATGAATGTTTGGCATGCTTTGATGGATTCTGTCTTTGCATGTAATCCTTATACTATAACTGGTGAGCTCTGTGAGCCAGCACTACCATCATCAGTCATTCTTGTTGATTTGTCACTAAACTCAATGTATCACTGTTCACAAGTCACTCTGTTTATTGCTGTATTGTTGGATAGATCAAGATATGCTCATAGGTGTGCACAGGCTTACCTTGTCATTCAGTGTTGTGTTGGTGTGTGTTACTGCAAATTCAACAAGTGAACTGAAATAAAAGACTCTGAGGTCTGAATATGTGGCTACAATCAGTAGATTTATACTTTATAAAACAGTCAAGGAACCAGTTACAATAGGCTTTCTTGATAAAGCAGATTTCTAAACAGGAAACCTGGTTCTCGTAAATGGGTTAGGGGATAAGAGAAACCTGATTTCTCCAGGTAGATTTCTCTCTGATAACTCAGATTACTTTGCCATGTGTACACGTAACTTGGTTTCTAGACAGCTTTTTACAAGAGCACATGTGCAGGACAAAGGCTGCAGACACCCACTACTGTACTACTATCAACAGAGATGTGTGACTGAGTGGAAGAGGAGATTATTATATGAAACAATGCTGCTTTGTTTTTAAATCAAGTCTGCCAAAAATCCAACTAAAACATGCTTCCATAAGAAGCCCAAGGTAGAGGAGAAATCAGATCTGCCGCATGTATACACAAACTTCCAGTAAGCTGGTTACTTGAGTGCATGTAAGCACAGCCAATGTAATCATTTTGAAAGAACAGGGAATTCTTGTTGTTTAGCTGTCCAACTGGCGACTTTACTGTTTCGGTTTACCACACTCACAGCATTATTTTTGGCAGCAGCAGGCAGCTACTATAAGCAAAAAAACTATAAAAATCTATGCAGTATCTGCCCAACAACAAATGGCAGACAGATAGTTAGCCATCTGCATTTAGTAGCTTAAGATCCAGTTATTTCCTTCTAAAGTTATTGAAAGCAGAGCTAAAACAGCACCAATATTTATATATTCATTCATCTTGTGGCAATAACCACAACTCCAAGCTAATCATAATATTTCTTTGTACCTGTCATAACATGTGTGTATGCATTATTATTCATTGAACATTGACTGACCCGTCTGATGATTAGTTTCTTGGTTGGAGATTCCCTCCAGCAACTGGTTGCTTCCAGATGATGACAGACTATCTACATTTAAACAACTCATGTTGTTCTCCTGTCAGCCCTGCACAACATAATCCAGTTAGTTAGGTTAATGCTGTGACAACAACAACTGTTCTAATTCTTGATGAATGCACGTCTGGGTTCTAGAATAATGCCTATCAGTGATGTCATAGATGACATCAGGCTTCCGTTACACTTTCTCCAGCTTGTGCAACGTTGTGCATGTTAATTCTTCAGAATTTCACATCTTCTCAAAGAGTGAAAGTGAACTTACAGAGTTAAGTCAAACCTGTTATTACTCTCTTTCTCTCTGCTTAGCTCTGTACTACAATATCAGCCTAGTCACTTCATCTTTCAGCTATGCTCCAGAGGAGGTGCTTTTACACGCATCATCAACTTGAGTCTCTCCAGCTGCTCATAGGAAAACCTTGTATTTCTACACCCAGTAGCAACAGAGAGCAGTGGTTTATTCACCATTTTATTTCCACTTACAGTAGATCATTCAATTCAGCCTAAAGGCTTCCAGTGAAATCTTTCTTTCTCGGTGTGTAATTACAAGATCAGTATAATTAAACTGAAAACATGAGAAAGATGCTGAAGATATTAAAGTAACTCCTCTGAGGAACACTCGTTGGATCATATGTACTTAAAACCCCCTCACAGAGAACCTTGTTCAAAAGCTCACACAACCCTCACACATTCTACCTGCCATGGTGTTGATACAGTGATTCAGTCAGGGTGACGGAGGAACTTAATAACGTTTCCAGAAGCCCTGCTGTAAATGCAGATTTGTTTTGATTGAAGCCTTCTGAGTCAGAAGCTCCTCCACGAGGGCCTCTGTGTTCAGAGACTTGTGAATAACTAACAAGCTCTACATCATTCATTTAGACAGACAGCCGGTTTGCCATTCAATACAAGGAGTGAAACATGCTGTGCAGGCTGTCAGGTGGTTTATCTGTCGACTCTTCTTCAAATACAATCTATGAGGAATGCATGGTGAGCTACAGTCTTTTTTTCATCAGTTTCATTTGTTTAATTATGAATAAAGAAAATGACACATTTTTGCTGCTGGTTATGCTAGTCTTAACCTCTCTGTATGTGTCTGTGTGGGGGTATAAATTATTTTCTTAGAGGAACGTACTTACAGCTATTCACACCCAATTCACAAAGCGTCATGTGTGAAACAAGAGGAACATGTTTGTTTCTGTTTATTACTTGCTCTGGATTCTTTTATGCGTTTAGTCACCACTCATTTCCAGTGTAAGATTAAAATCTGAACGATGCAAGACTACACAGCAAAAACACTGTAAGGTAAAAAGCCATATTGTTCATAATTCATAATGAATACATTTGCTTTTGTTTGATTCAATAAATTGAAGGATTTTGTCTTAATCTGGTATATAATGAAAGCTGATAGCTGGCTTTATCGTGTCAGCTCACTGAATAAAAATAACGTCATACCTTGCATCCTCAGGGTCAGTGCAACAATCGCCTGCTATGGACAGTGATGATTCTAAAGTCAGTCACTAAGTACTGTGCATTCAATATTGCACAAAATGTGCATTACCAGGGTAGTTTTACTGCTCTTGGGACTTTGTGTTCTTTTACAGTGTGATAATTTTTCATTCTTATTTCATTATTTCATTTTGTCCCCTAATCCTGATCAGATGTAAAATTATACCACTTTTTTATTTCCCCCACGCTTTCATACTGATACTTTTATGTGTTACTGCACCTTTATTTTATGTCAAATATTAACTCTTCTCTATATATGCACCTATTGAGCTTAATTAATATTTTCAAAAATGTCTCCGTATACAACAGATACATTATCCTCTCTCTGGAAGTGTGGACAAAACTGCAAATTTCACACAGAGTGAGTTGAGTGGATGAAAGATTGCGTCTGGGACTTGGCCATAGTAAACAAGCAGAGTAATCACAAACACAATCATCATCACCATCATCACAACAGTTATGATCACCATAATCGGCATCATAATCATAAAGCTGACAGGGAGGCTAATCAAAATGCTGATAGTGGTGAGGACAAGTAATTGAAATTGATCTGAAGGTATTTATCTCCATTTTAAAGGTGTAGATTCTTTCTCACCTCCAGGACTTATATGACTGAAGCAAGGACTCGTGTTCTGTTTTGTGTGCTTGACAAACTAGACATTGCTACGCTTGCAAGTGTGCGAGTGTGTGAACATGCAGGGCAGAAAACATGTGTATCACTGTAATTATTAAGACGGAAAGGATCCAGAGGAGATAAAATAGAGCAGAGACATAATATACGCATATAAAAAGAGGGGGAGTTAATTACTGCATGAGCTAAGAGTAAGGCAGATGAGGAACTGGAAATACAGAGGGAGGTTAAAGGGAGGATTGTTACTGGAGTTATTATGATAAACAGATTAAGTACAGTGTTGTCACACTGATTTTCTGTTGGAGGAACGTCTAAGAAATACTCATAAGCAGTTAGATGTTTGATCTAAAGATGGTACTACAAACACTACACTAATGTCCACTAGTTTTTTGAATGTTGAATGAGGGTTTTTTTGAGAATATGTTCTTAAGTAGTGGATTAACTGTCTGGTCTGTAGAATCTAAGCGAAGCACAAACAATGTTTATTAAAAATTCCATGAGTCAAAAGAATTGGCTTCTTTTGTCAAACCAACAGCTCAAAAGCCAAATATTCCAGCCATATTCATTCTTTACTTTCCTAAGACAACAAATGGTTCAATTTGAGTAGCCATGATGATCACCTTTAAGATAGTTTAAACTTAAACCCTTCTAGAAGTAAAATTCATAGTAGACCTGGGTTGTATTGGATGACATCAGACTGTACAGCTGTACCTAATAAAGTGGCCAGTAAATGTATATACTGCAAATCTATTCTGAAGTTTGACTGATTGCTTCTCTGACTCACGAGGTGGAATTTATGCTACTCTATGTGATACGTATTTAGAGCGGAGCTGGACAGCTTCCCACCACTTCAAGCTTGGTCTGGATTTTCAAATATTAGCTGCTCTTTTCTCAAATGAATCTAATCTTCAGGACTTTTTCATTACGATTAGTGAGTCCTGGCCAGACAAATGTCTTGGTGTTATAATGCTGATGTAACCAACCCTGGGTCATCTCCTAACTTCAATTCTTTAACTCTCCTTTGAGTTGCCACAATCTCACTTCAACCACTGCTTTAGTCTAAAAAAGAAAAAAAAAATCTGCAACAGAATAGAAACAACTCCTGACAACAGAGGTTAAAGAGTACTCAGTGGGAACTAGTTTCCCTTACAAATGAATGACACTAAACTATGCAGTAACACATGTGCAAACAAAAACTCTCAAAAAATGCAGAGAGGAAAAATAGCTCATAATTTCTCTAGAGTGCACTTGTTAAAAGTGTTGATAAGTCAATAAGTTTCTCTCTCTAGATGCCATGACAACACATTAAGCCCCACATGGCTCCCTGTTGATAACAACATCAGACAACTGTCGTAGGCTGTTTTTCCTGATTTAATACCTGTTGCAAATGCAGATTTGAGTCTCCCTAATCAATACATTTCACCACAATCTGGTGGTAGTAAGAAAATGCAATTACATG
Source organism: Ctenopoma multispine (assembly GCA_034779795.1). Taxonomy (NCBI): domain Eukaryota; kingdom Metazoa; phylum Chordata; class Actinopteri; order Anabantiformes; family Anabantidae; genus Ctenopoma; species Ctenopoma multispine. The sequence goes on from JAUYWH010000002.1 coordinate 10,461,473, forward strand.
GACCATGGAGCCAATGGAGAAAAAAAATCAACTAGCATTTTACATTTCATAAAAAACAAAGACACTATAACCAATTAAAACATAAGTACATTTCAAGCAGCATCAACTCTCTCAGTATTAGCATTTTCTGGCAACACTGCAGCAAATTCCCCATGTTTCCTCTGCACTCGGGACAGCTGTTTAGCTGCACTAACTTGATGCTTTTTTCCCTCTTTTCTAGCATGGATGTGTTTCCACACTGCAGTTTTCCTTGTTATATCACAGCGACTGACAAACAGTAAATAAATGAAAGAGAGCCTCACAGCAAGCATCACATGAGGTCAGAGATCAAGGCAAAGTTAAAAAATATCACTGAAATAGCTCAGGAACAATGCCTGTAGAGGCTGAATGGGGAATCGGCTGTGTAATACTGTAATTTCAAGGTTCCTTTATTCACAGTAGGGATTTTTTTCCATTTTCCATCCACTTCCATTTTTTAAATTTATGATTGAAGCAGTACCCATTTCATTTGAAAATGAAGGACAGCAAAGGACACAGTACACAAACACACGCACGCACACGGGAGCTGTGATGAAACAGCACGATTAAATCATTTTTTCATCTGGATCACTGGTTCCTCAATGACACACGGTCCAATCTGGAAGCATCGGTAGAGCATCACAGCAAGCAAACATAGACATGACAGAGAGCTCTTAAATGGAAAATAGCCTAATGAAACTAAAAAAATGCAGCAGACATAAACAGATACATTCAGAGAGGAAAAAGATCCAGTCAGGGACTAGGAAGTAACATAATTAGACCCTTTATTTCATGCCGCAGTAAAAAGCGACATTACAAAGAAAGTTGCAAAAAATTAACCAGTTTGCACTGAGGTGAATGGAAGTTATTTCTGTGTAGATTAGTGGGTAAAGTGCAATTTCAGTACTCCTTTTGCTATGGAATTGCATTTGTGTTTCCACCCACTTAGGCTACCTTTTATTGCAAATACAAGCGCAAAGAGCAATTTTTGCTATTTTAGTTGCCACCAGTGCACAAAACTCTACAAAATAAAGCCCTTGAATTTATGTGATTTGTTGCTTTCACTTTCATTTACACTTTTTCCAGATCACTTTGAGTGCACATGCTTGTTAAAATTCTCCAAATATATTTGTTATGCAACTGCAGACCTCCGTGGGTTAGATTAATGGTTGGCATTAATATACAAATAATGTATTTTCCTTCCAGTTGGCTGAACTGTAGCCATTATATAGCAATGAAGCACTTTGCCATCTGTAGTTTCTCATTTAAGTACAGATGTGTCAAACAAATGATGTACTGATAATTACTTACATGGCACCAGAATCTAACAAAATATTCTATTGCATAGTGAGTGATTCAGATAAAAGATTTAGGTGTCATTACTGTAAAGGTACCATACAGTACATACAAAATCCACTGCCAAGATGTCACATTTCACCTGGAAAGTATCCAGATTGTAAGAAACTGGGATCAAAATGTACAGTCCTCATTTCGCACAAAATGCACCCCAGTAAATTCAGCTGAGCCTCATGTGAAACCTCAGTAGTCCCATTAGTTTGGCCATTGGTCATGTTAACAGTTTTTCTTTTCAGACTTTTTTCTCATGGCAATTCACCTACTGTGTTAATTGTCAGACTTTATCAACTGTCCTCTTAACCTAACCCAGATTTTTTGTGCCAAAAGGAAACAAACACTAACATTTCTGCAACTATAACCAATAATTTATCATTGCTGTCATTACAGCAGGTCTGACACGCAGGCACCATCATTCCCATGGAATCAAACAGTGAGGCCAAAGCATAACTTTGCCCGGGTATAGGACTGCTCTGACACTGTGGGATGAGAAAGTGCTGCCTCCCCATACTCAAATGTCTCCACAAATGTCACTGTCTCTACAAAAAGTATATGTATGTCCACTTCGACAGCTATTAGCCACAAATTGATCATTTCAAAATCTCTCACAGGGCATCACCCATCACTTTTATGTTTCAACACAACCTGGATACACACAAAGACAAACCACGTTCTAAGTCTTGTATGGCAGGAGAAGTCACACACACACATATTCTCCAAACACAGAGTCGGTGTGACTTCTCTCAAATGATCTATGCATTGCCCGAAAACCTGCAAAAACACTCAAGCTTTCGATTCTGAAAAGTAAAATGTCACTGTCAACACAACTTGTGAAATAAAGAGCTGGGATTACAACAACAAACATAGACCTGGAAGATAGCCCTCCACTTCACAAAAAAAGGGAAATTTGCATATTGCACTGTAGTCTTAATGCATTATACCTTCGAAAGACACCTAATTGATTTATATTGATCAGGTTTCTGCACTCAAACAGACAGTGTATGCACATACACATGAATTCAGGAGTGTAGACCTTGTAACAACTTTTATTTCTGAACATGTAAAAGCTATTCAGACATGAGTAACTTAAAGGAAATCTGTGAATCACTTAATTAAATCACATTTACGCACCTTAATGACATTTCATTTAATCGCTGAAATTCACCCTGACCCACCTTCTGATACTTTATTTAACCTACTAATAATATACTCATCCTGCTTGGTGCCAGGATTCAACTTCTGCCTCTAGTGAACCAATCTTGGAAAAATAAGTTGTGTATGTGTGCTTGTGTGTGCGTGTGTGTCATGACAATGCAAACACAAATCCAATACTGACTCTCTGCCACAAAATGAAATCAAACAGATCAAAAAACCAGTTCTGTGCATGTGTTTGCTAGGGTCTGCAGGTGTGCGTACAAATGTGTATAAGTGTGACTAAATGTGTGTGTGTGTGTGTGTGTATGTACAGGCAGTAACTATGCAAATATGATAGAAAATATTCATGAATACAATCAGCTTTATTGCTCAAGTGCAGTCTGGGATCTAACTGCAGACCCTGTGATTAGTGGACCACTTGCAGTACCTCCTGATCCACAACCACCTAATAGAAAGACACTGCGTTCACAGTCATCCCACCACTGAGGTGAAAGTGATTTTAGGTGATACATATAACTCATTAAACTCCATAAGTCAGAGAAAAACACACAGAGCTGTTTTCCAACACATTATTGATAACATCAGGGATGAAGTCAAAGATTAATTTTAAGACTCTGGGTTTATGAAATATTAACACAACACAAATAACGAAAACAAACCACGTTCACCTCTGGTCCTTCAGACGAATCAGTAAACTAACTATTGAGCTACTTCATTTGCATCATGGCAGGAAATTAAAAGGATACCTTCTACAAATCGATGAGTTACAGGCTTCACCACTGCGGGCAAACAAAACAAGCAGATCAGTTCAGCTAGTGCAGCTCTTACATGTGTTGAAACTGTTGGATGCTTCTCTGTTAACATACGGTCATGAGATGTTTTGATCCATTTTTCTTTTCTATTACGTTGTTGTATTTATTGCTTTAGATTTTACCTCTGTGATTAAATCTTATCCTACAGTATATTACTTTAGATACTGCAAAGATGCAATTTCACCCTGAGGATCAATAAACTTTCATATTGTCTTAGCTCATCTTATAAAGCCAGAAACATCTGCAGACTTTAGAGCCATTGTCCACTTTACTGTCATCTCGTGGTATGCACACAGACACAGCCAAAGAGTTTGCCTGCAGGCACTGGCTGATATATTTGCTGATTTTATCCTTTCCCATCTGCAGGAAATCTGTTATTGTACTTCAAAAAAATCAAGTACCATTGTATAATTCTCCTTTTCAGAGCGAGAGAGAGAAAGAAAGACCTGTGGGAAGTGTGCAAGGCATTGGTGAGCAGATAATAGAGGAATTATATATGTATTGAAAAAGAGAATATAATGAAAAAGTCAGTAACAGACAGACATTAAAATGGGAATGGATAAAGAGATGGATAAGCAGGTACACAAGCCAAAGTAGGACTAAAAAGTAGACGGTGAAGGAGTGACAGGAAACAAGCTTTTCTTTCTTGAAATGTGATTCACTGACTGAATAATGGGCCAAGAAGAGACGTTGGACAGACCACCCTTCTTTCTCTTTGTGTCCCTCTCACAGTTTTCATTTCCATTCATCATGAACACACACGGCTGTTCACTGGCATTCTGTTTGAGATCAGTCCTGTGTATGTTCCTCTTTGCTGCAGGGCTCATTTCTAGTGCTAATGATTTAGCTGGCTCATCATGGATGATAGAAATAATAAGTCCGTCATTGTCCAAACTTAAAGAAAGCCCTTTAACAGAAATCCCAGTCACTTCTTCCACAATTTTTATATCTTCCAGATCAATTTCCATTCATCACATCTAGCGCATATTGTCTTCCCTGTCAGCTTTTCATTTGTCTCTCACAATCTGTCTTCCCTTGTTGTTGCCTGCAACTCCCTCCTTCTTCCTCCCCACCCTGACCTCGCTGCTCAATTTCCATTCTCTTCATTTATGCTGGAGCTGTTGACACTCTGTTTGAGAACAGAGATTAGCATTGTGTTTGTTTGTCTTTGCGAGTGCCTGGATTCATTTCTCACACTAATGACCTGGCTGGTTATTAATGGATGATAGCAGTAATGGAGCTGTCACTTTCAAAACTCATACTTTTTCAATTTAGGTCCTTTCCTTCCTCCCTCCTCTACTCTGCTATCTGCCTATCTATCTCTTCTACATACTCTGCTATACAGGATAATGTAATGTATATGATCACATCAATATGTCATGACTATCTCTACATTAACATTGGTGACACTCATTTTCTTAGATAATTTCTCCGAGATATATAGATAAAGCTAATACAGTCATGCATAATGCTGTTTGATGTGCTAATATTAACACACTATGAGCACCATAAACAATGCACGATTTCCTGTAGTGTACTACACAAACAAGTCTTTCATTTAAATGCGTCTTCAGATTTAAAATCACTATATGCTGGCATGGTTTAGGCACCGAAAAAGATGGAGTTAGTAAAAATAATGAGGTACATGGGCTTCATTGTGTACTAGCCATCAGCTAATGATATAATAAACCTTGTCAAAGATAAACAAACCATATTTAAACCTTTGTGTGTATACAGAGCAGAGAGTGAGAGAAACACTGCTGAAAAGTAGGAAAACCCCTTTGAAGTTATCCAATTTATGGCAACTGACATTCCATTTATCTGGCAGATACTTTTTTAGCAGCTACAATATTTCCACATTTATAATATTGGGAGCAATTTGGGGTTCAGTGGTTAATCTCAAATTAAGCTGTAAATTATTATATTTGAGTCCCATTAATGCGGCGGGAGATTTGTGCTATTATACAGCGGAACAGCATGAAAAGTATAATTTTATGCATCCATAGCCTAGATGTGTAGCAACTTTCTTTCACTTGTATAGCAGCCATCTAAGATATAAAGATAAGGTTTTTCAGAGGGAAAATGAAAAGGCTCCACTTTATAAATATACGTTACATGCTGGTGAGAAATGGTTACACAAACATAAATGAATAAAAGTGTTATATTTCTTTTGGGCCTTGTTCACTCTTTAAAAGTTTTAAAATAACTTAACTATATGATTCCATAGAGTATATAGTATATAGCATATTTTAAGTCATTTAAGTAATGTCTTATGGCACCAAGTTTTGGAAAAAAGTCCTGTCATAATAGTTTATAATAATTCCTATTATATAACATAATGTCATGTAGCCATTAAGTTAATTATATTTTTTGCATCATTGTAGTGTTTTAAGTATCATATTATAAAATGCACTTGATTTGTTTACTAGTGTTTGCCGCTTGCTCTTCAGTGCGTGTGCCTGGCTAGATATTCTCTAAGAACTGTTTGCCAGTCAGATGTTGGTTACACACCAGTGAGAGTTGAACACTGTCAGTGGGATATTCATAACACATAACACATCAGGATGCCAGACTGGCAATGTAGTGGTAATGTAGCTGTTAGTGAAGAGATTTTATCATTGCTTGAGTTATGACTGCTTAACATAAACACTTAAAGTAGTGTAATCGCCAAATTGTGCAGCGAGTTAACGACAGTCAAACAAGTAGGCCGCAAAATTTTTACTGTGTGTAGCAAAAGCATAATGTTGTGAAATCAAACTCTACTGTGTGTGTGTGGAGACTCGGGGGAAAGCTGAGCAGCTGAGGTACAAATCTCAGCTGCCACACTCAAGCCTGGAGGCCAGTACTGTGGCAATGAAGGCTGTACCTGCTAAGACACAGACAAACTCTCTTACATGCTCAAAGTCGACAAACCATCTTGCCAGAGGCATAGACCTTTGTGTGTGTCTCACTGTGTGGATGTTTTTTGTGTGTCTAACTGAAGCTATAGTGAAAGAGAGAAATCCCTACAGTCACAATTACACACCAACCAAAGAAGATGTAAACGGCAGACAAACACATCCATTAAAATGCAAACTCTATGTTTTGTGTAGCCCCACGTGTGCTGCATTTTACTGTTTGACAGCTATAGATATTTTCGGATGACTTCAGGATTAGTGCTTAGCAAACATCTTTGGTACTCCCTCAAACACACTAACGTCAATAACACAATAAACAAACATAAAACCCAGACTTACCTGGTGTACAATCAGTTAAAGAAGACATGAAAGGGAATTATCAAAATATTATATCAGTTATAAACTGACATCCTGCAGCTATTTGGCTCTTTGTCACATATATGAGTATGTTTTGTGGACAAGCGAAGAGTCACAAAATCATAATTTACACAAACAACTAGGTACACACTCCTCCTAAAGATGTTGCTCTTTAGTGCAAAAGGATAAAACTAGAACAGCTTTAAAATGTGAGTCAGGAGTATCACAGTCAGGAAATTCTGACCTTTTCTGGCTCCCTTGCTGAGTGTCCTTGTTAAACCAGGAGGGAGGAGGCAGTGTAAGAAATGTGAATAAGGTACACACAGAGGCACACTCACACATACAGTACTGTCGGCTACGCCAGTGACTTAAGATCTTTTGAGGCACAGGATCTAATTTGAACATTTATTTAGACTATTTATTAAGTTGAGCAAGCAAGAAAGCCTCTCCTTTCTTCTTCTGTTCAATAATGTACTTTCAGCATTGATACATCGCCACTGCAAACCACAGTCCCATATCAAAAAATACAAAATATGACACCATTCCACCAGACATCATTTCAGGTAGTTCCTCTGAACTAACTAATAACATGACTTAATTTTAGCATTACATGGCAGCAGTCTGTTAACCCAACACCTGACAAGCTGAGTCTAAACACATGACACATTCTTGAACTCTGTATAACAGTGTTAACATGCCAATCAGCCATCATCTCCTATGTCTTTTAGCAAATAAACCATTATTTCGATATTATTCTGCCAGACTGAATAGGATAAGTTATTGTGGTCCAGTGAAAGGATCCCAGTTTTTATCAGGAGAACTCACAGCGTCATGAAACAGCTCCTTCAGGGATGCTATAGTCATCATGGGACAGTAATGCAGTTCCTGCATCCCAACTACAAACAACTAAAACAACAGAATAACATGTCTTTAGCCCAGGCAAACAGCATGCTGGGTGCCATATGGGCACACACATTCTACACACAAATACAGCCACACATAATGACAAAAAGTACTTTCACTGGAAGTGAGTCGCAGAAACTCTCACCCACTCTCTCTCTTTCTGAGAAGCCAAACAGAGAAGGAGTGGGTTGGTATTGGCTGTTTCCATCTAAATGTCAGAGCTCTCACCATGAAAAGTTGCAGTAATAAAAGTAAGAACACATACAAGTAAGGAGTCGTGAACTTTATCAAGCGAGCGTGTGTGTGTGCATCTGTGTGCATGTGGATTAATGCTGGGTGTGTTAATGCTACGGCAAATGTAAGTAGTTTATAGTGTTGTGGATTACTTAAAATGCAATCAACTGAAGATCCTTAAACAGACTCTTAAACTATATGAAATGTCAGCTTGATTACACTGTCTATTATGTTTGTTAATGTGTGTGCATGAGTGTGCGTCCGTGTCTGTGCATCATGTGTTACTCGCATTGTGGGGACTAAAACTTGCATACAGACTCCTTGGCCACATGTTTAACTACTTAAGAAGCTACTCAACTAACAACATCTCCATACTGACCTGCTCTAGACGGTTATATTCTGAAAGTTCTCTAACTTTAGAAGATATCAAGACTCAGACTAGAGGTAAGCAGTATACTGGTTGTAATTTCCTGTATGAATATGAATTTTGTCATCTCATCACACAACTGAATGAACAGTATTTCTTTAATATGCAGGAAAAGGTATTGTATTGTAATATTGTTTGCCCCAAGAAGTATTGGCTGTTCCTACACTTACTCATGATTATAACTTTATAACTTTAATTACCCACAACTTTAACAGTCATAGCATAAAAACATTTGTTACATGAAAACAAAATGTAACTGTTTGTTTACAAAAGTATACTGCCTAATGTCATTTTGGATACAGCATCAAGAGAGATAGAAGAGAAATATATTTTGTTAAAAAAATCAAAACAGACTTCACAAGACACATTTGTCGAGCCACATTTGTTTTATATTATGTGTATTCCCAATAGTAGAATAAGACACAAACCTATATAAAGGCTCAGACATGCAATAAATACAAAATACCTCCATAGACCACCAGAATCTTAGAAAATATAATGGTACAAATTTCACTAAAATGTCACTAACTCTGACGTGGCATTAGCTGCATGATTGTGTAATGGAATTGGGTTCAAGTGTTACTGCTGCTGCCAAACAGGCTAAGCATCGCCCCAAATACTCATGGAAATGTTGTGCTTAAACTTTGGCTTTGAGAACTGTTATTTCAGCAATGGCAACAGACCATTTTAGGGACAGCGAGCACAAGCAAGAGACAGGTTAGACAGCATTTAATAAGCCTCCTGATAATAACCAGGTGTCAAGTGCAGCACGTATGGCACACAGATTGATGTAGGTGAACAAAGAGATTACATGGTTATTCAGATAAAACAGGGCAAACCGAGCTCTTGGTGTTTTTGTCCTATAAACAGATGGTTTCTGGTTTCTGAAGCAATGTCGCCCTTTTGGCAATTTGGTAGTGATTTTATCAACAAGAGCAAATTCTGTACCGCCAGAGTGCAGTGCAATTATGCATGACCCACCCACCATGTTTTGCCTTGATTAAATCAGGTGCAAATGACAAAAGAAACACAATAACCACATGATGCACATTTGCATATCTTCTAACATATACATAACACAGTATGTTTATCACTGTGATAAGCCAACATTGGCTGATAATATTTTTGTCAGTCAGGTTCCATAACTGATCAAATGACAGGTTCTGGCTAAATAAATCCTATAATCACACCTTTTAAATTGGTGCCATCCAAAGTGAAGTCATGTCTGCTGGTATTGGCAAGGTTGGTTGGACCAGTTTTATCTGTCAGTTCCAGATAAAAGAAGCTCCCAGTATTGATCTACAGCATCCCAGCTCACCTCATTATCCAACTCAAAATCCATGAGAAAGTTACTGGAAATGTGCCAAAGCCTGGTGTATTCAAGGTTAGAAGTGTACACACAGACACACACACACAGAAAGAAGAGGGATAGTTTAAAGAGACAGACTTTATTCCATTTCTGACCTGCTAAGTGTGGAAGTGTGATTGAAGCCGCAGCTCAGGGGCTGACTCAGCTGAGTTTAATTAAAGCTGTCAAACTATTCTTGTGTCACCTTCCAACATGCATATGCATGAGTGTATTCATTTTCTCACTCGCGCCGTCTCTCTGTGTCTCTCTCTCTCTCTCTCTCACTCTTCAATTGAACTGTGACATTCACCTAATCAATCTCCCTTTATTCATCCCGAAGACACGACTAGCCACTTGGCTTCATTATTCTTCCCATGGTTTCCCTCCGCCCACTGCGTCATCACTGGGACTGCCATTGTCAACACATACAATGTGCCTGTATCACTACTCAGATACAGGAAGGGGAGCTGGAGAGAGGGGTGATGGAGTGAAGAAAACAAGGAAGGTGAGTCCCCTGCTCTTTTTGTTATTAAGTAGTAGTGTTTATAGTCATCAGAAAACAGGACCTGTGGGATGGTATTTATCACTAACAACAGTGAGCTCCAGCCCTTTGTCATTTTTTCTTCCAAAAAATAAAACAGAAATGCTAAAAATATAAAAAGAAGCATACTATGTATATCTTTCTACTGACTGAAGCTACAGTATCGGGCACTCATGCGTACAGGTGAATTACATGGACACTGGACACATATATATCTATATATATCTATATCTATAGATATATATAGATATATATTATACCAACATACTATATTTCATGTTGTTCATGTTTGATTTCTGACTTTTCAATCTTTTTTGAGACACCTCAAACATCTCTGTATCAACAGAAATGGTTTCTTTGCCTTATGGTGACCAATGACTGCTCTCACTTTGATAGCTTCCTACTGAAGCATTACTTGTGAATATAATTCAAATATGAATGTAAATGCAATTTTGTTTTGGAAGACAGAACACAAAGATTGAATTGGCAAGAGTCTTCAGGGATCTTAACTGAATAAAACAACATACAGTTCTGAATACTAAGTATAGAATCAAGTATTTTTACTTTTAACCAAACACTGAACGACAAGATTGAAAATGCTACATAACTGAATTTGTATCCATTTGCATTTGTAGTGGACCACATCTACAGCAGAGATTTCACGAATGTCTGTAAAATACACCTTTTACAGTCAGCTCATTCAAGCTGACAGCACAATGCCCCCATGTACAATGATGATCAAACATTACAGAGAAATGTAACCCAATCGAAAGCCCACTAAGATTGCTTAAATCATTAAATTTACCCTATTCATTATGTTTTTTAAAAAAATTTTGTATTTAATCGAAGCAAACTCAACTTCCAGACATATCCTATCCTATATTTGTGCAGTAACATAAAAGCTAACCTACACAGACACAGTGTAGATGAAATAATGAATAACGGTTCTGAAGACTGAGACTGTTTTTCATTTGATTTTAACAACAGAATTTGTAGCTCACTGTGCTGATTCTGTTTGATCTGAGCTTTGTTGAAATTCACGTTTTCAAGTTTCATGTGCACATGTGGCAGAAATCCTTAGTAAATAACTGTTGTATTATAAATGTATTATAATATGTTTGGATTTCATTCAGGTAAGCTTTCAAACTTGTATGAATTTATGTGTCATTTACCTGTAAACAAACAACTTTCTAACTCAAGGTGTGTGATGTCACTTCTCTAGATTACAGCTATACAAAATGTACATCCTTCATTATGTGTGTGTGTCTGATTTACATCTTATGTTATGAAAGCATCTGACGGTAAAGGGAGAGTCAGAGATATAAGTGTAGCATCACTGGTGGATGCTTAATTATTAATAATATAGGCAAAAAACAAAAGCTTTGTGATATTAGATTGTGCTTTAAAAGGTATATTAATTATTTAAATACAATCATAATTGAATTATACCAATTAATAACTACGTGCTACATTTTTTAACTGAATGTCACTATGATATTTTATACTCAAAGCTTCATTAAACTTTATCCAGCCAGGTGTGTAATATGTACAATTAATACATTATTAGAGATTCTCCTTCAAACTTGTATCTATGTGGTCAAAATCAAAAAGTTTAAATAGGATATAAGGGATAAAAACACCATCTGGCTTAAATCTGGTTACTCGTGTCTCTGCGGGTTTGAAAGTCAGCCTGAAACAGGACATTCAGCCAGCTGTTACTCTGACAACACTGTAGCATCTGACTGGAAAGTGGCTGCGCAGAGCCAGAGAAAATGTTCTAAATCCAACAGCAGCCCATCCAGATCTGCCGGAGTCCATGTTTCTGAGGGGTTAAAGCGAAACACCCAGTATCCAGTACAGTTTTTATCCACTTGAACTTTTCATTTCTGACCCTCGGTGGAAAGCAGAAATTACTCACTCACCACTGCTCTGACAGGAGAAACACACTGACACCAAGCCTGACAATAAACTGGATTCTTCTCCATGAAAAAAAGCAACAATACAGTGCGGGTCATGGTGCTGAAATGTGAAGCCTGGATTAAAGACGGAGGTCTTGTGTACAGTAGTGGTAGATAACACAAACAATTTTTTTGCCCTGTTACTACTGAAAGACACACACTTTCATACACTAGAGAAATTCAGACCATATTTAATGTCTCTTTTGGGAATTTTGTTTGTAGTTATATTAGTTGACATTTAGAATTTTTTGTGAAATGTCTTGACACCTATTGGTTGACTTGCCAGGCAATCTTTTACCGTCAGTCACAAAAATGAGTTCCGAATGCCGAAATGAAGGTTATATTTCACTGTGTTGTTTTTTTACATTACCTTCCAATGTGTCTGCAGCACATCCACTGAGGAGCAATGCAGCAAAAGTAAAAAAATGAGTGAGGGCAGGGTTAATGAATGTCACAGTGATAAAGTATTTGGTGAAAGCCCCTCACCACAACACAATGTTCATAGCATAGGTTAGACAGTTAATTACTATCACTCTCTGTCAGACTTCTCTAGTAATTGGTCCATAAATCACAATTAAAATGACCAATAATGTTATGGACAAGATTAGTAAAAACTAAATTCTTAAATATTCTATCTTTTATTATAGAAAATAAATGTGTTACTGCAGTGGATGAAATAAAGAAAATCTACTTTTATTTAAACAGAGCTGATAGATGGTTCAAAAGGATTTTGATTTAATAACTGGATTCAGACTGAGTAAAATGCTATGGAACCATATTCCATCCATATTCATTCATGTCTCTGTCAGATTAACTACAATCATTTTGGTAATCTTCTAACTTTTCATTCAACATTAGATGAAAAATGTGATATGTCCCATGCTGTTCAATGACATGACATTCCTATTAGCTTTAGTTCATGTTTAGAAAAAAATAACAACCAAGCATGTTGCAATAATCATCTCAGTCCATCAATCCATTCCAGTCCAGAAACACACACAATCTCTGCAGAGAAACAGTAGCTTTTTAGAAGCAGTTCCAGTATGTCTCCAGAGAAACTAATGCTGTCTACCTGCATTACCCATAGGGCTATTGGTTTAACTGTCCGCCAATACATTGAGAGTCCATGACTTTACATGCAGTATTCATTCAGCCCCTCAGGGCTCAACTATTCCTCGCTATTACCTATAATTCCCAAGAGTTCAACTGCCATAAACAAGAGTGCAACAGGGAGTTACTTGGCTGCAAAGAACTACAAAATGATGTAGTAAGGATATGGAAAGGCACTAAAAGCTACAAGGAACAGATCTGCCACATCGGTGTGTAAATCTCCCCCTCCTCTTCTCTCTCTCTCTGTCTCCCTCTCCCAGGAGCATCACATGAACTGCAGTAGCAGAAAACTCCTGAATTACTGAAGCAGACAAGACATATTTCAAACCCACACATACGCACGCACACAAACAGTAACTGTATCCCTACCTTCAAGGGAAAATGAGATAATGACCAATTCAATCTGACATGGTTTTAGAGACCATAAACATCAGAGTGAGCGAAGGACAGAAAAAGAAAGGGAGGTAGAGATCCTGACACTGATTGAAAGGAGGACTGGGGAGGTGTGAAAAAGAGAAACAGACTGCTCATGATTTATTTCACACTGTGACACTCAGGGCTGGAAAGGCTACTTTCAAATGTGATTTGAGCAAGACAACCCACTTGTAAATAAAATCTGAAGAACTGTAATTGATTACACTATCTCCTAAACACAACATGTAGCCCAACAATTTGTGTGAAATAGTGATGTGTAATTTGAATGCTTTGTATGATAACATCAACTATTACAAACTAATTACTGCATTCATCACCCCAGTAACAATAACTGTGATTTCGGGGAAACAAGCATAGGCAGATATACAAACCATCAAAGCATAAAGGTGCTTTATGAATTGATAGATGTAACCTTACATGAAAAACGTTGGTTCAGAATTTAGTTGCAACATCTTGAAGAAACAAAGATTATTAAACACTTCAGAGCACCAGCACAACCAATAACTGGTTCATCAGCTTCTTTGCAAAAGAACAGAGTAAACAGTAACATGACATTAATCTAAGAATGGATGTTTCTGGCATGATTCACCTCTGAATATCTAGAAGGTGATCCTAGAAGGTGTGATATTCATGGTCCCCAGGTCAACGTTTCATTTTGTCCAGTACATTGTATGTTATCACATACATGCAAAACTAAAGACCTCCCATTAAACCGCAGCTGTTCTTTTTTTGATCTTCTTAGCAAATGTTAGCATATTAACAATAATTTAAGCATCAAAGAACCATAAAAATATAGACTGTTCAAGAATATGATTTTTTTGTTTGTTACATCAGTATGCACTAAATCCATACACCACTACATCACTAGTTCCTAGGTTATTTTCTAAAATATAAAGGTTAAAGATAAGAAATGAATCAAAGAGCAGGGAACGGGCATGAACCCTCATCACAACACAACAATACTACAACAATGTCAGTGCCAACAGCTATTTCTATTTGGCGAAGTAACAAGTATGGGAGACAAATCTACTTAACGATTCAACTTATAAAAGTGATGATCAGAAGATAAATCAAACACTGGCATATGGAGAGATGTAAAGGGAGCCAAACCTAGAGGAAGAAACATCTGACCACAGACAAGAATCAGTACACTGTGGGGGTGACGGCTTCATTAACTGCAACTGAAACACTGAAAAAACATGCAGGACATTGGAAAAACTATAATCTGAGTAATATATTACTCAGATATTAATATAACGCTAAACATTGACTGTCACATGCAGAAACAATAAACAAGTAATAAGCTATGCATGTTTTATGAATAACACATACACGTCAAAACCAGTTGCTATGAACATTGACAGTATCATAGACATATACTCACACTAGACCTCCTGTTTGTCATTAGTATAATGTAGATTTCATAACAACAAAGGCAAACATGAAAATGAAATATGCTGCTGGGAAAAACCTAAAGCCATATGGATCACTACTCCAAGTAAATAAATGGCATATTAGGACTGGAAATCTTTTGTAATTAATCTGCTTTGGCGTTGAACTCATTGAACAATGAATTAAATGATCAACAGAAGGTTCTTCCGCAACAATTTTAAATGATTTAGAACTAAATAACTGACATGAACTTTCTCTTCTTCCAAATTCTAAAATGTGAAGATGTGCAGTTTTTTTTCTCAGTTTAACATCACTTTAAAATGAATATCTCTGGGTAAAGGACTGTTATCCAGACAAAAAAAGAGACCTTGATCTCGTTTTCTCTGTTATTGAGATTTGAAAATGATCATTAGTTGCAGCCCCATTACAGTTATGCTGAAAACATTATGAATTAGATATTTTATCATTTATGTTTACATCGTCCACACTTTGGACATATCTGGTAGACAAACTGATGAAATCTGATAGTATTCATTAAATCATCATATCACTTACCTCTAGAGGTAGTTTAGTATGTGCAGTGTTTACTCTCAAGTATACTTTTTGTTATAATGATATAGAGGTAATATTTGTTATTTAGTGCTTGAATAATAATTGAATGTATTTCAAGTGTATGTGCTTTCTGATATGTTGCAGAGATCCAAATACAGAAACGGTGTTAAGGTATTTCAGGTATTTTACAGTGGTAAAAGGGTGGTTTCTCTGTGTTGGTAAATCTTTATAGACAAAAGCAGCAAATCAGACAGCATCTCTTCAAAAGAATCAGCAGCTTAGCAGGAGCTCTTCATATCAGCACTAACAGAAACACAATCCCCACAGAAAGAGAAGAGAGTCTGGAGGGGCTGCCATGACAAAGCTGACTAAAACACTCCCCCACATATACACAACCACACATTGTATTGATGATGGAGTCCACATTTCTCCCATCCGCCATCTGTCCATCTGTTTTGCCCACAGTATTGATGGGCTTCACAATAAAGCTCCTCCTCTTTCTTTCTTCTCTCACCATCTCTTTTTTTCATGTCCCGTTTCTTATCCTCAGCCAACATTATACTGGCGATTCTTTAGCTCTCCTGCTTTGTCTGCCTCTACACACATACACACACACACACACACGTACACCTCTTTCATAACCTAATTTATCCTGGTCAGAGGAGACAGTGACCTTTGCCTACCCTGCTAGTGAATTGAACTCCAATCTGTTTGTATGTGTGCTTGCACATGTGTGTTTATGTGTGTCTTCCTGCCATTTCACACTTCTATTGATTATATCAAGGCTCCAATCAGGATTACCAGGCCCCGTAAATTTACTGATCGATTGCCCCAAGAGCCTCGGGGTGAATGGGAATCTGTATGTGTGTGTGTTTGTTCATACACGTGCAAAAAGACCAGTTAGAGAGAGATGTGAAAAATTTCCACCAGCAAGTTAAAGAGGCACTACATGACATATAAAAATGTGCTTGAGGCTTTATGAGTATGTAATCTCTGTCCCTTTCTACACACACACACACACACACACACACGCACACACACACACACACATACACACACACACACACACACACACACACACACACACACACACAATCTTTCAGTACAGAGATCAGAATCAGCATTTTCTCATTTGAAATCAATATCTCAGGGTGAGAAATATGCATGCAGGGGGAGAGCAGGTGAAAAGAAAAGGAATGAAAGGAGCAGAAAGCATGAGAAAAAGAAGGTTTATTTTGAAAGGCACTGTTTCATCAGGAGTTAGCTGAGTATAAAATGAGAGATGGAAGAGTCAGGAGAGAGTGCAGATGATAAAAGGTATGAAGAGAAGCAATAGCAGCAGCTTAAAGGGGAGAAAGAGAAATGGAGGACAGAGCAGGGGAGAGATAAGAAAGAATGACAGCTGTTCAGCCAGGTCTTCACTTAATTGACAGAAATACTGTATGTGGGCTGGGGAGTATTCATTCACAGACCTTGTGTGTGTGTGTGAGGGAAGGTGAAGGTGACTCTGGGTTTCATCTTGTCTGAGCTTCTTTTTTAAACTGCACCCTGCCCCTCCCCCCTCCCTCACAGCTATATAACCATCATTGTAGATATTTCCAATGTTGAAATTTCTTCCACACACACATGCAAATATTCACACTTGCACACGCAATACTCTTGTTTTGCTTGATGGAGACAGTGGGGGTGTGTGACTGGCAGCCCCAGAGAGACTGTCGTCTCGGAAAGGAGAATATTGCTGATAAAACTTGACAACATTTAATTCACACCGAGTGTGAGACACGGCACACACTCTAACACACATAACAATGCTGCCACACAAACATATACACAGCAGGTTTTACCTTACTGAAGATTTTCTACCTGACACCATGTCCACTAGCTAATGAATAGACAATCTAAAGATGGCATGCATTTACACCGGATACATGAGGAAATATGCAGCAGACATCCAATATCCCCACTAAATAAGATTTAATGCATTTTTGTAAATCTGACAGTTTGCAAGCAGGGAGTAAGACAGGACTTCAGTCAGAAGAGAGAGAAAGCAGGGGATGGAGGACAGGGACAAGAAAAGCCTCTTTTAGGGGAAACAAACAACAGGCTCAGAAGAGTGAAAACAACTTTTCCACCTCATGAGGATAAAAGTGGGACTGTCTGAACGGCAATGACAGCTTTTCTGTCACTATTTGCAGACAAGAGTTCTGACGAGAGTCACAGGAGAGGAGAGGAGAGGAGAGGAGGGGAGATTAGGGGAGAGGAGAGGAGAGGAGAGGAGAGGAGAGGAGAGGAGAGGAGAGGAGAGGAGAGGAGAGGAGAGGAGAGGAG
>JAUYWH010000002.1:10479392-10497471 GCA_034779795.1 Ctenopoma multispine
GAGGAGAGGAGAGGAGAGGAGAGGAGAGGAGAGGAGAGGAGAGGAGAGGAGAGGAGAGGGTTTTGTATTTTTTGGTAAGATACCAAAAGCAGACTTTTCTGATATGTTGCTTTGAGGAGTACATTCTACCATTTTCTGCCTTTATCTTCAGATAAAGCTTCTGAATATCGAAAATATTAAATATTATCTTAACACGAGCAATTGCACAGGACCTTTGTCAAGCTCAGTGACAGTTTAATTTAAGTTATATTTGCCAAACAACATGACTAAACATAAAACTCATATACTGTGAATATATCTAGTGAAGGATTGTTGACATTTAAATCAGCAGCCAAACAATACCTTCTCTGTTTGTGCTCCTTGAGTACCTAGCAAACGTCATGCATGTGCAGTGCTATTATCGGCATTATCAAACCCAACTAACTCCTAAGCATAGAACACAATGAAATATAAAGTAATAAAATTTGTTGTGAATGAATGAGAGCTCCCTGGATTTGCTAACAAACCTAACTTCCTCCAGACTCAATAGTTATTATAATCTGCAGCTGTTGTATCTAATGTCATAACAACACCATACAGTTTCAAACTACAAGTTACCAGAACATCTATGACAAACCTATCAATCCATCCATAATTACTTGGCCCAAGCCAGATTTTGTTCCCCATCTGCAGAGCCAGCATTGTACAAAAGGAATGTTTTGAGTGCACTTTATAGATGGACAACTAGAGGGGGGCAGGAGAAATCTACTGAATTTGACAAAATGTGTATTGCATTAGAAATCATTGTCTACACCCTTAAAGCTACAGTACAGCATCTATTTTTTTCTAATACTGTTTTAGTAGAAATTGTCTCTGACACATATCTTGTGGAAAGGTGTTGTTAAAGTCGTCGAGGTGACTCATTGAGCAGCCTAGCAGCAGTGCACAGATATTGACTTCAAAATGTTTTTGAGTGACAGTTGTCGTTCTAACTAATCAGAGAGAGCTTCAAAATATACTAGTCAAGTTGAACATAGTGTCTCCTAATAGGGGGGAGCGAGGGCTAGGTGTAGCAGAGTCATTGATTTTTAATGTCATGCTACCGTTAGCGTGATTCCCAATAGCTGCATGTTGTAGCTTTAAGAAAACTACAATAATACACTTAATAATAGGAGTGGGGGTAAAAATCCATATAGCAAAGTGTCGCGATATTTTTGCGTGGTGATGTGATGATGATCCCTATATCAAATATCGATATTTTGTCAATTTCAAAAATGAATCAAACTTTTTAATGTTGCAATAAATTGTTATACAGACAGTTTGGCAGCAATAAAAATGATTGAAATGAAAGACTGAGGACTTTTTTATTAGATTAAATGTATTTTGACAAAGTTTACCTTTATGGACATGACTTGCAGTTGAAAAAAATGTGATTATCATATATATCGTATCACAATACTTATATCATAGCAGCATATCACAGAACATTTAAAATCGCAATAATATCATATCCTGAGTTAGGTATTGTGATAATATCATATTGTGGGGTCTCTGGTGATTCCCATACCTTCTTAAAATACTACTTAAATAAAAAATAGGTCCATGAAAACAGCCCTGCTATTTCCAGGTTTGGATTGGTTAATAATATTTTCACAATCGTTACCACTGCTGCTAGTTCTACTCACTGTTGGACAGCTGGACCCCTTATATTCACTTTTGTCCTGATCAGAACACTTGATGTGTGTAGCCAACATCATGAGGCACCTGCAGGCTTACAACAAAGTTGAACCTGCCTGAAACACAGTTGAATTTGGTGCTGCATACAAATATGTGTCTACTCAATGCAGCTAGTCCTTATTTTGCATAAAAACGTATTAACATGAAATATTGATTGTAACCTAAAGTCAACACAAATATTAAGTGATTTGACAAAACAGCAAGAGAAATTTAGCAAATTTAGGAATTAAAAAACAATTAAATCAGTTGCAAACATTTAGATATCCTCTAACAAGCTGTGTGAGCTCCAAACCATCCATAGCCTAATGGATTCAAAGCCACTGCACTAAAGAAAACTAAATAAGACAGTTTTCCACAAGAAAACTCAACTAATCTTAAGGCTTTAGACTGATTCCACACATTTACACAGTGGTGGCTGATGTGTGAACAATTAGCCATACACTTGAGTCTAAAGCCAGTATTTATTCCACAAATGTGTCCTTTTGTCTCTACAAACCAGCATAAATGTCTGCAGCAAGAGTACAAGCAAGGAAAAAAGACACAGCCTTCGTTTAGAGCGAAGGAAAATGTTGGGACAGTTGTCATTTCTAGCACATGTCCCTTCTCAATAGTAGTGATCACACTTATCTTGCAAGATATTACTATCTAGTTATTGTAAATATGATAAAGGAAAACTATAAATCAAATCTCATTTGGCTTATTTTTTCAAGACAAGCTGCCTGAACTTGACTGTTAAACTACTGCATCGACTCCTCTACCAACAAACGGACACTCATGCATTATGCAGGAAGGATCAAGTGGCTCATCAACAGGGATGCAGAGTAAAACATGGCAGTCAGAAGAGAACACCAGAAAGGAGGAGTCATGCGTGAGGGCAGAGCGAGAGGGAGGAGGAGACAGAAAGGGGGCTACGGTTGAAGAAGCACAGGGTCATTCAGTGTTCCAGAGAAAGGGGAAGAAATGACAGAAAGAAAGAGGCATGAAAAAAAATGTGGAGAACAATTGAGAGGAGAAAGAAGTGGGATTGATTGAGCAACAGAGAGACACAAAGTACTGTTATACAAAGATACTGTCTTTCATGTCATAACAATGTAAAGAATAATAAAGGATTATAATTAAATCAACATAGTTTCATTGTGAACTGAGATAATCATCACCTGGAAATGTCTTATAATGAAGCTCAATTTAATGCACATTGAACTAAAATGAAAAAAGGATAAAGACTTTTTGACATATTCAGCTTTTTGAATATGTACCAAAGTTCCCATAAATCTTGCCATTATAGAATTATACTGATGCCAAAGCACTGTATTCTATATTTTGGCAATTACTGTTACTAGACTTCAATTCTGATATGCTAGTCGTCACATCCCTTAGAGTATAATCAGCTGCTTGACAATCTATGCAACAATGACACTGTTTCTAAATTTCTTTGTTGTTCCTGACGTATTCTGAATGCCTGGTTTTGTAAAAATGCACACTAATACTACAATAAAACTATCAGATTTTGTCCTGTGTGTTTCTTTGTTGAGGTAGCCTGTTGTTGGTCAAAAAACTCTAAATCATTCATCATGGATATGTCACATTGTATAATTTAAGAGCCATGAATATTACATAACTTTCTAACAATTGCCAAATTTCATTTGGGACAACTAGAAATCAGCGTAGAGGCGTTTTTATGCTCAGTGTGACCTAAACAACAGATTTCAAGATCAATCATCAAATTAAGGTGGCTGAATAGTTGTTTTGGCATTTGAAACTAATTCAAACTGAAACATGTATTCCTAATTCAAGGTCTTGCTGTCTGTGATGTTTAAATGTTTGTGCCACAGAGGGAAGAAGAGAAACCACTATGAAAGAATACAATAGAAAGGAAGACACAGTGGTACAAGAGACAGCCAGTGTTGCAGGAGACAAATTACGACCAGCAGGTTTCCCTATGTGATAGGGCAGACAATACACACAGACATGGACACACACACATAAATACAACAGCGGCTCCTGCATTTATTTGGTAGCCTTGCTTGAAATATTAAACACAAATGTCACAGCCTTTCCCCCCTATCCATTGCTCCTCCTCATCCCTTCCTTCCCTCCCCCTCTCTGCTCCTGTCCTGCACCCTACACTGACAGTTTCCTGTTAATGAGTTTCATTTGCACAGGAGACCACAGAGAGAAATAAAGAGTAGGCGCACACACACACACACACACACACACACACTGCAGGTAGTAGAGCCCTAGCTGAGTCTAAACAGACATGACTAATACAAGTCTCGCATCACAGCACCAGTACTATTTGGAGAAGACCAACTCTAATAAGGCCAACATTGGGCCACTGACTGCTGAAATCTCCAGAGAACATGTTAGCAGACAGAAAACCATAATATTAAGAATATCAAATAGAATAAAAGTGGTTAAACTACTGTCACAATCAACCTGATGACAACTGGCTAAACTAGAGTTGTGTTACTTCTGCATAGTTACTGTCTAGTTGTTGCCCGAGGCAGAGCCTGGAGTAATATTTTGGTCTTCAAAATACTCTAAAAAGAATGCAAGCTTGTCCTAATTCTTCAAACAAGAAATGGCATGCATAAACGATTGTGGGTGTTAAGATCTGGTCTCAGTTTGTAAATAATTTAAGAGCACTTCAGAGGTATCCTAACCCATTTATGAGTTACGAGCAGATGGCTGTGTTAAACACACACACAGAGGTGGAGGTCATGCACTCGCCAATAATGAAAGAATGTTTTTGCAAATGCACATGGAGTTTATAAAAGAGACTGAGTCTAGCCCAATAAAAAGTGTAACAGCACAGCATGAGGAAGTCATTATGTTCATGACACGCTGAATTCAGTGCAAATACAACAAATCCCTTTAATATCTGCTTCATTAGCTTTGAGGTTGTTAAAATCACATTGTCTGTGCTCTTCATCGCAGTCCAGCACTGCATGTTTTCATGGCTGAACGACTCCATCAGATGGAGAAACTCTAACTGTTAGTGCATCATTTGCGACACATTTGCACTAAAATCCCACCTTGCATATTAATTTAGTCATGTTTGATAGCTTGGAGACCTCCAGTAGAATGTAACGTTCTCTCACGTTCTATTTAGTCACTGGCTAATTCTGTACATTCATTCTTATTTTACAACACGATGGCGTCACTGCAGTTAACACTGTACAATCACACTCACACATCAAAGGGACTTTCACCACTGTAAGACAACGTTTGTTTTAAACACAGCAAGCCAGGTTTTCTGTAATGACCCAAATCTCAGACAGCACTGTTACCTACAACAGAGCTTTAAATGTTCTGTTTCTGGATGTTCCTAAAATAACACAATAAGCTGAGCTGAGCACAATAAGCCACATGTTTATACAGTACAATCGGTTACAATTAATAAAACATTTTGCTATGGAATGCAATAATGGTTTCTCTTAATCTAAACATCACACAAAAAACAGTCAATTGAAGTATTTTAGTAGGTCAAATAAAATAAATATATGTGTATAATGTTGTCTGTCTCTGAGGGCTTGAACCTGCTGAGTTTCTACAAGGTGGATTATGCCTGCTGGCAAGTGCTCAAGTACTCACAGGGTGTATCAAGGGCGTAGTGTGCTCCATCCCAACACCCCACCCAGCCCCCTCTCCCTCTTTCTCACATAGGTTACACACACACATACACACACACACACACACACACACACAATGGAGCTAATTATAATGCCCCTCTGGGATAGATATCGTGTCTCTCAGTGTAACTCACATCTCTGAATCTGTTCCAGGATCTGTCCTTGTTGTACTGAGCCACGGTGCTCAGCCATTTGTCGTTACTGTTACCGGAGACCAGCGTTTCTCCGCTCAGCAAGAGAACCACGACAGGTAGCAGCAAGAAGAACATTTTCTGAAAGACAGAAGAGAAGAGAAAGCAGAGGGACATGAGGCTGCTGGAGCCACTCAGAGTGAGAAAACAGATACAGAGGAAAGGAGGATGCTGCAAAGTGTCAGAAGAACAGGATGAAGTGAGATGCAGCACTTTACAGAACACAGAACTCTCGCATTGTGACGCATAATGGGTCAGAACGTCCCAACAGAACCGAAAGCAGAGAAGCGAACCGCTGCTTATGCGCTCGCTGCGTGGAGCGCGCTCATTTCACCAAATTGCTGATCCTGCTTCTAATCGGATTACAAACATTGGAGAGTTGTCACCGTGGCAGATGGGGCACCGCGGAACGATTAGCTCCCGAGCTTCCCCTCCGCCAATTTAGAAAGCTATTAGCGGCGTCAACACAGTTGTCGCCCCCACGGAGCTTTGTCTTGGCTTTCATCCGCTTTCTCCTCCATCCAGCAGCTGCACCACCAAAGTCGACAAACGGTTGGGATGTTGACTTGCATTTCGAATAAATTTTTGTGTCTGACAAAGCTTTTTGCCTACCTGGGAGAGTTTGTTATTGTCCAATTTCAGTTCCCGGGGGAAAATAAGTCCACGGCCCCGGGCGCTCCAGAAGCACCCGACTGCTTGTAAGATTGACGGTGAAAGGGAGCTGCGAGGACGAGCGGACCAGGAGCTTTCTCCTCCTCCTCGGTTACCAGACACCGCCTCCTCTCTCTCTCTCTCTCTCTCTCTCTCTCTCCCTCTCTCTCTCTCTCTCTCCGGTACGCACAAACCGTGTCATTGATTTCCAACACGGGGATTTTTTTTTCTTCCTGTTCACACCAGAGCGCAGGCAGGATTTGGGAGCTGTGTCAAAATGCTGTGCGGAATCACGAACACAAATTTCACTTTAGTCACGCGGTTCTATAGAGAAATTCAAGTTCGTGTGTCCACCATAGTAAATACAATTAAGTTAGATAAATGGTAAAATAAGGGCCGTGTTGAAGCCTGTAACGTCTCCAGTTTAGCAAATGCGTTGGTCAGCTGAGGGTTTAGCACCACGGACAGAGGCAGTCACAATTCACAAATGGGCCACATAACTAGGGCGCTCACTTTGTGGGAATATAACGATATATGTTTAAATATTTTATCTGTGACTGTCTGCTTTGACTGTCTTTGGGGCTTTGTTCGCTTTGGCGTCACTCTTGTTTCTCTTTTTCTTTCTCTCTGCATAATATGTGGAAGGATGTGTGCGGGAAGCAGAGAATCTTTGGCGCCTGTGTTGGTGTCTCCGATGAGCAGCAGTTTAGAGCAGCTTCAGTTATACATACAATGTAGATGCAAACTATTCCAGCTGACATTACAGTTCTTTTTAAATTGCACTTCAGGAACATATTCTAATTTAATACAATGTACTGAAATACTATTCTTTTGTATTTCTTTTTTATCTCCAATTGCTACGTTGTAGCTCGCTGCCCCTGCGGGCAGGTTTTGTTTTTGCCAACATTTGAATCTATCTTTTGCTGTACTATTTGTGTGATGAGCTTTGTTTCTCTTTCACGAAAACCTAAACCATATAGACCTACTGCAATTTCTTTTTTTGTTTCCTGTTTCCAGTGCAGAGTCAAAGCGCATTAAATATGAATCAGGATAAACACAAAGACGCACATTACTTTGTAGTTGTGCTTTGTGAAAATTTGTGGTCCACATGAACTACTGAGCTACCATCCTTGAACTGTATGTATTTTGTGTTTTGTAAAGTAAAAAATAATTTATTATTTTATAATTTGATGGAGAATGATCATAAGATGAACAGGAATCAGTCTTTGCCAGTCTTTTGGTGCATGTTAGTGTTTTTAAAATGCACAACTCAGAACTGCTCCAGCAGCAATGCCGTGAGGTTTATTGACGCAGATGAACACAAGAGAAAATTTTAGTGATGTTTAATGTGCTTCACTCTAGCTGCATATTGGTGGTAGTAATGCTTGAATCCATCTTCAATATCACATTAATATATATCTACAGTAAATATACATGTGTGTACCACTGTGCTGTGAATATTTTAACTAAAATGACAGATTTGGTTTAGCTGTCTCCTAAAGAAATACCAGATTATTTTCAAGTAAAACCTAAGAAACCTTCAGTATATATTTGTCAGATAAATAAAACTACACTCTGCACTGCTTGAGGGGACACAAAATGGTAATTAATGGTAATTTAAACATGATGTAATGATGCATTGCAAGCAAGTCAGCATGATGCTTTTCCTTACTTGAGAGTATATATTACATGAGCTAATATGGATAAAATATATAGGTTATTAGTTATGTGTCACTAACAATAGCAGCTGGTTCAGTCCAGTGCATTAAAAAAGTGATCTTTATAGAAATCACATTTAAGAGCTAAAGAGAGAATGAAAGAAAATAAAGAGACGGTTTAAGATTAAAAAGTTAAAATACAGAGGTCTGCATAACAGACTTTCCTCTTTAAAAAGTTTTTCATTGCGCCATCTTGTGCTGTGAAGTACTGTGTGAGTGGTGGAAATGGGAGGCCAATAATCAGCTTATGAGCTAAAAGATTATGAGACACTTGATTTTAACATTTAAAAGCTCCTACAAGACATTTATATGCAGTATACATTAATATTTATTGGCCTGTGTTAAATGGCTACCCTGACATTTACAGTAAATTTAGGACACCCGGTTATGGAAATAAGCTCATGCATTTGTCCTTCAGCTACTGTCAGATGCTTTATTTACATTTCAGTCTTTAAGCTCTATTCCAGAGAGAATAGACAATCTGCATAACACCAGTTATGATACATATTCCCTGCATTTCTCTGATAGGAGCTGATAGGACTTACAGGAAGTACACAAGAAGATTTCCTTAGGTCATATCTAAAAAATGGTTATTAAATATTAATAAATTAATCAAATACCTTCAATTTGAGGCTTCAGAATATGTTTACCATATAGTTGACTTTATTTGTTAAGTTGATATTTATTTGTTATGTTATGAAATGCAGCTGTCAGTAACAACAAAGATCTACATGTTATTGGATTCATCTACAACACAGTATTACATTGAGCATTTTAGGTATATGCTCACATACCATATACAGTATACACTACAGAACTGTGTTCTTTAGCAGTTTAGTCAGAGACGCACCACTCTCAGTTCAAAGGCTCCAGTCCAGGACCACTGCAGTCAGATATACTCCTGATTTCCTCTCTGTCTGTTTTTCTAAAACCCAGCATCCACTGGGGGGACCCTGACAGATAAAGGATAAAAGGGGAGCCAATTTTGAATAATCAAGATCAAAGTATTTGAAACAAAGGGGAAAAGTGTCCTAGCAGTACATTTTCAGTCACACATCCTCTAGGTTGCAAGTGCAAATGGTGACAAAAAAAGAGGGCGGGGGGAGACAAAAAAAACAAGAATGATGAAACAAGATTAAAGTTGTATGGTTTGTATATGTGCGTATATGTTTGTGTGTACGTGTAGGTGTGTTGGAGATGACTGAGAAAGAGAGGAGAAGGGGAAGTGTACTAGAGATTTGAAAGTGAGCAGTGGGGTGTGATAGACTGCTTCTTAATGAGCTTTGTGTCTGTAACTTAACGTGTGCATGAGAACTTCAGTTCCACTTGGGCAACTACAGATAAAAGCTCTGTCATTCTGCCTGAGAACAGACCATGATCATAAACCATATCAGCCTCTGAGATGGTATCTGCCTGGGCTGTCCCACTGTGCAAGGTGCAACAAGTTTCAAAATGTAGCATTTCCATCACACACCAATTCACATTTCTGCTTGGTACTCTTGGGGGCATTTGTAAATCCAATCACACATCTGACGTTCCACATAGGATGAAAAGAGAAGCCTCATAGAGCATGAAACCCACCAGCAAATGGGATAAAGAGTATAAATGTCTCAACATCCCGATGGATGTTTATGGATATGTATCCTAATCAGTTCTTCATCAAGGACTTTAGTGACAGTAAACAGAAAATGCTGCTGAAATACCAGAAAAAAAGTCTAATTTAGCTTCCAAATAATAATGTGATAACGTTCAGCATGTAAACACATTAAAGCACTACAGATATCAGACACTTTTAGATGCAAGCTCCAGCTGTCTTTGATGTTTTCCTCTATTGTGCAGGCACTACTGCAATTATTTGTCATCTTTTTGACGATGGGATGGGTGCCTTTTTTGGCGGGGGCTAAATAACTATGTGAAAAGTAGGTTTTTCAAGATTTGAAAAGTTCTAAATTATCACAACATTTATTTGTTCTAGACTTAATATTGTAAAAAGGGGGCGCAGATGTTTGACAGAACTGAAATATTATTTAGAATATTGTTAGAAGTTGACACGTTGATATTTTAATTGAGATAATTGAGTTGTTTGTTCCCCAACTACTGAGCATCAGAGTATAACAGATCAGAATAGAATAGAATCTGAGATACAAAAGTTATAAAGTTATGGAATCTGTTATCATTAACTGGCATGCTCATCATCCCATTGTGTGAACATGCAGAAGCCTTTGCAGCACTTTAGTGTCTGATGGTGCTTTGAAAACAGATACACACACTCACACACACACACACACACACACGCACACACACACACACACACACACACACACACACACACACACAAGGTTTATGAGGAACTATCCATGGTGCTGAAAGTTGTGACTCAACACAAAAGAAAAACTCCTGCCTAACAAATCAGAAACCGAATGACTCTCCTAAAAATACACAAAAAGGAGAGTAATGTCCTGGGTTGAGTAACCCTGAGTTTTCAGAAAATATATTCAGAGTTGGTTTACTCAATTCAGAGTGAGTGAGGGATGAATTAACAACAGGATCATCAGTTGAGCTCAGATTGTACAATACACAACGGCGTATTTATTTATGGGATGGATAAAGAGTAGATCTGCTATTTGAACCCACATGCACAAAAAGTTAGAACTGTTACATTTCATTCACTGTATTGGCCTGTAGTCATTCATTCATTAGCAGACCTGGGTTTCCTTGATGGATGAGACAATGCTGGAATTGTATTTTCTGTTTCATTGATTTATTAAATATGATTCTTCAGCTGTAGTCTGACAGTAATAAAGTGCTAGAGGTCGGACAAGATGAAATCTAACATTTTAAACATTTGCTTATTTATAGACCTCAGATAATATTCTGTCTAATAGTGATTTTGGCAATTTGCAGCTAAAAAGTGTCCAGATAAAAAGTGAGCATAACATTTTATACAATAAAAATTCTTGCTCATCACCACTTACCTATATTGTAATGTACAAATTCATACTAAGTGACATACTGTAGATGTTGTTTAACAAAAAAACAAACAAACAAACTCACTTTTAAGAGGGAGATATGTACATTACACCAGCTAAGTGACAATGGCAGTTAAAAAGGAAGAAAAGAATAAGGCACTGGTATGATAATAAAATGCATTAATAGATTATATAATATACTATATACGCATAGATTATGATAAACCTACAGCTTATGTTTGCAGTATTAACTTCATTCCTGTAGTATCAACTATATAATAGTAGTCAAATAGAATCAGAGATAAATAAGAAGCAGCTTCATGATGCAGTGATAATGAGGGATACCTTTGTTGTTAGGTGAACTACATTTAATCCAGATAAATAAGTTCAAGTTAAGATGCACTACACTCCTAATGTTAATATTCACACAGTGTCAAATATCAGTAATGGGAATGTTCCAGTGATGCCACCAATTATGTGACTAACTGTTTAATTCATGGACCTGTTACATATGTCTAAAGCCTCAGAAATGATTATTACAGTGATGTAATCGCCAGTAGGATAAATGTTTGAATGCATTTAACTCACTGACAACCTGAGATTTGTAGTGTGTAGTATGTCCACAGAGTTAGAGCTGTAGTGTTAGACAGGACAGTGAATGTCTGTATTTAAATGTAAGGACAAAGATCATTGTTTCTGCTCTCACACTGATGGCTGATGACAGTCTTTACTAAACGACCGTGTTAGGAAAGCAGGGCTTCAGTAATAGGCTCCAAGTGGGATTTATATCTAATCTTGACATAAACGTCTGAAATTAATGTGCTCTTACGTACAGTGTATGAGTGAGCAAATAAAACTCTGTGGCAGAACATTTCTGCAGACTCGGCAGATTCAATCTTGCGGCCATTTCCAGGGAATATACAATATTACGATCTTTGGTCATAGAACGACTGAGCTGCTTGGTCATGGTGTTGTAGCATTTAACCATTTACCTCATATAATTTTCTTCCTTATCTTGACAGACAGCTTTCCTTATCTCTTGTCCATGCTCAGTGTGGTGAACACAATGAAGCAGCACACTGATCATCTGATTAAAGACAACTGTGATACTAATTGAAGACAGTAGTCTAACAAAACTTAATTGTTTAATTCTATG
Source organism: Ctenopoma multispine (assembly GCA_034779795.1). Taxonomy (NCBI): domain Eukaryota; kingdom Metazoa; phylum Chordata; class Actinopteri; order Anabantiformes; family Anabantidae; genus Ctenopoma; species Ctenopoma multispine. The sequence continues at coordinate 10,491,426 of JAUYWH010000002.1, forward strand.
CCAAAACCAAAGATGTGGTGAAGATTATTGTTTCAGTGAGGTTAAAGTTACACACACTTTTAGCCATGTCTGTAAAATACTTTCTCATAAAGTCAAACTATTGCTCCAAATTACGAATTGTGTCACTTTCCATTGTATTCCAATCAGTCAACCAAGACCTGTCTGACTTTTGTCAGAACTTTAGTGCCTGGACATCAACACTGACGTATCTGAAAAGTTTCTGAGAGAACACAGCAACTGGGGTATACAACATGACACTAAGCCACTGATGGTAGGACATAGGAAATATACAATAATATAGAACTTCACTAAACTTAATATACATCAATATATTAACCAGAGCTACCCACACATTTTCTGTAGATGCTATAGACGAAGTTTGCCAAAGTTTAATACTTTATCGCATCATGTATTCCTCAAGCAAGACAGACAAGGAACAGGAAATGTAGAAAAACATTCCAGGGGCTCTAATAACACTGAAGTCAGCTGCTTGTGTTATGTTCAGGGTCTAAGGATTCCCAAGTGTTTGAACAAATATTACAGAAGATCAGAGGACACAGAAAGGGAGTAAACAGTTTAGTGTGATAAATTAAATGTTATAAAAGCAATGACATAAAGAGGTATAATCTTATTACAGCACCACTGTTCAAGGGGAAATAACAAAAAGAGCGATGCACTGCAATGCACCAAAATGCACCAAAAACTGCCAGGTCTTCCCTCAGAGCAGCAGTGAAGAGGCAAAATGAAAGGTCGCTGAGGTTTCAGGAGAGCCTCTCTCCAGAGGAGCTTCTCACCAGAAACCACGGCCAGAAACAACAGTTCTCCGAGGAGGGGCATTTGTCAGAGTTATTATCTGCAAAGAAGAGAATCAGTCCATTTTTCACCATCACATCAGATCACATTGGAGAGATGTTTTTGGACATGATGATGTTTATTTCTGTTAATTGTGTTCCGTTATATTATTTTACTTGATTAGATATGTGTTCTTACCACCTGGGTGTTTATGCTGCTATAACCTGCAGTGTTTCTCTAACTGCTATGTGCTTCACAGACAATAAAACAACAAAGAGGAGGGAAAAAATACGATAAAAGACCAGGAATTATGTTTTAGGTTATGAAAATGCTCTCAATAACAAAACAGAGAGAGTCTAAGTCATCTTCAGTGAACTAAAGTATGAGTCTGGATCAGCTACAGAATTACATCTGATGAGAAAAAAGCTAAACTAGACACATGGTATTTACCTAATAGTTTCTACCAATACAGGCAACATGCAACCACATTATAACTTTTTTTTTATTGCATTTTATTGTCATTTTCTAGTCATTAGACTAGAACACAAATGCTGAAGGGCCACTTTTGGATTTGGGGAATGGTCAAGAATAAATGTGTGAACACACCTTTAGCCATTACTGCTTCCCAGCCTGATAAAATACAGCACCAGGCAGGAAATTCTGTAACTCACCACAGCAGTGGGCTTCCAGCCACATCAGAGTAGGAGAAAATAGATTACCCTTATCAAGGTTTTCTCAAAGGAACATTGCAGCCATGGAAGCTAATTACACTCTGGATCCGGCATCAACTATAAAATGCACTGAACCCTAAATTTTATTATCTCTGAACTTTGCAGATACAGTATATTTACACAAATTGCTACTTGCATTCCTAATTTGGGTATGATCACATTATGTGTATGTGTGATAGTAAGTACAGCGTGGGCTGCCTGCAAATCCAGCTGTGAGCGAAAAAGATGGGGATGGGGTTTTAGTGAACAAACAAAGGAAACTAAGCCAAAAAATAACATGTGCAGCTGCATGTTGGAACACTGGAGAAGTTTGGGGCAGCAAGTAGTTAATGTAGTAGTGTGGTGAGTGTAGTAGGGAGTGGTTTGATTCCCAGTACCGTCAAGCTACATGTCAAGGTGTCCTTGGACAAGACACCGAAACCCTGTAGTAGTGCTGACATGTGCTGTCTGACAGCTATCCAAACAACAATTTCCTCAAGGGGATCAAAAAAAGTATGTCATTATCCTTGTCATTATCATTGATTGCACATGATGGTAGCCCTGTCAGTAGGACGATGCAAACCTGCATGCCTGAGAGATGGAAGGAGCCTAGTTTGTTGTCAATGATGACCCCCAGATTCCTAGCGGACTTTGTGGGGACAATTGCTGAACATCCCAAATCGATGCCGATACTGCGTTGTAACTCCTTCAAACCTCTATTCTCATAAGTCATATATTTGTGAATGCTGTCAGTCTAAATCAGTCTCTTTCACTGCTGAACAAATCATCCATTCCTTGAAACATCTAACACTGACAGGGTGTGACTTCCAATTAAGAAGACTTTTCTCCCTGTCTGTCTATCAATCTATCTCTATATGTCTACTTTCTTTTGTGTGAGTCAAAAAATCCCAGAAGAGCACTCTCATACAGAGACAGTCCATCTAAAAGACACATTCTTGGCATGCCTGATCGAAAAATATTTTAATATTCCACAAGGAGGTGTTTAACATTCAACTGGCACCTTCTTATAGTTCAAATGCAGTGATTGTTTTGGGAAGTTTTGGCAGTGAAATACACGAATAATAAAATAAACTGCACATTGTGTTTGATCTTTTAACTACAGAAGAGACAAGAATTGTTTGTGTGTTTGCTATTTAATATAAAAAGCCAGTAGACAAAAGTGTTAAAGTGTTCATCTAAGGCCTGAAAATTGTGTTTAAACTCATCAAGTATTGCACGACAAATTAAATGCAACATACAATAAATCCTACAACACCTCTGTTAGTTTCCTTATTACTTTCTTTTTGCCCTTACTGATGATCAGTGTTGTTGATTCATGCTTGAGTCCTGCTGCCTACAGCTGAAGCACACGGGACACTGAGATGACTTTGCTGACTGTCCAGAAGCTTGTTGTTATAAATGGTTCTGGCACACACAATACACCATACGCTTGAATTTAAGTCAGCAGAAACTAATTGGAACAACAAGAATAGTTGAAGAGGTGTGAAAGGAGTCTTTGGTGATTAGTGCCAACTGTGATGGCACCTGTACAAGAATATCCCACCAAAAGAAGTTTAGACACTGCTGGTGGTAGAGAGGAAAAGAGCGGTGTACTAGTGTTGGGAAAACAGTTACAGACTCATAGTTTACAGTGGACAACTACACTGCCTGACCCAAAAAAAAATTCACCACCACAATTTCCTTTAGCAAATTGCTAGGGCCCTTCCACTGGATAATTACTGCAGTGATTACTGTTTCAGCTGGCAACACAATGAGGTCAGCTGACTACCTGAATGTACTGAATGACCAGGTTTTTCTGTCAATGGATTTTTCTCCCTGATGGCACGGGCATATTTCATTAGGATTCATTAGGCACAAACTGTGAAAGAAATGTTTAGGAAACATGAGATCAAATTTTTAGGCATGGATTGGTCACTACATAGTCGAGACCTTAAGCACATTATTAAGACTATCTTCTTCTTCTTCTATGTGCCAGAGAAGACCTTACGCAGTGATCTGAGCCCATCATCAGTACAAGATCTTGTCAAGAAATGAACGCAGCTCTGGAAGAAAATAAATGTTGTGACACATATGCTTCTTGAAACAGTCACACTTGCCAAAATAATTTCCCTATGGGATTAATAAAGTTCTTTTTTTTATCTTGTATCTTGAACAACAAATGTATGCTGTAATCAAAGCAATGGGCAGTTCAAGATAAGAATCAGACAGAAGGTGACAGGATCAAAACCCAACCTAGCCCCCACACAAGGTGTGTCCTTGAGCAAGACACTCAACGCTGGCTCCCTGGGCGCCTCCTGTGGCTGCCCTCCGCTCCACCCCTCTCGCAAGCAGTATATTTTGTTTTATCTCTTTCTGACTTTCTCCCATGTCTTTGTTGGCCCATTGAAACATTGTTGGTATTATATTATTATATACTTTCTATTGTATTTTTCTTCCTATTCAATGTTGGTCTCTTCAGTTTATTCTCAATTCTTTTAAGAGTCCGATCATCCTTCCTGCCATCCTTCTTTTGGTTATTTGTTTTTTTTGCTTCTAGTTTTTGTCAGAATTTATCATTTTTTCTTGCTTCCACAAAACCAAACCTGACTATAACATTCTTCTGTCATCTCGCTCTCCGCTTCTGCTACAGCTTTAAAATGCTGAAGTACATCTCCAGTTCATTCTTTACACCTTTTCATCCACTGACTTTATATTAATCTTACTGCCCCAGTTGCTACCCTGCAACTCTTTGCAGACTTTACATCATATCAGTTTCTCTGGTTATTACCCAAATTGTTTTGGACAGGCACAACATGACTGCTTGTGTCAGAGGTCTTTTTTTTGGGCAATGATTTAGAAAACTCTAGGTTGAAAACATTCATCCACTGAAAGGCACACATACAGAATGGTACAATACAGACAGTCTCTCTTTGAGCTCCTCAGCAGGGTCAGACAGGTTTACATTAGATGTCAGACACACAAACAGCATCAAAGCCTTTCCAAGGGCAGTAGAAAGGTTAACTGGATTGAGCAGAACCTGAAATTATGCTGCTGCTGCCAGTATAGACATAAACATCCCTGAAAAAAAAAACTCAACAAATTTTCTGATTATTTTGAAATTAGCCAAAAGCTGCTCCTTGTGTGAACTTGAAACATGAATTTTCCTTGAAATAAAATATATTGCTACAAAAGAAAACAGAGAGAGAATAAAGGGACCAGAATATGATGTACTCTATCCTGTGTTTTAGTCAGATTTAGAAGTACAAATTAACTCTATCTCTGGCACTGACTTAGATGTTTCATATCCCCTTATCACACATTGAGAAATATCTTTCTACACACGTACAAACACACACAGAGTGCAAAATCTAATCCCTACCTTTAGTTACCACAATAGCCACCTGTGAAGATGCTTTCCTCTTGCCCTCGTCTCTTTCAACAGTGAGAAAAAAAAAGAATTACTGGTGAAAGGAGAAGTGAGAAAGGTATGAATAAAGAGGAAAACAAATAAAACACAGCCAGGGGTGCCAGGTTGGCAGCTTATCAGCATCTAGTTATCAGAGCAAAACATGAGGCAGGAAAAGACACAAGTTACTGGAGAATACATACAAATCAAATGTTGAAACAAACAAGGAGGAACAAGGAAGTGATGGAAAGTAGCTCCAAGAAGTCAAACATTGTACTATACAATGCAGTAAGCAGGGTCGTTTCTGGCTCTTTTGGGGCCCTATGCAAGATTATTTTGGGGGCCTTGTTTTGAATCGATACAAGGAATTTAAACCCTTCAGTGATCTGTGGCAATGCATCACAGTAGGTTCTCAAAACTGAAATTAAAAACAACAAAAAAGTCTGTTGCACAATACAAACTTCCATGAAAATTACAGTTTTTACTTTTAGTATGTTACATAGTTAGATTAGATATGTTTAGTTAATAATTCTGTACTTATACCTAGGGATGGGCATCGAAAACAGGTTCTTATTGAGAACCGGATCCCATTGTTTCAATTCCTTGGTATTGTTTGCAAATTGTTCCCCTATCGATTCCCATCGCCTCGAATGACGTCATCATGTACGTTGCGTAGCGTCATTTACTCAGCAGGAAACATGGCGCCTAAGCGGCACAAACGCTCAAAAGTTTGGTTATACTTTATGAGAAAGGATGACAACAGCGCAACTTGCAATACTTGCAAAGTGGATATTTCGTCAAAGAGAGGAAACACTACGAATATGCAAAAGCATTTGCTCACAAAACATGCGATAATGTTGTGTTTTTGATTCGCTCCGGACTAGTGAATCTCAACTCAGCAGCAGCGGTAACGTTTGCATGTCCTCTCACGGCAGGTAACTAATCAACTAACATTGCATATTATGTTTGCGCGGTTTGCCTTATTGTAAAACCTGCTATTACTGTGCATTGTATTTAGATGACCATGACGAGAGAGACAGAGTCTGGCTGGCTCAGATGCAGGCAGTTATAAAATATACAGTACAGGCCAAAAGTTTGGACACACCTTCTCATTCAATGTGTTTTGGGGTGAGCTGGA
>JAUYWH010000002.1:10507837-10518308 GCA_034779795.1 Ctenopoma multispine
GTCCTCGGCCACCACCCATAGCACTGCGCACCCGACCTCTATGGCCCCTCTTGCGGGTGGTGGGCCCACAAGAAGTTACTTTTAAAACTTATTTTTTACTAAGTGAAAAAAAGCACAAATGGATGGTTAATCAACTTCATTTTTTAAGTTAATAAAAAAATCCTGAGGGATTAGTGTCTGTCCATGTGTGTCTAATTAATAAGAATATTGTACACTGCACTGTTTACTGTACACATACTCACTGCCCTTTCAGTGTTAAATGCCATCACGCTGTGCAACTGTCAAAACCAGCTGCCACTTTTCATAAGAAACTCCCTCCGCCTCTCACTGTCAAGAAAATCTGTGAGTAGCACGCATCTGGTATAAACTGCCTTGTGAATTCTCAAATGAAGGATGAAGTTGTACAGGTTTCTGTTTCTCAGAAACATCAGGAACAGAGCTATTACATGTGACAGGACAGTCATATGAGTTTTCATATCAATGTTACCACTGAGTTCTTATTTGTACGGTGGAAAGCGAGCACACTTGTCTAAATCACAGGGCACAGGTCATGGGCATGCACATGAACCCATCTAAGACCATAAAAAGTCCATTCTTAGTTTTTAAAGCTCTTTTTTGTAAAACTCGTGATGATTGGCACTTTTTTTGAAACTTGTTACAAAGTGCAGTGAGTGTGTCAGTGAGTGAGCCTTTGTAAAGATAAATGAACTCAAATAGCCTCTGAATATATTACAGATATTACAGTGACTAGATGAAATGCATTGTTGGTTTTAGTCTCTTTATGGAGTTTGTTGACGGTAACAAAATAAATAGAAAAACACAGGTGAGACAGAAGCAGAGTAAGAGAGGATAGATATGTTGAATGAAACTTAAAGGTGTTTTCACATATTGAGAGAAGTTCTTACTGAATCTATCAGGAGAAAGTTGTACATGATTTATAAGGAGTACTTTGGATTTCTTTAATGCTTCGTTGTGTAGTCAGTAGTAACAGTAAGACTTTAAAGGTAAAAAACTAATATTTGGTTATGAAACTGCTGAGCTGCTAATTAGCTAGATATCAAAATTTTAGTTTTCTTAATTTGCTTGGAAATTTATGAACAAACTATGTATATCAGTACATGAAAATAAATGTCTGATCTGCTTAATACAGGCCTTAAGTGCTTTAAATCATGTATCCTTCACCTTTTTACTCTCTGGACAGAAGCAAAATGACTGGAAAGGCATATTTTATGATCTAGCCCATAAATGCTTGAACTCACACCTCTTCAAACAGAAAAATATAACAAGTTATATTCTTATATTTGGTAAAAAGCCTCTGTGTATCTGTAGCAGTTATACTCACTGTTTCATAAATATTTTTTTAAAAGATCATGTCAGCAAAGCACTTCTGTTAAAATCTGTTGAAACATTCTCGATTCATACAGTCTCACACATTTCACAGCTCTGTGATGTGTCTGTCTGTGTAGATTTAGTTTAGTTAAAATTTTCTATTTTCCACCTCCACAGCTCATTCATTGTGTGAGCCATTATAACCCTTAAAATCTAAGCTCTAGTGAATGATACAGGTGGGAAAGCAAGTTTCCAAGTGAATAATTTGATAGACTTGTCAGCGAAAGAGCACTCTATTGAAATTTTAAATTAAAACAAACTCAAAGGCGATGGACTATGACCTTAATAATCAAAAGCATAATAATTAAAATGTTAGATCACTGAACGCTGCATTAACATATTTACATGATGTCAAGTAATCATGCACAAATAAGCAAGAAAATTAAAAGCTCATGTTGAAAACCTTCCACAAATGACTGAATGAGAGTATTTAAACAGCCCAATTGATGTCCCTCTCCAATTAAAATATTTAATAATACTTGTTGAATACCTATCTAAAAATCATAAAAATCCATAGTCACAGAAAATCTACTTAAAATTATGATGAAATATACTCCCTGTCCATCAGTCATTATGTAGACAACCTATAATTACTTAAACAACATGTTTTTGTTTTGGTCTGCTAAACTAATGAAATGATGAAAGATGGGACATACATTTTATCACACTGCAGGAGGAGGACAGTCTAGTCTTATATGCAAACATGTAATTTAAGTTTTCATTTTTAGAACCAATTTTCTTTGTATTTCCCAGGAAAATTCTCTTCTGTCTATCAAACTCTATGAAGAGGGCAGAACAAAATCAGAAAGTTAGAAAATAAGATTTTTGCATTTGAACAACTTAATAAGACTGTTCTCTGTGGCACCACTGTCAGATGCCCAAGGTGACTGAGTTCACAGCCTTCACACAAGCTTGAAAGCATAAGTCACATGCAGGTAGACATAGTAGAGGGGACAAAACAAGATTGAAGAGGTGGAGGAAAAAGAAGAAATGTCAGCAACAGAAAATTAACTGAGCTTTTAACAACAGATGGACGAAAACTGAAAAAGAAAAATGTGGAGATCAAGCTGATATCAGTCAGTGGAGTCCGTTATGAAACAATTAAGCTATTATGAAAATGTCACATTTCACAATACCCAAAAAGTATAGTTAATCTGGTTACAAAATAATAAAGACACATTACATGCCTTGAAACACTACATTATAATAACTGATTTAAACTTGCAAGTAAAATTTAATCATGAGTTGTATACAAGCATAAAAAACATCTGCTAAATTATTGTTGTGTAGATGGTTCTCAGTTATCAGCTGGTGTTTGTCAGATGTGAAATTTGCATGATAAGGGCAGCTGTTACATATAAATGAATTTATAATATAATATATAATTTATAAAATAAAGTTTAAGAAAAAGTTTAAGGTAGAAAATGTATGGCTTAACACAGCTAATTAAACAATCCAGACAATACAAGTACTTGTCTTTATTGAAACTGCAGACACCGTATATATATTCACCAGCATACAGTTTGTAACACTCTTGGTTATTCAGTCACCATTCTGATGCTGGCCTGTATGAAGTGGTTGACTCTGTAGGACATCAGTGACATATTATAAATATGACATTATTGTTGATTAGTTAATTTAGATGAGTGCTGTCGTGGTTGACTCAGACAAGTTTTAAGACCTACTTTCTAACCTATCTGAAAGACACATTCAGCTGACATATGCATTTAGCGTGCAGTGGGAATATCCAAAAAGCAAAGCTAGAGATACATCCCCAAACACATGAAGTTCACTGCCATACATGTACCTATGACAGTGTCTATTAGAAAGTGACAACAAAAAGTCTAGAAGAAAAATACATTGAAGTAAAAACTAGGGGCCTGCAGCATTAATTGCACCAAGCACACCTGCATTTTTACAATTTCCTACCTGAAAGGTGGCAAACTGGTCACTGGGTTCAATGCTTTCCAAAATGCCACAATCCCATATTAATCTCATGTTTGTTTCTCTTTGAAAATATGTTCTTTTTATGAGTCTTAATATTCTTGTTTCAAATTATTTAATTTGTGCCACATTTATTTATTTAAGTTGTTGGTGAATTGCTCTTGGTTTGCAGTAAGCACTGGCTGTGTTTTTACATACTGTACTTCATTTGTGGTGCAGAATGTGACTGTAAATGTTCTCTTCTTCAGGTTGTTAGCAGTGTCAAACCTCATGAAACAGCAATACATGGTTTATCCTATACCTATATCTATTCTATATCCAATACAATGAACATTCAACATGGTTTAATAAGTGTTATCATGAATATAACTTTTATTTGATATTTTATTGACAAATCAAACGTGGTACTTGAAATCATTACTAATCAGAATAAAGTTACATCATGTGTTAGTAGTCAGAATAAGAACTTGCACAACAGTGTATGTATTGTGAATGTGGTACTACAGCGGGACTTTTTTTGCACAATTTCAACTACTAATACAACGTTGTTAGGCCTATTTTTCAAAACAATCCTAAGCCCCCCTAAAAATATAATTTTTATTATACTATTTTTAAATTATATATCCATACATATCATAAGATATGACTGAGGGCAGGTACACACTTAACAAATAGAAGCAAGTGTACGAATTGAAATTAAAAATATTAAGTCTACTTAAGATTATTTAATTAAAATAATGTACTGGCTGTTTCGGCTGCTGTGGGCAGCAGGCGGATATTAGGACCCAGAAGGAAGCTACATGTCGCTGCTTGTTAGCGAGTCCACAGTTCAACAGAAAGAAGCGGCCAGAGAATTTCTTCAGGGTCTGAAAATGTGAGTCAATAACTGTTCATTGCTTAACTTTACTTTAATAAAAAAACAGCCCTGACATCTAAGCGCAAACCAGCATTCAATAAAGCGCACACATCATAAACATCATATAACAAACGCATTGTCTCCGATAGATCAGCTGGTGCATTTGCTCCCTAACAGGCTCACATTCTGACAGACAGACAGACAGACACACTTTTTATTTGTTCACTACTGTCAGGCTTAGATTTGGTTGCAGTGCCATTTCAAATGATAATTATAACAATAAAAATAAAACAGTGTATGTATGTACACTACCAGTCAAAAGTTTGGACAAACATAGAAATGACCATGTTTGTGAAAGAAAAGCAGATTTCATAACATCAAATTGATCAGAACAAATGTGTAGACATTGTTCATATTGTAAATGACTATTGTAGCTGAAAACAACTGTTTTTTAAAAGGAATATTTACATAAACATACAGAGACCTAAATTCTGCAAACATTAGTACTGTCTTCCAATAGCACGTTATGTTTATACACACTAATTTCTTCCTACAACCCTGGGGGTTAAGCCCCCCTTGTCTTTCAATCCTAGTGATGTCCCTGCTGCCAAGGTTCATGGAGAAAACAGTATGAAAAGGTCAAACCTCCAGCAACATTTAGACTAAACTGCTAAACTGATGCATCTGTAGGACATCAGAAGGTCATACATGTGATCTTCATCATAAGAACATAATAGAGACCATTAAAATAAGATTGAATTTACATTCACTATTTATATGTTTCTATGATACCACATTGAATCATATCATCCTCAATACTTTTTTGTCTTTTTCATTTTATCATATTTTATATTGTATTTTTATTATCCAAGTCTGATTAATTTTTCATTTGATTTGATTTGGCTGTAACCTTTGCTTTACATCAACTCCATATCCTGCCATTCCAGCTCGCTGCCATCACCTAGTGAAGGGATAGATGAGCTGATGCTCCTGAGCTCATCCACAATTTTCTGCAAGTCATCTGCTGCTTGCCTGATGGATCGGACAAACTTCATGATCTCAGATTTGACTGGAGTCATGTCTGGGGAGGATTGATTCTGTGACTCTTCTGTGTCAGGCTTGAAATCTTGCATCAGTAGTTCAGCGTTGTCAAAGGAGGGCATGTCGTCATAGGTTTGTGTGTTAGACGCTGACTCAGATTTTGCACTCTCATCTGCTGCCTTTGCCTGTCTAATGTTGTGGATCTCTTTAGCATCCATGGCAATAAAGAAGATGTCTACTGCTATAAATAAACCAGAAAGCACACCTGTTGCTACCTCTGCCACACGTACGGCCCTGGATGCCTGTGCTGCAATTCTGCCAACGTTCATCACTTGAACTAGTCTAAGAAGTTCGGCAGCGCCACCTATGCCCCTCCCTGCCCTCAAGCTAAGTCTTAACAGGTAGTCATCATTCAAACTGCTGTTGTCAGTGTTGTGTTTGTCACATCTGCTTCTGACTGTTTGTAAACTGTGGCTGATCTCTTGGAGCCAGGTGACTACTGCTTTAATTTTCTGTTCTATCTCTTTAATGATGCTACGAACAGCCTTCCGATCATTAGCTTGGTTGACCATGTTTGTGATATTCGATGCACCAGCAGTGACACCACCAACTGCACCCACTCCCACACCAACTCCAGTGACAATAAGAGAGGCTCCCAAAGTGAAGGGGGCCAGAATAAGGCCCACTATGGAACGTAATCCCCCCCACCATTCCAATCACACCTCCTGTCAGACTGCCAATGGTAGTGCCCTGATGCACACGTTCCAAACCATCAGCCACGGCTCTTAGCACTTGCAACTTGGCCTTGAGTTCCTTCACTGTTGTTTTGGTCTGTCAAAAAAGCACAGACAATGTCAGCAGGAAACTAGTTAGCTGAAGCTGGCTTATTAATTTAAGACCAACATAGAACCCTTTAAAAACTTATTTTTGCTGATCTACAGAGGTTAATCTCACCTTGTAGCAGTAATGCACAGGTGTACTCCAGGATCACTTGACACCACTGTTGTGTGACTGTGGTTACAGGACCAATAAATACATTTACCCAACAAAACCTATCACTGGTGCTGGATTTTTCACTTGTGAAACACTGCTGTTCAGTCTAAGTATCACTTTAAAGTTCCAGTAATGTATACTTCATATTGTTGTAGCATCATCAAATAAACTCTCGCAACAGAAGCTAAACCATTCTATAAAAATTATTCAAATTTGTCTACCTATTACTAGTCAGATATTTCTGTTTAGATTGTTTTACATAACCATTTTCAGGGGATTGTGCAGATTTGTGGTGTTGTGTACATTGTATGGTTTTCTAATCACTGTCTTAAAGTGGGCTTAGGAAGAAGTAAGGGGTGCTTGGTTTGATGCAGTGGATTTTAGTGCTAAATAAAATATAAAATCATGCAGCCCTTAAAGGTTTACAAGATACAAAATTGATGTTGGAAGAGTGAGTTATTGTATTAAATGAAGTGTCATACCTTTATTGAGAGACATCTTATGATAAATGGATATCCCAGGATGTCTGTGGCTGTTGGTCTTGATTGCTGATTTTTTTTAAATATATCATTCAATAGTCCACAGAGCTCTGGCGAGAACCGCCCTGGAAGAGTTGGGTAAGAACCACTAAGTATCTTGGGGAGGAGCTTGATAGTAGAATCTGCTGAGAACTGAAGGTGAATTATTGTTAGTAAATTATTGTAATAAGCTGACTTTTGTTATCATGTCAGTGAAGTCAGATATCTTCTAAAACTGAACAAATAACACTAATACCAAGTTCAACAAGTTTACATGTTCTCATTTTCAGCATTCCCTATATCTTCTATTCAGAATAGGACAAAATAAGTGCCCCAACACAATATGTACAGTACATGCAACTTAGAAGCTACTTAATGAATGAATGAATTAGAAATCAACTCCAACACCAGTAATATCTTAATACAATCAATCTAAGCTTCAGTAAAGATAAAGTCTTGACTAGTAAAGCTTTACTAAAGTCAGGTCTTTGCATACTTTATACTCTACATTTAAAAGTTTTGAGAGTATATGTATTTATTTTCCCTAATGTAAAATTATATATTTTCTGGTTTTATATAATTAAATTTAACAAAAAATTTAATTGTATAAAGGTAAATAATTTTCTCCAAATGTATGATCAAGTATACTATTTTTATTTTTTTTGAGAATAGCTAAGTTGTATTGGTCTTTTTAAAAAACGTTATTTTGATTCCATAAAGTTTGACATTGACATGCAAACATATTGGTAACTTACTGCTGGTTCTTTTGTACAGAGCTCATAAAGTATGCATCCCACTGACCAAATGTCACTGTAAACAAAGCAAATGTTGTTACGTTTGCAGTAGTAGTGGTAGTAGTACAAAAGAGGATCTGATGCCAAAAATTGAAGCAGGTAACATATTTATTGACAATAAAAAACATCGACAGTGTAACTTACAGCCCCCAGGCGTCTTAAAGTAAAAAAAAAATCATGAGATGTGGTAGTACAACTGTTCTGTAGGTAAAAATTGCATTATAGACTATAAAATGCACAGTGTATGATAATGTGTTATTGAATTAATTTTAAGCTGCTGGTATGATACTTCAACATTTAATAACCGGCAACACAGGACTTAATTGATCTTACTTCCTAATAAACCGTGTTGGATTGCATGCTCTAATTCTACCTTGTGAGCCAGCCGGGAGCTGCCTGAAAGGCACTCAGAAGTACTGTAGAATACTAGATAGGGTGGAAGGTGGGATATCCATCTCAGATATTCTCCAGGCGTAGGGGAACTTAAAGTGCACTGCTAATCAATAATATAAGTCACACTGCAATTGCTACCAAATAAAACAAACAATTCATAATACTGGATAGACCATTTTCTGGACATATGTATTTTTTTCTTTATTTTCCAGAAAAGCCCTGATCACAGATACATTCACAGCTATGAGCAAATTAGAAGGGACCACTTAACCTAACGTGCATGTCTTTGGAAAAAATGAGGTCATCTGGTATGTAAAGCAACAAAGTAAGCATTTAGTGGATGTTAAGGGTAGGTGGATTCTGTAAGTCAGAAAATACAGGACTTTCCCACATGAGACTGACATTCAATGCCATATTGTTATTTGACCACTAATTTATATGCGCAGAAAACACTAAATCTTAAAATTTTAGATTAATAAATAAATTTTTTAAATATTAGATGCTTTGGCCAGAATATCACCTATATAACAATATTAGTTTAAAGGTAAGATATTAAAAAGCTTAACAAGTACTAGAATTTTGGTTCAAGAATATTCCTTTATTTGCTAAAAATGTGCTTACCTTTTAGCGTCATAGGTCCCCTCTGTAAAAACCTCTGGTGCCAGGTAACTTGTGGATGCTTCCATTAAATTTGTTGTTGTTGCTGATGTAGCGTTTTTGGAACTGTGTCAGAAAGAAAAATTACATCACTGTAGCCTTATACAGTGCAAATGCTGGTAGTATACAGTATATGTATGTAATTATAAATAAAGTACAATACTTTTCATAGATTTTTTGATATCCACTCAAGCACACTAATCCAGATTCTGTGAAGTGTATGTCCTTCAAAAACAGAAAAGTTCACAAATAGAATTCAAACAAGAATCTATTTTATTTTTAATGATACTTTAAAATATAAATGTACTGTATATTTGACAGACCAAAAGCAATGAAGCACATCTTTTTTTATTTAAAAAGAAAAAATTATATCTTTTTAACTTTAAATATTAAATACATATACTTCATGATTCTTTAATGTAGTTTAAACACTTTTTTATCAGGTTGTGTAGTATGTGTAATACCTCTGGCGTCAGCTCTTTTTGAAGCAACTCTTTTTCATGAATGTTTTTCAGTGCCATACAGATCTCAACAATCCAGCTCAGCACCTATTAAACAAACAATGGTTATTGTAGAATAGCAGAAACATTCATTATGTGTGGGATGATACCTGAAAAGTTGCATGTTCTATGATTGTAATAGATAATGTAGGGCCTAAAATCCACAGAATGTAAAGGAACATTGGTGTGCTCCTTCAAAGTCATGAAACATACAAATTGGACAGTATTATTGCACTCACGCTACCAGTCAAAAGTTTGGACACACATAGAAATGAACATATTTGTGAAGGAAAGGAGGTTTCATAACATCAAATTGATCAGAATGAATGTGTAGACACTGTTCATATTGTAAATGACTATTGTAGCTTAAAACAACTGTTTTTTTAAAAGTAATATTTACATAAACATAGAGGCCTAAATTCTGCAAACATTTGTACTGTCTTCCAATAGCATGGTATGTTTGCTAATTCAAACGTATTAAATTAAAAGGATAACCATGTGCAATGATGGTAACACGACTAAAGATGTATCTTTTCTTGCAAAACGTGTGTCAAAACTTTTGACTGGTGTATACATGGTGACTTAACAACAAAATGTTTTACACATTTTAGAGGCAACATCCAGCTAAGTGAAAATGGGCTGACAATGCTTTACCATGAGTTTTGAAATCAAAAAGGGAAATTCTACTGATTGTTGTTAATCTCAAAAACAGAATAGAGATGCATTTTCCTACATGGTATTAACTCCGCCTTGGTAAAACTAATTATGTCTTTAGCTGAGACGCTTCTCTTACTGTCTTTGTCCACAGTTTAAAACTATGATGTTAGTTACTAGTTACTTAAAGTTAATCCAAAAGAGTACTGTACCTCAGACTCGTGTGGTGGTTCATTGCTTTCTTTGATCTTGGCTGCAAGGTTCCCTCCCTGACAGTATTCAGTCACTATGTAATGTGTGTTCTGATCTTCATCTTGTTGAAAAAGAATAGACAGTTGGAGAGTAAGAAAACTTATTTTTCTTTATCAGTTATCATCAATGAAGTGTTGTGTGACACATTTCTTGTTTTCTTTCTTTTCTGTTTTCTTTTCTTTGGGGCGCAAAAATCAGTGCATGGGCACTAAAACCCCCTCCAATAAAAAGTATAGGAGAACCTTGGGGCGCAAAGTTTTGCCGCTCCATACCTGAAAGTTCAAGAGGAAATTCAACGCAGTTGTTTACAGTCAGTCGGAAGAGCAGTTTTTTTGTCAGCTTCTCTACTGCCATCACCCCCCCCAAAACTATCAGCACCCCATAGAGACTATGTCTGCTCCCTGTCCATCTAAATTATATAAATCAAAAATTAACACAAGAGGAGTGAATGATAAGAACTTAATAAAAATAAAAACTACT
>JAUYWH010000002.1:10518408-10529466 GCA_034779795.1 Ctenopoma multispine
AGTGGAAAACAAAGCAGTGCTGAGCATCAAGATACAAGCCAGCAAGATACCATGGAGGTATGCCCCACACATTGCAAATATCCTATGTCTTTCAAATGTAGATATGGGCACTATGCAATCAGTCATTCATCATCAACCTGCCATTCATGACATGTACAAAAAAGGCTAAAGCAGCAAGCAGAAAGCATATCCACCTTTACTCAGGCAAACACACAGAGATATCACCCCAATAATGGAAAAACTATCATTAACAAGTGAAATAACTAATTTACTTGCTTTGATTAATTTAATTTATAACTAGGGCAATGGTAATGGATATAATATAACTGTAACAGTGGTTACATACATATGGTTGTTGGTTGGCGTAGTAATTAAAAGTCAAAATATCCTGTTTTGAAAGACCCAGCCTCCTATACAGGAGAGGTGGTTAGCATGTTGTGTGTTTCTGTTGAAACACGGTCTGTCATGCAGCCAGGTATTCTTTTTGGGAAAGGGAAAGAAAGCTTGGCTTCTTTTCACTTTACTGTGAAAAAATGTTTCATTCACGGTGTGAGATTTAGAGGCTACAGTGACAAATACAGTTCAGAAAGAAGCTAAACCAATCATTTCCCCCTCATCGAGAGCGCCTGTATATGAGTAATGACCAATACAGGTACACTTTCAGTATATTACATTCAGTTCTCACTGACCATCAAGCCCACACAGAAGCTTGAAAAACTCCAACACCAACATTTTGATCTTATTATTTAAATAACCTTTGTTTGATTTCCAAAGGTGAGTTTATCTGTACTCTGGTGTTTCTAAGATATGGTTTAATGGTTTAATGACAACTGTAAAAATTCTACACTTAAAGAAAAAAGAAGAGAACATAAAAGGTACAAAGGTACCGTAAGCTTTATTCTTGTTGTTCCTGTATGTTGCATCCCAAAACAATTATTTATGATTACATTTGCTGCAAAAAAATACTTGTAATTGCAGTTTAGTTAAGAGTTGAAAGTTAAAAAACCTACAGGTTGACCTTTCTCCATTTACTTGTCCAACTTAACATGTATACACACACACACACACACACACACACACGTAATTGTCACCTTTGCTGAGGAAGAAAACAAGTCATTAATACAGAGAGGGACAGATAAAGATTTGTTTTCTGTTAGGTTTGCACATTAGACAACAAAAAAATCAATTCAAGTACAAACAGAGTCTAATACACATTTTCCCTTGAAACAAGGTCTCATTATCTGTGCTTCGACAACTCTACAGACACATATGAAGATAATAGCATAAAGATAAAGAAGTGGAAAGTTAGTGTATAGCCAAAGAGGAGAGTCACTAATGAACTAAAACACTTAAAAATGCAATTGTTCCCACCTCCTCTTCCCCTTACACATACAAACACACACTCTGTCTCATATACTCAGAGATCCACAGTGGGATCAATTATTTAATCTGATCTGACTGACTGCCTTGATTGGAAGCTTGATGTAATCAATAAGTGCCTAAGAAAGTAGGGTGATGCACGCACACACACACAATAGAGGACAGATGGCTACAGAAGGCTACCGTACCATATGACTAGGAGTTTTATTTTAATTAATTGTGAAGATTCGAAACAAAAACACCCAACTCTAAACCATAACCATTAAACATAAATAACCTAAAAATACACTTCTTGAAAAACTTTTCCTCTGTGACACCAATGATAGAATTGATGTTAGAAATTTAATTTTTTTTTAGTTGAACTTTGTATTCATGGATACTAATTAAATATAAGTATTTGGGTTGGTACGAAGATGATATACTGACAGTTAGAGGTGGGAATCACCAGAGACCCCACGATACGATATTATTGCGATTTTAAATGTTCTGCGATATGCTAAGTATTGCAATATGATATATTGTGATTATCACATTTTTTAATTTGTCAAAATACATTTAATCTAATAAAAAAGGCTTACACTTCAATCATTTTTATTGCTGACAAACTGTCTGTATTAAAGTTTATTCCAACTTAACTAAATGCAAATATGTGGACTACTGTGCAATTACAGTTATTTTTAACATTGAAAAGTTTGATTTGTTTTTTAAAATTTGTATACAAAATATTGATATTTAGTGTCCCTGTATCGATACAATATCACCACGCAAAAATATCGCAATACTATGCTGTATCGATTTTTTCTCCCACCCCTACTGACAGTAGTTATTTTTGTTTTTCACAGTGCTAACAGCTATTATTACGTATCTGATGAGGTCATATAAGAACACTTTCGAAAGGTGTGTTTGTTTTTTTTCAACCTTTCACAGCAAAAGTGCATCCAGCATTGCAATATGCTGGCAATTAGACTGCTATACTTAGTGTTTTACAATGAACACCAGTGAGATTTTTCTGTTGTTTTCTTTAGTGGGGCAGAGACCGGACCAAATGTCCACTGAACCTTTGACTACATAGACTGCATAGTGGTGTTAGCAGAGCCTGGCAGGATACATTTTTAATCAGCACCTAGTAAGGCAATCAAATTTAGTTGACTGCTATTTTTTTTACTTCTAAAATCACTGAAAAGCTGAATTTAAAGGTAGAAATACCACTCATTTGGCCATTGAACCACTTTGAAGTCAATGTGGGAAACAGAGCAAATCTTTTAGTCATATATACAGATCATACATCATACAATATAATAATGTGAGGTCACAACTATTTTCTTGAGGCAATCACATACAATTTAACTAGAGACATGAGCACCACAATAAAAGAAAAACTAGATTAAGGACAGACCTCAGGAACAGATATACTCCTACACTATATTCTCTTTTCTTCACCATGTGTTTTCTTATGTGCTCAACCTTCTCTTTGACCATTTCAACAAAGAAACTCCAGTGGCCCTACCTGGGAAAAAAAAAACAAAGCTAAGGGATGTATGTTGCACACTACTAGTACACACCACAGCATAACAGCACTTATTTAACAGTTTTAACAATTTTAAAGTACTACTCTTTACTTTTCATGTATTTTTCATTGCTGGGGTGGTACAAATACAGCACTTCTATGCACTTTATGATGTTTGAAGCCTGGACTCTTATAAAAGCAGTGAATTTGTAAGTAAGGAGTAAGGAGGACAGAAGAGATCTATACACTCAAGTTAGATCAGCAATTGGAAGCTTTTTGCCCGGTCTCTGGATTGTCCACAAGGAATTTCCCCAAGGGATTTCCCAAGGGGATCAATAAAGTATCAATTCTCTTCTTCTTCTATTCTACTAGCTCGCCGCCCCTTTTCAAGTAGCTCGCCAAAGGGGGTGGGAGGTAAAACTTTATTCACCGTACTTTGACTAGTTATCTTAGTTAAGATCCTGTTTTGTATAGTTTTACAGCAATTATTGCGTTTTTTAAATATGACATTTCAGATGCAGCACACGAGAACAGCGCGTGGAAAACTAAATAGTTTACTGCCACGTATGTACATGTATGTACATACGATAAATAACATGAGACTGTTTAGTTAGTTTAATAAAATAACAACAGACAGACCTGTACAGAACCTGAAAAAACTTCTAATGTGATCTGGGGCTGTACAGAAAATGTTATTAATATATAGATGTGGCGCCCCACTTGTAAAATGGTATGGGGAAAGACTGGTTTACATACCTCTGTGAGTCTGCCTTTTCTGACATGAATGTAATAAAGTCGAAGTTCAGAAAAGATGAGCATTTAAATGACTCCATAAGAATGAACCTAAGTGGCTCCACTCCACCATACACCTGTCTTGTTGACTCAATGCAGTGCCAGTCATCTCACTAACTGAAACAGACTAAATACACATCACAAGTGCAACTGGACATGAAACAGACCATGTGAAACTGTGAGATGGAACAAAATGATAATTGAATGAGTAATCTCTGTGTATTTTTTTTTATTTAAATAGTGTGAGATAACCTACAAAGAAATACATACAGACATACAAAATGTACTCGCAGGTGAACAAAATATTTTTGTGACATTTTAATGCAAAATGTCAGTTGTGGACACCAACATTTTATAGATGTCCAGGTGAAACAAGCTTATTCTGGTTGTTGGGGTTGAAATAAACTATAAGAATAAATGTTAGAAAACACTAGTAGCTCTCGGCCATTTTCATTTTGTAGAAGTAGCTCTCAGGGGAAAAAAAGGTTGGAGACCCTTGCTCTACACTGTATCAGTCAGGGTCACGGGGAGGCTTTATAATATTTATAGGGGCACTGCTGTAATTGCAGATTTGTTTTGGTTATCTCACTAAACAGCAATCGTCTCTAAGGGTTTAACTTGAGAGGTTTAGACAGGTGCTCTGGGTAATCCGTAACATTAATAGTGCCCACTTAGACAGCTTGTCAGTTAAAAAATGGGCACTTATTTTAATTTGACATGTCAAGTGGGTTATTCAGCATCTTTTCAACCTGTGACCACAACAACATTAAGTGGACCCACACTTTTGTGATTTTCTCTTTTCCTGTTACACAAACCAAAGTGATGCCAAAGCAGCAGAGCAGATATCTTCTTCCACCTCCACAATGATGACTTGTTCTCATTCATCTGGAAAGCCTTAGGAGAAGTATTCTTCCTAGCTCTTCTCCTGTCATAACAGCAGTCTTTGTATCAGGGTGACAGCCGTTCTGTCGTTGTGACAAGCGTCACGGGCAACAATGTAATGAGACATGAAGGCAGAGCAGGGATGTGTGGCGCAAGTGTTTATAACGCAAACAATATCATTCACAGTCAGCTTCTCACTTCTGTTTGTGTGTCTGTTACATAAAAGCTACGCAGGAGAATATCTCCAAGGGACAAATCCCCGTATGACTCTACAGACACAGTGCTGAACAGGAAAAAGAAAAAAAAAGCACAGTGGAACAGAATGAAGCAGAACCAATTTAACTAAACCTCACATGTCGAACTGTCTTTGTGTCAATTCAGACTGTGTGAATAGGGATTACTTTTTCTTAGCTAAATTGTGAGAAACATTACTGGAATTTATTTTTTGTGTGTAACAAAACTCACAGGATACTGTAAATCTTAGGGTAACTACCAATTTCTGTAATTTTTGAGAACATCATGCCTTTTGAACTTCACGCAAGCTTTAGATTAGTGGTTAATTGTTCTGATGATTGGCTAAGTAAAATAAAGATGAAATGAAACTGATACTAAAAAGGTCTTAGCTGCCACATTCCCAGCTTGAAAGTACTGTAGTCACAAAGTCAGATAAAAATTTAATAAAAAACACACATCCACACAAAAACACACAATCTATGGCTGTGAATCCCGTCACTTTTCAAGATTAAGCTTTTTGAAAGTTGAGAAAAGCAAATTTATCTACACATGGATGGAATATGCCCTGTAGCCCTGATGCTTTCACTAAAGTCCAAGTCAGATAAGACACCACAATATTAACAGAAATTACCTCTATGTGCTTTTGTGCTATGTTTTATTATGTAATCAAAGTAGTAGTAGTTCTATTGAAGCCATTCTCATAGTTAAACATTGTTGTCACTTGGCTGAAATTCAGTGTCTCGTCTAAGGTTGGTCGGATATTTATATTATTTGCATACAAAACTGTGAAAAAGTTTTGATGCCCTCCTGATTTTTTTTGTGTAAATTGTAAATAAACTGTTTTGGATCTTCAAACACAAAATATATGTTTTAAATGGTTGTTGTATTTTTTAATGAAAGTAGATATAATGGCATCTGAGCCAATGGGAAACTGTATTTGCCTCCTTAGTTACTCCACCCCGCCCAAAAAACTATCACACTTTATTGAAAGGGTGACAAAGTTATTTCTAAGGCTCTGGGCTCCACAGAACCCACAGTGACATACACTGCTAGTCAAAGGTTGGAGACACAAAGGAAATACCATGCTTTTAATAAAAAATGTTCATGTCATTAGCTGTGTTAGCAAGAGAGTTTCTAATGATCACTTTTCCTTTAAAATTAATAAATTTGCACTAGGTAGAAGATTAAGTACTAATGTTTTCTTATGACATGATAGTACATTTCTTAATATGAATATAATCTTATTATTATTTCCAGATCCTGTACAATAGACATTTACAGTATTAACAATGTCTACACTGTATTTTGATCAATTTGACATAAAATCTGCTTTTCTTTCAAAAACATGTTCATTTTTATGTGTGTCCAAACTTTTGACTGGTAGTGTACACTATCTACAAAAGGGGAAGACTTTTAACAATAGTGAACCTTCTCCGAAGTGGCTGAGCTTCTAAAATTAGTCCAAGAGCATGATGACAACTCAGCCAGTGAGTCACAAAATATCTAAGGAAAACAGGAACTGCAGGCCACTCTCACCTCAAAAAAGAGTCCCATCTGTGGTGGAACTTAGAACATCCTAGTGAGAAATGAGACATCGTAAACTCAACTGACTCATTTCATATATTTATTCCCTAGAACTCAATAAACTTAAATCACAGCGATACAGTTGAATATAGACAGATTTCATTCAACAAAGCCAATACAGAAGTCTGACCCCTTTACTTAGTTATGCGGAATCTCTTAAACATGTGTTTCATATGAGTCAGCTTTCTGTCTAAGCAAGATAAGAGACCACTCCCCAGCTGGGACTACTCCAGAAGTAAACACAAAACTTTATCACAACTGCCTTCTTTTACACTTGCCCACTGCTTACGCAGGTTTCCCAGTGTCAGCAAGAATCTATCAAACTGTTAGAATAAGAGAGTTTTCCTTCACACTTTCCATGCCAAGAGTGACAAGGAAATATTTACTGCTAACCCAGATGAACATTAAGACTTGTAACACCACCGTAATTCTGTAACAACACAAATAAATGACACTCAAACCTTTTGGGAGAATGTTAAATTGGTTGATGAGTCCAAAGTTGAAGTGTTGAGAAGATACATCTGGTCATCAGTCTGTGAGTTAAAGTTGTGAGTTCTGATCCCAAACAAAAGAGTAAGTTGACCTCTAAATGGCTCAAACTAAATACAATTTAAGTTTTGGACTGGCAAAGTTAAATTGCAGACCAGAAATAGCTATTAAATTACCTTTTCTGAGCTGGTTTACCTGTATTTCTGATACTGTAACACTGTCCCTGTGTGAGAATGATGCATCTTAACTCATACATAGTACAGTGACTAGGTTTTCACAGAGTTAAATTAAACTAAGCTTTGACCTTGAATATTTGACTTTTGTTTAGTTTACATGAAGTGCAGTCATTACTGAGGAGGGCCTTAATGGATAAAATCCTCTAAAGTTCATAGCAAACGAGGTTTTAACTTAAGACTAAGTTTATTGTGTTCTCAAAAGGTTACTGAGTTTATGGAAGATCAAATCAATACATCAAACAATGCATATATCTATAGCACAGACACAGATGAGAGGTAACTACCAAATACGCACAGAGACGTGTTTCTAATATTTAGTCAGTTGTAATTGATATGACTGGAATGCACAAAATATTAGTGACCCAAATTACCTTTCATCCATATAGTGAATTGCAGTTATCTGGTATGACATAAAACACTGCTTACCATATTTATTTGCCTTTCTGACACATCATGATTTTCATGTTAGCATTAGAATCTAAACACTGTTTCTCTTACTCTTTTAACTGTTACCTGTGTATCAGCATTGACAAATGTTTTAGGTTGTCACTATGTAACATGACATGACTATCTATATTATTTAATTTATTTATAACCAGTTGGAACAGTAATTTACATTGACAATTATGCAAATGTAAAATCTGTTTGAGGGATCTCTTATGAGTAGGACTGAAGGTATTTTACCATTTTATTTGTTATCTAATTTCTCTCCACCAGGAATAAAATCAAATGTACTGCAGACAATACAGAATTGCACACACACACACTGTACAGTATGTAGAGTGTCTATTTTTACATGTGAACACTTTACTGTAAATTCAAACTATGAGAATATCATTTATTCTCACTCAGTGCCATTGTGGGAAATAATAGCTGCTGTAAGTTTTTTTTTTTGCATGATTATCTCTGCATCAATATACTTGTAAATATATGCTTCATAGCTACATGCCAAACTGTGTGTTGTGTCAATGAGCCTCTAGCAGCAGTCAAGAGGAACACTTCCAAAGAAAATCCATGTCTACAAGCAGTTGGCTGTGGAAACATGCTGGCAAAGGGATGTGGGGAGTCAAGAAAAATCAAAAAACCACATCATTTTGAGTTTCAGTGTGTTTCAGTAATGGTCAGCACTAACCCAGCTTACCTTAATACTCATTGTCTATTGGAAAGTTGCAGAAGAAACACAAATCAAGGATGTGTCTCTCTCTGGAGGACTGATCCAATACCCATACAGCCACATACAGCTTACCACAAACAAATAATATGTACTGTAGCAGAACAATAGTTTCTCATTCCATCTCCACATTTTCAGTTACCTCTAGCAAAGACAAGTGATGAAATGCACTCAATGTGTGTCAAATAATTGCAGCAAGGAAGCAAGGATTTCTTAAGGACTGTGAATTCCTTGTGGATAAACTGGAAAGTAAAAGAACAACACTTATAAAAGAAACTCTACTGCTTTAAAACACCTAATACAATCTTTTCAGTGAATATGATTGAATCATAAACTCTTGTAACTAAGATGATAAGTAGCTTATTTCTTTAAGCACTGCCTCTCCTAGTCTATTTCAGTCCTTATACTGTGTAAACCATCTCTGTTACATTTAGCTCTTGTTAAGATCCTGCTCATCTGTGTCATTGGTTTCTCTTCATACTCTTTCCTGGTAAGACTTAACCAGCACTTTTGTTCTTTAATTACATTTTTAACATAGTGAGGGCAATGCTTTTTTTTCCAGAAATGTCCTGATCACACAAACATTCACACTTGGAAGCTGCATAAAATAATCAAATTGTGATCTGTTGGCAACTGAGTAGCTCCGTTGGAGCAGATGGGGATTAGGGGCTTTGCTGAAGAGCACTAAAGTGATTTTTCCCTGTCACTTGACATGACTGTCATGTCTTCCATAAGAATGACCTTTAATATGCTGCTGATGTTTACAGGGGTGAATTAAGTCAATATGTTACTGAGCTCCTACTCTCCTGTTGTGCCTGTTTCAGTCTATAAATAAAATCTGTATAACATTACTGTTGATTTAATTCCCACTGTTTAAAGACAATAGAACATTTGTAATTTATAGGTTCATGTTCATGACATTTGCACTGATAATCTTTAATATGTGAAATAATCAGAGTAATGTCAACGTCTGCATCCACTGTCAAACACATTCTTGGCAATTGTTTTGTCTGCCAGGGCTCTGCCTTTTTACTGTTTCTGTTTGTGACTTTCACTGACAGACTCTCCAGGCATAGCTGAGGAGTGGAGAGTGACCTCCGTATTGCATCTCTGTCTTTTCATGATGATGTAGTTCTTCTGGCTTAATCAGACCATGACCTCCAGCATATACAAGGTTAGTTTGCAGTGAGGTATAAATTGTCTAAGGTGTCGGATGGCAGACGGAGACTGAGGCCACTGTCCTCTGCTGCTGAGTTGTGAGAAAGTTGAAGAGTTGCTGAATCTCTACAGCCTGTGGTCGTGAGCTTTGGGGAGTGGCCAAAAAAATAATAAGACTGGATACAGCCAAAAGAAAACACCTTGTAGAGTGTCTGTCCTCTGAGAAAGGGGTGAGGAACTCTGACATCCCAAAGGAGCCAAAAGCCAAAAATTAGTGTAAAACGATTTGAAGGGAAGTTAAGTTACACATAAGCAGCAATTGAAGCTGTATCTTGGGAACAAGATCATAAAGAAAAATACCTTGCTCGGCTGCTGCAATAAGTTGCCACTCCAACTTGGACATATGGGCAACTAACAGAATATAAATGTTAAGCTGGTTGGATGGACATTGTTTATGTATGAGGGATACCCAATATGAAATCTGTGTTAGGCTTTATATCTTTGAAGATTCTCAATCATCCAGGTCATAGTTATCCTAAAAAGGTTATTCAGTGGCAACTGGACTTGTATTAATTCCTTGACAGTGGGAGTGTTAGGATTTAGTTAAGGTTGGCATCTTTCCACCACTTGCCAGTGTCTCTAGGAATTTCTGTATGGAAATGGTGACAGACGACTTGCTGTTACCAATCAAATACCCCTATTTTTATTCTAAAGAGGTGGAAAATTGTCTAAGCGCATTGTTTATTTCTCCTCAAAGGCTTTTTACTTCTCTCCTGCCTCCTTCCTCTTCTTCCATCACTCCCAGTCTCACTCGTTTGCTGTGAAGTGCTGACAAGGAGTTCTACTGTTTACTGCCTAAGTGCTGTCAAGGAAAGCAGGCACCTTTACTTGTGAGGAATATTTCTGGATCTACATCTCCATCTATGTGTAATAATGTTCTCTCTCTAAGCGTCATATGCCTGGTTGCCTGCTTGTGTGGCACCAGCTCCAAAGCCCTGCCTGCTTTCAGAATGTATAAAAGAGACAGAGAGCTTGTCTCAGCTGAGTCCCTCGACGAGGATTAGATATTGTCATCTTTTATCAGCAGTCATTTCTTTGCTGAGCTCTGACAGTCTCTCAGGGGCTGCCATTTACTATAACTTCTTTCTCTTGTGTGTGTATGTGTCTTTGTGTGTATGAAGATCCGTGTGGATTTTTCTTATTTTTCCCTTAATCCTACATCTTCAGTGATTACATCCAAAAACTGATTTTGATGCATCTTGGAGATAACCTTTCCCTCAAGCGGTTTCACATTAAAAAGTTCAAGTATTTACTGTAGCAGCATGCATTCATTTATTTTGGTTGAGCTCAGGGTCTGCATTGCACATATGTCATCCTCAGTTACACTGACAGTAGAAACCTATGACGAATAAAAGGAGTTTATTAATTACCATGTCAAAAAGATACACAAACAGTTTCAATTACAAGCGGACAGCAAACCACAATAACTGGATTCATTGGAAATACACTAGGTAAAAGAATGCAATTTTAATTGTACATAAAGTGATTATTCTAACTTAAAGTTTTGAAGTTGTTTATTTTTGCATTTAAGTAAAAACACACACACACACACACACACACACACA
>JAUYWH010000002.1:10535320-10562005 GCA_034779795.1 Ctenopoma multispine
TTGGCGTGATGGGTTTAAGGTTCACGGGCGCAAGGTGGCAGGCACCTTCAAAGTTTCCCCAGGAACTTTCTAGTTGTAGTTATCAGCATAGCAAACTGTACAACCGCTGGGTGGTATGTTGCTGCTGTTGTGACATTACCTGTAACTGCTGAAGATTGTGGTGAGAGAGCAGTGAAGTCTGGAAGTGCTGTGCATCTAAATGTCACCAGTAGCTCTGCAGCAGCAGTGACTATAGTTAGTAGCTTGTATTGCTACTGTTGTTGTGCATTTGTGTGTAGCTACGAATGCTGCAATTTGGAGTTTTCTGGCTGTTGAATTCAAATCTAAGCACTACAAAACATAAAGGTATTCATGTTTCTTTCATTAGTTTATTGTGTTAGTTTGCTCTTTCTATTTATTTATTTTTTTTAAATTTTGAAATATTTACCACCACCTTTTGTGGAACTCCTGTAGTTATTCATGTTTGTATCTAAGATATTTGCTTTCTTTCAGTACATATCAAGCTGAAAATGTACAGTTTTTTCCAGCACACATACCTTACATAAGCTGAAAAAACATCTGAAAAGTGCTCAAGGTTGAACTCCAGAGAGGTGAGCTGGGTTGTCTTTTTATCAATGTCTACTGATTTTTCTTTTCAGGTTTTACTCTAGAGTCACATATCGGCTTGTTAGCAGGCTGAACCACATCTCCTACTGATGGTAAAATTTCATCTTCAAGTTTCTTAGACTAGTCTCACAGACTAGACAAGTTTGATTTCCCCACTGTCATTTTTATTACTTAAGGTAATGCATCATACAAAAACTATCTTAACAAACATGTTACTGCACACTAAAAATAATAAATCTAATAATTAAATATATGATACATATGTGATACTGGGCTTGCACATTCTTGTTGACTGTATAAAGGAACATGTGAGTTCATCAGTAAGATTCTCTAAAGAATATTTGTAGCATTTGTTGTAAATGTATCTGGAGACATAAAAATACATTTTTGAATGGTAAAATATTAACTTGATGTTTTCTTTTCACTGAGACTGAAAGGTATCAGAGAGATGTAGTAAAGTCAAGATAATAAAGTCAAGTAGAAAACCATCTATGTCAGAATTCCACAAAGGGTAGGTCAAGACAACAATATTGTTTAATTTATATTAGTGATTTATTTTGAAGCTCTGTTTCTTTAGGTCATTTTATGTGTTATCCTATTTGTCTAAAGCTGAAATGCTAATATTTAGACAGAACAACTACAACAACCAGATGCTATTTAAACAAGAACAAAAAGGGAGATTTTTTTTTTTTATCTAATATAATCTGACAAGGTCTTCCAGGAAGTACTATGAACTAATTATGTCAGTGAGATTAGGTTTTTTTTTTTTCACTTAAGACTTACTAATGTTATTACAATTACATGGCCCAGGAACACCACATAGTGTTTCTGAAAAACGAGTGTGTGAGAGCTGTAAAAATAGGTTACTGTTTAATTTGAAATTCTTTCTCACATATTGCTAGAAAACCGCACTGGTGCTCACGTGGAAAGGACTTACTGAGGCAGTAATCATACTGTAAGTATTAAGTTAGTAGCAGTACTGATTTATAATTTGACAATGATGTTTAGTAATTCTATATTTGCACCATGTTAAATATGAGCCTTGTAAGAGGATGTGTGGTTTAATTGGATTTTCTTATATTGTCCCATAGCAACCTTTGACCAAAAATCAGACCATAGGAGCAGACAGTCCCAAGTGCATATTCTTGTTTAAGTGCTTCCAAAGGAGGTGACTCTAGTTAGAGTTCCGAGTATCATAATCAAATTACATTATGAATTGTTCATGTTTATATTTGATTCTGTAAAAGCCCATTTATTTACCGGTACAGCATTTCTTTATCTTTCTACAAATTGTTTAACAGAAGTAAATAATTAGCTTTTTATATTGATATTTTCAGTAAATTAAGTGGACTCTACTTATATTAATATGACTTTACCTGATAATCTGATGCAAAAAATAACAGGCAGAATAATTTTATCAGTGTAATGTTTGGGTTTATCAAAGTTATGATGGTGCTATAAATCAGATAGTTTTCACTGTGATGAATTTAAAGAGGACCTCATCACAGCTCTACCAAACAACAATGTAACATTTTGAATTTTCTCACTGTAACTTGTAATCTTATGATCAGTCTGCATGTTATATGAGGCTTATTATTCTTTATCACACAGAGAATGTGCAGGCTGCACATTATAATGAGGTTTTTATAGCATCCAAAAATAACACACACTCTACAAGAGAGAGCGGCTTGGAGGGTGTGATACATCTTTCCAGCACTGTGGATATGAATGCACATATTACATTATATTAAACATATGGGTATGGATAAGAAGCTGGAAAAGTAATCAGTAAGAGATGACTTTGCACCTTGATAGGCTCATTTTTTTCTTGTTCCCTGCCATTCTGTTATTTAAAGATAATATAAAACCAAGTTTGAGATTTCCTTGCCTGTATGAGGCAGATTAAAGGAGAATTAGACACTGAGAGAAGAAAGGAAGTCACTATAAGACAAGTGGAAATCTCTATTTATCAAAATCCATATCAGATAATTAATTAGTTGTATAAAAAAAAATATATATATATATATATATATATATATATATAATTTCTAATGAATCAATATTATTACTTTAACCTATATACAGTATATAAAACGAAACATAGTATGTAAAAACTGTATAGTGCATTGAAATAAAGAAGAAAGACCTTTAAAATGAGTTGCACAATTCCACATCAATTTCAGCTGACATCACTTTATGCAATTTTCATTTAAGATTTTTCTCCATCTGAGCCTCATTGTGTTAATGAACTTCAGAGTCTGCTTCTGTGGGCTGTTTGTGTGTTTTTAGCCAGGCTCAATGAATTTGAAAAGGAACAAAATTGTAACAGAAAGATTCAAGTCATGTCAATAATGATTCATGGTTAATTGCAGGAGCTGACAGCAGCTTGATGTTGTGCTCATTCACGTATTTATGAATCCAAGTAAGAATAACGAGACAGAGAGAAGAAAATGTGCAGATGGGGCAGCTGGTATATTGTGGGAACTTGTGGCTCTGAGCGAAGACCAAATGAGACTGATGCTTATCTTCCTGTTGCATCATTACCATTGTGGAGTCTTTTGTTTTCTCCTCTTTGAATTGCCACACTTACACTTCCTCTCGCCTTTCCTCCCCTCTCTTTTACCTTCTCATCTTTAATGGCCATGTTTTCTTAGAGACATGTGCTCCTTTTTCCACTCATGCTATCATGTTATCACCTCCTTCGCCTTTTCTCTCACTCTCACTTTATCACTGCATGACTCTCCCTTATTGAAACACTGACAGGAAGCATAATTGAATTTATTTCAATCACTGTGAAGCGGCATGTTAAAGCTGTGGCAAGAAGTGTGTGTGTGTGTGTGTGTGTGTGTGTGTGAGCGTGTGTGTGTGTGTGTGTGTGTGTGTGTGTGTGTGTGTGCGCGCGTGTGTGTGTCTACACCAGTCTAGATTGTGAAATGTGTCTCATCTACTGAAAGGTATAGCTGCAATTATTATAAATATGAGACCTGTCTTGGCCCATTGTGTGAGGGTGCAAGTCAGTGTCAGATTTTGTGCCTGATGTCCTAATTTTAGCAAAAAATTTGTATTGTTGCTATAATTCAGACATATATTTTAGTTTTTAGTATTTAGTCAAATGAAATAATAAAGAGGTGGATCTACATAGTACAAAGCTCCTAATCTTTTCTATAAATTAAACCATGTTTTTTACCGCCACTGTCTGTTTTCTATACCAAACCAACAATCTTCACATGGTGTAAAAGTACCCCAGTGGTACTCAAACATCTACTTAAGTGAACTTTTAATAAAGTATATTTTGTTACCATATAGGTTGATATTTTGATTAATTTAAAAGTAATAATGTGGATTCCATTAGAAATGTTTTTCTAGGTTATATCTGTAAAATGAAAGCATAAAGAGCAGAAAATAATGTTGAATATGGCACCAATTCCAATATGTAAGTATAATGTGTAATATAAAGTAATGTAAAAACAAAATTTTTCTCATACTAAATTATGTTTTTTGTCACAATTTTTTTATATTTTCCTTGCATATATTCTCATGTTAGTAGAGTCACATGGTCCAGTCACAGCTCTGTTATTAGTAAGCAACACCACAGACAGGAAAAACGGAGTAAGAGAAATCTAGGCTGCAAATAGCTAATCAGCTTTTCCCTGTGTTAAGAAACAAACACAAAACACATTCTAGAAAATCACTTCTCTCTCTCTGTGTGTGTGTGTGTGTGCGTGCGTGTGCGCTCGTGTGTGCGCGTCACGCAGTGCAGTTCAGTGTAAAGCCTATTAGCTGTTTGCCCAGCAGCATCCACGTCACTGGTTATTTTCTGTCTTAGGTCAGAAACCACATCCAGTTATCAGGATCCCAGTGAGATATAGGATAGTTTCTATAATGTGATTTCTCCTGTTTCTTTATTCATTAATCTCAACCGCCACAACCACAAATCTAGTTTCTTGTCATCTTCTATTATCATTCAGTATTTTCTGTCTTGTTCTTTGTTTGTGTTTGCTTTGCTAGTGTGCTGCAGTTTCCACCAGTCCTGTCATCTAGAGAGCAAAAGCAGCTAGATTTTACCAACAACAACCCCAAGATTGTAGCCTTCTCTTCTTTTCAACAAGAAGTAATCACAGGGCCATTGCATTTGTCCTCTGTTGTCTGATCACCATATCAACAGTCACAATCATTTCCATATTTTGTTCTATTCGTTGTGTTTCTCTCTCTCTCTTGCTTTTTTAATGTGGGATATATAGGTAATCAACTCTTTTAATGATCTACATGAATGAAACAGGAAGCTAAGCAGTAATGTGTTTATAGATAGTAACTCATCTTTATGTTAAAATCATTAGTCTTCTTCATAAAGTGACTTATTTCCAAAATAAATTGTTTTAGAAGTATCCTTAATATTTTCAGTCAATTATATGTAGAGTTATAACTAATAATTATGTTGTTACAAATGTATCTAATCATTGTTTTTCAATCAATTAATTGATTTCTATTGGTAAAAATTAACAATATGTTAATTAACAACCTAAACACAAAAGTGATGACAAAATTGTATGGGTCTAGTAAAATTCATAAAAAAACATTTGGAAAACTTTTCACTGTTAGTCATGTTGTTTCCTTCATGAAATACACTTGGTCAGATGTATTATTACAGATACAACTGGACAGTGTAGGACTACCTATAACTGAGGCATTTAAAAAAAAATACAAAGTGTGGAATTTTTTTTTGCCCAAAGCCAACTCCAAGTCAAACCAGCAGCTTCCATTTGTTGTATAGTAACTGTGGTGTATTCCTTTTAGAAAAACATGTAATTTACTGACGTTTGTCATTCATTATCTATAAATGCAGACAGTATTTCATTAAACTCAAGCATTTGTTCTGATAAATGACTAAAGTAAAAAACTAAAAAACAATTATTCTACTATTAGCATTTTGATTACCACCACCGGCTCTATAATTACGGTGATCATAACTACTGTGATAATGATGGTCGTGTTTTTGATTATTCTGTTTATTGACCAACAAAAAGCTCTGATTCATTTTCCCCACAACTAAATATGCACTCAACTCACTCTTCCAGTATTAACAGTGGAGAGTCCAGAGGAGAGTATGAGTTCAACAAGATGACATCTGTCCTAAAGAAAACGGAGGTCAATGGAAGGTTGGATTTCAACCCAGATTTACTGAGACACATGTAAGTAGTTGCTTGATAATTTTTCCATTTCTGTTTGTGTTTGGATTGAGCAAATGTGTTACAATGTACCATATTAGATATTATTTTAGAGTTTTTTGAGGTGTTGGTTAGGGGTGGGGGGAAAAAAATCGATACAACATAGTATTGCCATATTTTGTATACAAATTTAAAATGCAAATCAAACTTTTTAATGTTCAAAATAACATTAGTAATTCCACAGTAGTCCAAATATTTACATTCAGTTAAGTTGGAATAAACTCTAATACAGACAGCAATAAAAATGTTTGAAGTAAAAGACTGAGGAGTTTTTTATTAGATTAAATGTACTTTGACAAAGTTTACCTTTATGGACATAATTTGCAGTTGAAAAAAACGTGATAATCACAATATATTCTTTTGCAATACTTAGCATATCGCAGAACATTTGAAATCGCAATAATATCGTATCGTGAGTTAAATATTGTGATAATATCATATCGTGGGGTCATATCGTGGGGTCTCCCACCTCTAGTGTAGGTACTGTTGGTGATTTTTCACGTTGAACATAGCTGTTTCCCCTCGTTTCCAGGCTTTCTGCTAAACTAGGCAACATACCTCTTTAATCCATTTTCATACAGACAGGTTAGTTTTATTGACTTTTTCCTCAACTAATCAAAAATAAAGCAAATAAACCTATTATCTCAATAAGGTACTATAAACATTTCTCTTAAGAACATCGAGTAAACATTACAAAAGCATATACTGTAGAAATGTCTGTTCTAGTACGTTGTTCTGTTGCTCATAACTAAAAGTCTTCACATGGGATCACTGAAACATTACCATATAAGAAATGTGTGACTTTCCATCTTAATCTAGCCAGAATTCTTGATGTGTCCCTGGGCCTGCAATTGCTTCAGTCCCCTTCACATTTTGCTTATTATGTTATAAATTTAATTTGAAAAGTCACCAAAGTTTGAAGGTTGTTGAGTCATACAGGAGCCATTAGGAATAAATGCATGAATTACATGTGACACATGCATGTGTGAACAATCCAAATATTTAAAATGTTTGGCAAAATTTCCATGGTCTAGGAGAAGTAATCAAGACATTAAATTGGCTGCTGTATGCAGCAGAGAGAAGTTTGTATTAAGCCCATATGGCAGCGACCCACATGAATATGGACATTGTTAAAACTAGACTAAATCAGAAACTGAAAAAAATCTTGTAAACCTTTTCAAAAATGAGTTAGAATTTCGATATCCTACAAATTAGGACTCTGTTGTCTTCCTTATGAGTGCAGGCACACTGCATCAGAATGAGCATCATTCAAAATTAACATGAAATGAGTTTTCGGAACAAGGCAATAAGGCTGAGAGGGAAGTGGTTATTTGTCCAGCAGCAACCCCTGCCAGGCAATACATATTCAGCATTACACCTCTTGCTAATATGAAGAACAGAAGTGACCAGCCTTGTTTATTTATTTTTGGATGAAGTAAAATATCAGAGGTGCTTTGCTGCCTGTCAAGTCACTGCAGAATAGAAATGACTAAAGGGAACATAGTACCCCCCCCCCCCCATCTTTTTCTTTTCTGTGAAGCTTGTTAAAATCATTAAAGTTCAACGAGACCTCAATTTGAATAAGTGCACTAGTTGCAGTTTTCTTATTGTGTTTGTACCTGTACTGTGTGTATGTATATAATAAATTACTATATAACATATTAGTAATTGAAGTGTTAAATGGAAAGAACTCTATTGTGGTGGTTTAACACAGTTTATTTCACAGTCACAACATGAAAAGAGAATCATTTGCAACCGCTGCTATCAGATGCTTGAATACAACATCAGCAAGATCTTGTGCTTGTATAGAATTTGCCAGTTTTTTTTCTTTATTTCTGTTTACGCTACGGTAATTAGTGACTATGGTGTCAGTAAATACAGTCTAAGTGGTCTCAACAGCTTATGTTCGTGTGGAAAATCCTGCCACAATGAGCTGTTTTTCAAGGGAGTAGCTACTGCAGTAAATACAGCAAACAAAACAGCCTGTTTATTGTCATTTTATAACAAACAAGAGTGACTTACCTCAACTAGCTGCAACAGTTAAGTCAATTATTTAATTAGTCATCAGGAAAGTAAACATCCGGACAATAGCAAATATTCTTTAGTCCCAGATGTGAGAATTTATTACTTTGCTATGTTTTTGTTGGTTGGTTGAAATGATATTGCAAAATATTATTACAATTCTTCAGACTTTATTATACTATTCGATGTAATAACAATGATTAGTTTGGTAACAAAAAGAAGCTCAACATCAGAGGTAATACTGATATCCAGCACTAAACACAAGAATACAAAAAAGTGACAAATGCTCCTGAGGGCCTGTACTATTTTTTTTTTTTGTGTGTATAAAGGACAGTACATTTAAACAAGAAAGCTATTTCATGCACCTGTTCATGGCCTCTTCCAGAAAATGCTTTCTTAATATATAAGCCCTTTTATCTAAGCCATTACAGTTAATGTTATTACTCACATCAGCTCTTCAAAACTCAAAAGAATCAGCAGCAGGAACATGTGTCTCACAGACATTGATCCAAGATATATCAGCATTTACAGCATGGTTTTTGGAAATGTTATCTAGCTTTTGTCACCTCGAAAGGATCATTGTTGTATGGGATGTGCTAGTCCTTCCAACAGTTCAAGGAGATTTGTCAAAAAGCTTTTATTATTTATGAGTTTCACTGAAGGTTTAAAATCACTGGTTCTTAACATCAATTTCCTTAAATTCTGGTGTTAAGCACAACCCACTAACTTCATGGAAAATGATCCAAAAACTTAATCAAAACACAATTTCAGAGACTGAGTTGAATATGTTCAGTATGCCACCCCACTCTGGTTTCCAAACAGCAACTGAAGTGTCTCACTTTGGTGATGTGTATTATGAAAAATAATTCTCTGTTGTCTGGTTGAAAGGCAATACTGATTCAGGGGGACACTGTAATTCAAAGCTGAGCAAAAAAAAAGAAAATGCATTTTCAATGTCATCAGCAGTTGCAGTTTTTTTCACATGATGTCAAAGTGATTGCTCTCCACCAAACAAGCTACAGAATGTTATTCAGCAGACTGCATCGTTCCTCAGATGTGAGGTGTAACCATGCCTCCCTCAGCCAATCAGACTTCAGATAATCCAATGGGAGCTTTTTGTATTCTCAAGGGGCCTCATTAGATTCCTCACAGTGCTGGTCCAGAGACAAAAATGGATATGTTGTGGGATTTGATGTTATTTACTATTGGGGTGCCTGGAGAGGCATAAGCAGAATCACTCCTTTGATAGAACAAATATGGTAATTGTTAATAGGACTGTCAGTCTTCGTGGAATTGTATCATGTCCA
This sequence comes from Ctenopoma multispine, assembly GCA_034779795.1. NCBI lineage: Eukaryota > Metazoa > Chordata > Actinopteri > Anabantiformes > Anabantidae > Ctenopoma > Ctenopoma multispine. The sequence continues at coordinate 10,544,481 of JAUYWH010000002.1, forward strand.
ATATGTTGTGTAAACCTTTTAGGAAATTAACTTGTCCAAATTAGTGTTACTAGGGAAGATGTATTTCATTGAACCTGGAAAAAAAATGTTTTACATATGTGAAGAGGAAATGGATAATACTTTATTACACTGAATATCAGTTTGATTAATTGATATGAATTTCTTTTATGTCCCATAATGTTTTTAATATCAAAGCAATAGTTTGATTTCTACTGTGACACTGACATACTACATCACAAACATTTTTGAACTCACTTATATAATTCAATATGTTTTTACAGTCCAACATTGATATAATTTCTGGTTAATTGAGCAACTGTCTTTTCAATATGTTATAGAACCTGAGTTTTTTATTCTTTTAGATTCTCACTTTATCGTCTGCATTATCTCAGTCTTGAAATACATTTTTATTTTTTATATGCGCCATTAAATTCCTAATCCCCTATATATTTATTTGTTTCTTTCTGTCTATCCTTTCTTCTCTACACTTTATTCCTTTAAGACGTTGTGAAAAGAGATCACAGCTGTTGGGTGTCTAAAAGCTGAGCATGTGCACGTGGTGAGGAGGAATTAGTCTTTGAAATCTTCACACTTTGATCAGTTATAACAGAGCCTGCTGTGCTCGCACCCCTACTGTGTTGATGGTGAAACAATATGCAGTCAACAACAAACTGCATCTTCAGTGATTTCCAGCTGGAGAATGATGCCAACCTAACCACTCATTTCAAGTGATGGAACTTGGCAGCTTAAGTTGAATATCACAATATATTCCTGTTGGTTATAGACGTAAAGAAGATTTTTTTCCATTAAATTAATCTTTATTTGTGTAGCGCCACATCATAACAAATGTTATCTCATGGCTTTAGGACCTTGCAAAACATAAATATATACAGAACTACTGTATATAGAAAACCCAACAGTCCCACTTGAGCAAGTACTAGGCGACAGTGGAGAGGAAAAACTCCCTTTAACAGACGACACCTCCCGCAGAACCAGGCTCAGGGTGGGTCATCTGCCCCGACTGGTTGGGATGAGTGGACAGAGAAGAGAGAAAAGAACAGCAGGCAACAGAGATCATAACAGCAACAAGGAGCAGCAGATGAGACAATGGGCAGGTTTGGTAGGATCAACGACTGCAAACTGAAATCACACAACTCTGAGGTCAAGGACACCTACAGAAACGTACAGAGAGAAAAAGAGACAGAGGACGAAGCACAACTAGGGGAGAGAGAGGAAACAAAGTTAAAAACAGGCAATGATGGCAGAAGACGACAAGAGGAGTTCAGCGTATTAGGGAGGGCCCCCAGCAGACTAAATCTATAGCAGAATAACTAACAGATGGAGTCACCTGAGCCAACTCTAACTATTAGCTTTATTAAAAAGGAAAGTTTTAAACCTAGTCTTTAAGGTAGAGACTGGGCTTAAAAACACTTTAGCAGATTTAGGTGCTATATGTGAAAGTCAAATAACCAAATGAAAAGTTCAGACAACATTAATGATCCAGCTTTGACGCAACTACAACGGAGAGATGATGCAACATGTTAGCGGAGGTGAACAAGGTTAACATGTTTGTTTGTTTGTTATTTTCTCACCTTTGGTCTGTTCCTGTGCCTCTATCCCCTTGGGTTTACTCAGGACAGAAAGGAGAACAGAATCTTTAATTTGTTTTCTTCAGTTCATGGTTTTTTTTAAAGCAAACAAGCATAATGGCACACATACACAGAGCAGGCCATTTTCCATGTAAAGGTACATTAACTTGTGTTTGAATTTTAATTGAGTTTCCACAGGCCCCTCAAAAACACATCTTTTATTTTCCTCTTTTTCTCACCAAGGCACAGAATATTTATATGAGAATTAACATATTAATGCAGTTTTGCTCCAGACTAAGAAACACACCGTTATGTGTAAAACCCTTTTTTTTTCTTTTTTCAATATATCGCCCATTAATGTAGTTTTAGCCATAGTAATGCTAGTGATGACAGTGGTGGCAAGCATATCACTTTGGTCCAGACTAAATATCTCAACAACTACATTACATTCTTGGTTCCCGTGAATCAGTTGAAATGTCTTAGTGACTATTGAATTGATTGCCGTGAAATCAATTCATTAGTGCCCCTCTAGATGAATTGGCATCATTTTTATCTCCTGACTTTTCATGTAGCATGCACTTTATGTATGAACACATTCTTGCAAAACTAATACAGTCTTATTTGTATTTTTTGTTTAGTGCTCGTTTTAGCATGCTTACATTCTATACTAAGGCTGTAAGCATGGTAAACAGACTTTCCTACGCTTGTCAAAAAGTTAGCATAGTCATTGCCATGCTAAGTTGGCATTTAGCTCAAAGTATCACTGTGTCTAAGTATATTAAGCTGCTAGCCTTACTGTAGACTGTCTTGTCTTGTTTTATTTCTGGGCCACTGACACATAGAGACTAGTAGAATCCACAAATCTAGGTATAGGTGAACAAAATCTTCTAAAGTTAAATACATTATAGAATATTTCAGTAGAATGTCATACTGCAATACAGCCTTGCACAGAACAGCTGATGAAACTTCACATATATATAATATGGAAAGCTGGTGAGACAGGTACAACTTTGATGAAAAAAAGAACAGGAAGATATGAGGGAGTGATGAACTACAGTAATGCAGTCAGGGTGAAGAAATATGTACCCCTCTTTCCCTCTGAGCTCATCCTTTGTTTTCCCATAGGACCAGACAAACAACAGAACCGGTGTCTGATTGACTTAACTATTCCATTACTACAGCACTGTGGTGTAGACTTAGATTAATAAAATAGAGGGAAATGGACTATTATATTATCAAAATATTCCATTACCCACAAATCCCACCTCCCGCCTCCCTACTTAGTGCTTTGTCCTCCTGTGTTTTCATTTATCTCTCTTCATTAGAGCCTCCTCCCAGCTCATCAATGCAAATATATGGATCCAATTACTGCTAATGTAGCTTCTTTATCAGCACAAGTTTCCCCTAATACCACCAGTGCACCAGGAACACTTTTTGACACAAAACACAAAGAGAGCAGGATTTTATGCTGCTTTTTAGTAATGTTTTTGATCTGGCTCAATGCATAGGCGATGAGTGTTGACTAGATTTTCAATTTGATAATTAAGGTTAAATAGATCATGCTTCTCTTGTTTCATGTGCCAAAAGTATGTGTCTATTAATGAACTATTGATTAGAGTATAAATGTACCTGTCAGCCTAATCGTGTGCAGTTGTGCAGTTGGCTTGAGCGTGTGCGCATTTTTGTGGATCTTTGAGTATCTGCTAATGAAGTATTGATTATTGTAAGAGTGTGCATATCCTCCAACCAGATGCATCGTCATGAGGTTGTGTGTGTTGCTTCATCTCCTCAGCACCACATCTAATATTCAGTGCTACCTGTCTGTTCATATGAATGAGACGCTGCCCGTCAATCCCAAAGCATTACACATGAATACTGGATTGAATTCAGATGAGCTCCGCCACAGGAAAGCCAACCACATTTCTTATTAACTTCCTCTCCTTCTCTCTCCTCTCTTCCTCATCCTACCGTCCCAGCCTCTCTCCCAACATGTCCTGTCTTTTGTCAGTCTGAGTTTCCTCTTTGCACTGTATTCATTTTCTTTTTGCCTTTCTAGCTCATAAGTCCTTGAAACAGTTTTAAACTCTTCTCATTCTCCCTTGCATCATCCTTCATTCAACTTATACACAGATTCTTGTTTTTATTGTAACTTATTCTCATTTTCTCTTCCTTCTATGTTGTTATTGAATTTAATTGTGACATAAAATGTCTAATATGTCAAGATAACAAAACATACAATTCCAATTTCCAGTTAAAAGCTGAAATAATGGCTTCTATTGTTTTATGTGCTGTTTTTATTATGCGTGTTTTGCATATTATGGGAGGTTTTAGTAATTTCTTTTATAGTTTGGATGTTGTTATGGGAAAAAAAATAGGTGAGATTAAAATATGTGTCCTTTGTTAAGATTAGAGTATCATCATCAGTACAAAAATATTTCCATACTTAGGAAATAATTGTGATTAACCAACAAATCTTGACCCACATAGGAAACAGCAAACAAAGAGCAACATGCAATGCCAAAGTCTGATGTCAGACACTGTGGCTCATGTCACCTGACTTCCTTCTTTGCTCCAGATAAACAAGAGTCATAATTGCTGGAATCACTCAAGGGCTTTGTAATGTGCAGTTAAGCAAATGTTGTGTTATAGAATTTGCTGAGAAGTTTCAGTTTTCCAAGCGCTCTAATTGAACATCCTGAAGAGTTTTAGGAGTTTTCAACTTAGCATTACACTCCTATAACATTGATTTCTTTTTAGTCAATATGTTTTTGTTGAAGTGAACTAATTGTACAAAACAATCCAGTGTCAATAGGATGAGAAGTTTTGACTGTGGGAATTACATTTTCGTCTCTCCATTGGTGATTAACTTTGAATGGTTTATCATTTGAGTCACTTCTGTTTCATAATATCCAGCAATAGTGGGCACACATTAATCACAATAATCTTTATAATCTTAATGAGTTCATTATTTATCTAGCATCAAATTAAGTCTGGGATTTTGAAAAAGTTGCTACCAAAGATACCCCACCATGATGCAGGCCTGTGATGTACAAACCCAAAGTACCATTCTGACTTTGAGCCACTCAGCTTGTTATTACCAACTGAGATGGTCCAGTTTGCGTTTCATCAAGAAATTACACGTGAGTCTGTTCTCTGCGTTTTATCTTTGAAGTCTACAAAAATTAACCGAGTCTCTCTGACTCTCAGCTGATAGAAGCTGTTTTGGCTTAATGTGGTCATTACTGGACTAATGGATTCTTACTGGAAGCTGTGCTTAGCTTTGATGGTCAGCAGAAAACCCCACATATCAACAAGTAGATCCCCCCTACATGATACATGCAAATATTAAAACTGATTTCAATGAGAATACATTATATCTAAAATAAAGACAATCTTATTGCCATGGGAGATATTATGTTAACATGTAGCTGTTGCCAAACAGTTTACATATCATATTTTAGAAGTTTGCTCTATCCTGCCTGCTCTTAAAGGATTTCAAACAATTACTGTTTGCCCTGCACCATCCCACTTGGACAAGCTACTGCTAAGATTTAGATCACTTCTGCTCCAAAACCAGAACTGGACTTGACATAGATTTAAAGCTGTATTATAATATTTTGCAATATTTTTGAGATAACACTATAAATACTGAACAGTGGGTTCACAGCATAATGTCTTGAGAGTGCAAACACAAACGGTGATCTAAAATATATATAGCTTGTCCATCATCAAATACCAAAGTAAACCAATGAAGTAGCTTAAAAGAAGAATATGAATGAGTTTGTTTGATAATTATTTTTTTTATTGTAGAAAGAACCACTGGCAAATAAATGCTGACACACCCTTCTGAAATAATTTGTGGTGTTTATGTTTGAGATAGTTAAACAAATTCGATTCACATTTCCACGCTATTGTTGGTATGGGTTTCTGAAATTACACATAACAGATGTTTGATTCACATCTTTTTTGTTGCTGAACCATTTTGCAAAGGAAGCTCTTTTTTAAAATGAACTTTTCCTCAAGGCCAACACACACTGGACGCATCTGACAGCACAATTCCAACATCAGTGTGTGTTGGCCTTCAGACTCTTCCAACATGCAAGCTTGACCCTCCACCATTTTTGTTTGTTGGCTTATGCGAGATGCCCACTTTATGGCTCATATGCAAATGATGCATAAAATTTATGCACAACATGCCAAATTTTTATCATGATGAGGCTTTGAAGTTGTATCAGAGGCATCTAGGTTACTGGATATTTACATATGCTTAAGGCCCAGAAAATGCATCTGTATTAAAGTAAATGTATTAAGTACGTGACAAGTGTTTTGGTTTCTGCAGGACATTTTCTTCCTCTTTACTACTTACAATGTCTACTTTATCCACCTTTTTCTTACTGTTTCCTCATTCTCTCTTTCTGACCTTGTTCAAGTGTTGTATTTCTGTTATGTCATGCATGTCTGACAAGAGCCTTTCACTCTTGCAGTAGAAGTATGTAATCATGTGAAAGGCTGACTTTTCCATGTGTTACACAGCAGTGACTTGGTAAATTACTTCCTTGCTTCTGTTCTGTATTCAGAAGTAGGTACCTTAATCAGATCTGATGTGTATCACATGCTATGATCAATGACCTTTCCCTTCTTCCTCAGCCATTATTTAAAGTAAGTGTAACTTAATTATTAATTCACTGCTGTTATACTTTGATAAGTATATTGAAATTCACTGCAGAATCCTTTCTCTCATTATAAACTATCACTGCAGAGTTGTAGTAGAAATTAAAGTTTGAGGTTTGAGTTTTTTTAACAATTTATTTGTACTTTATTATAAATGTCAAATATAAAAACACTTTAATGATGGTGCATTGGTATTTTATAATGAACACTAAATATAACACATATCTTGCTCAGTTGTTACTATATACTTCATATGTACTACATTATAAAATTTGTTGTTTGACATACTGGTTACACGTTTCCTCCCTCATCAGTTCTCCACATTGGCCTATTTAATAACTGATTGCCTATAAATATTCCAGAAACCTTAATTAATTCCTAGTTTAAAAGATAACAGCTTTCCACCTAGAGACTTTCTTGTAGTTAGCAAACATCCACTGTTATGGTGAATTTGCCCCACAGTCATTGATTGAAGTCTTAGTTTATTAATTATAACATAAGTACCTGGATCACCCTCATACCTTGAAAAAGCTTCTGGGTTGTACCACATGTAGAAGTCTTAAAGTGTCAACATCTATCAGTCAACCTTAAATGCAGACTGAACATCATAACATCATCCATTTTTTTTGTCATGGATGGGAATCACTTTATTTTACCAGTGTTTAATCAATTAACCAACTACTGGATAAGGACAAATATAAACATTATGAAAGTACAAGAGAGATTGAAAGAAAGAGACACAGAAAGCAAAAGAAAGGGGACAAATTGAGGAGAGAGCACACAAGGAAAGAGAGGAGACAGATTATACAGATACTAATTAAATTCAATGTAAATCTGTAGTTTACCAGCATATGAATGCAAGTATGCCACAGTGACAGCTGTCTGATACAATTCAATTAAGGGAGATTGTGGCATATTGATGTAATTATGATTTGGTGTGCACAATAGGAAAATTAAAGAATTATGCCACATTGTGGCATTGTTATCATTTAAAGTCAGCATTTGTTTTTGTGTCTTCATACCATGAGCTGCGCAGAAAAACTCCACAGTGGAGTCTTGATACTGCTGCTGGTGAAGTGGTGAAGAGTAACGGGTGAGAATCTGCATGGATGTAATGTGGAGCAGGTACTTCTGATGAGACCAATCAAAGGAATCACAAATGCTGCAATGGCTCACAGAATTTGTTGCAAAATGTGATCCAGTTCAGTATGATGGCAAATAATTTCAGTGTTCCAATAATTCTCTTATAACCATCTATTATGTTTACCTTTGTCTGCCATGCTAGAGACAAAACATGTCATTATTTGACTATAGATGTAAATTCCTGATGATCAATCTAAACACATAAGTCTTACACGTTATTGCATCACAATACATTTTGTGTGTAATCCTGACTCCTTCGCAGTCAGACTCCTGGCCAGCATCGGACTGTGACATATGGTTGAAAATTAAGATGCTTAGGATGTAGGACCTATGTATAGATTGATCAATAAAAAGAGTTTGCATTTATCTTTTTGTTTCTAGTGTTCTTCTCACCAAACCTGAAAAGTTGAGCAAGTCCAAAAAGTTTAAAGTAAGCCAATATTTCCAGTATGGTTCTCTAATAACTGTCTTTCTCTTGCTTAAATGGTAATGTTCTAACTATAGTAAAATTTCATAGTCAGAACTCTCACTGAATCAGACTATAATGTCTCGATAATATTGCTCTTCCCACTTTCATAAAGGTTAATTAAGTCTAACTCAGGCAGAGGGGAGTAAAATGAGATGAAGAGAAGCTGAGAGAAAATAAAAGGTAAAACCAGAGATGAAGATACAATGAGAAGATAGAGAAGTACAGAATAAAGTAAGCTCCTGGGGGGATAATTTGGCCAGACTATTCTGTTTCTGAAGTGCAAGGGTTGAGGTTTGTGTTTGTGTGTGTAAAGAAAAAAGGAAAGCTCTTTTTCCTCCTTTTCCATTTTTGTTGGAAGTTTCTGCTTAGTCAAGCTTGACATTCAGGTAACAGTATCATTCTCCTTACCTCTGTTTTTGTGGCTCTCTGTCCATTACGCTTTTGGTAACTTTCTTTTTTCTGTTATATTTGCTTTGTGGAATACAGTTAAAAAAAAAGTTAGAGTGAAAGAGGAGATCAAAGACAAAATCCCTTGCGGACAGTTTTCCTTAATATGAAAAAAAGTTTGGCTCTGTTTTCATGACATTTATTGAAAACATAACTCCAGGCTTGAAACTGAGACACAATGGTAATAATAAACAAACAAGAAAAATAAAGGCCAGAAGAAATTAGCCAGAGAGAAAGAAGCAGGTAGGGTATTTGGATCTTTCTTTTTTAAATATGAAAGTAATTGTGCGTGTGATTGTGCAACTTTGTAAATTCTAAAACTTCTAAAACGTTTGTTTCTCTAATGTACCACAGTGAGTATATTCTTTAATGAGAGACTAGATGTCTTTTAAATAGTGTATTTTTATGTTGTATTACAAAGAATGATTAGGTAAAAAAGAAAACATCTTGAATCTCGAATTATACATTTGGATTAGGGCAAGGCGATGTATCGATATTTTAAAAATATCGATATAAATTCTAAATGTGATATGAAATAACACCAAAACCATTCAACACTGAGTGCTACGTTTAGAGCAAAACTATACAAACAAAAAAAATAAAATGGATTTTATAGGGCCCTAATCATATCGCTATAATCGCTACTTTAAATGTGGAAAAGACGACTTTATACGGTGCATAAAAGGACACTTTCTTTAATTGATTAATTAGCAATGCATCTTTTTTTCCAAAACCTATTTCATATGTGCCAAATTTGTCTAAACTGCCAATAGCGTGTCATACATTAATAAAATAACTATAAAAATAAATATAAAATAAAAAAACAAAAAAAACTAATTACATTTGGAACATGAACATTTGTCCCATAGTTGTCTTTTTGTAACTACTTTATGAAATAAAAAAATATCGCGATATATATCGCATATCGCCATTCAGCTTAAAAACATTGATATATGAGTTTTTGTCCATATCGCCCAGCCCTAATTTGGATATTTTTTGGGAATTGTGCCCGGGCTTTCGGGATTGGAAATGTGATGAAAGGATTAATAAAATAGGCAAACTGAGTACATCATCTGCTTGTTGATTATATATCTCAATAAGCAGAAGAAATGAGTAGGACTACTGATGACTAACAAATTTAAGTAATACTCAATTAAAAGTAGGAACACTGGAATGTTTGATGACATTTGCCAAATCACAGCCTTAATCAAAGTGCTTTTTTGCTTAAACATAAACAGAGATGGGACTGTGGATACAAACTCTAGTGTCTTGTGTCAACATCTTGGACTTCGCAAACAACCTATCTTGCCCGATAATGCATCCACCCATTGCATTTACAGGCTAAACGTAACTGGAAAAACTATTGAGTAATATATCAATTCTATGACATCGCATTTTTTATTTGAGCACTATGGAAAAACAAACAGAATATATTGTGGGCAGGATGGAAAGTCAGGATTAATATTGTATTTACTGTGATGAAAATGTTTTGAGTTTTGAGTTTTGTCCTTCATGAGATCACAGACACTGTGTGAACTCCACTTCTTGTTTAATATTTTCTTGATTGCTTAAACTTTTTGTAGTTGATTATTTGATTGTTCTACACTCGTGCTAAAAGAGCCAAGTGGATATCCTACATACCCATGCACGTGTGGGCGATTGGTGGGTGTGTGTTCAGTTGTTAATCTGCAAAACTGCTGCTTGCTATGGCAACAGTGAATGGTCCTTTATGTTAATTACAAGTACATAATGGCTCCTCCAACTTCTCTTGACCTCCCTTTACACACTCACTCACCTTAATGGGGATGATAGCTAGATTGCTAGATTGCTATGCAACATCTCTATGATTGCAATAATTGTCTATTACTGTATACCATTGCCTGAAGTCTTTCAAAATGCTCTAGTGTATTATTAAACACTGTAGTCGGTGCAGGATAAATGTTAGATTGAATAATTCCTCATATTGCATTATAGTCAGAATAATTATATATATATTGTGTATATACTCTCTAGTTCCCTTACCTCGACTTAATGAGGTGCAAAATGTATTATTTCATTTTACTGAACTATAGCAGATGTTATCCTCCAGAGCACATAGTGTATTTCAGTAATTTATTTCTGTTTTTATCATCATGTCAGTTTTGTAGTTCTGGCAAAGACTGTGATTTTATCTTTGTCTGTGTTCTCTTGACTATGTTGTGTGTGAGTTGATCAAGGGAAGGCAGTAAGGTGTTTAAAAGTGTGACACCTCTGTTTAAATGGGGTCCAGTAATTCCACCCTCCTTCCCTGTTGGTTTTAATAAAAAGTCTTGCTTTTGTAGCAAATTTAATTACTTTTCTTCCCCACCAGTGTTTTGTTTGTGATTGTTTGGTATTGTACAGTATTCTTTTCAGGGTGGGTAATTTATTAAATGGATGATAGCTTGGTTACGCTGACTTATCTGGTTTGTTTGCTTTGTTGCAGAAAAAATACACTACATTTAGCCTGTGGCCTAACTCATCTGTTTTTTCCTCATTAAGGACTCTGTCCTTTTGTTTTCCCGAATTTTCTGTTCTTGACTCTGACTATCTCTTCTGTCTCGGTTTACTCTCTTTTCCAGTTTCATTCTTTCAAACACTTTTGGATTTTATTTTATTTGGCTCTCTTGCATACATTTTACTCGTCACTAGCTTTCCTCCCCACAGACGTTTACAGTGTGCTTACATGTTCTTGAGATTTTAAGGATTTCACTGTCACATTTAGTTTATCAGCTAGAAATTACACAATGACACTCTTTCATGAAGAATGAAGAGAGTGGATAAATATACTGTAATAATTCCCTATACACACTGTATACCCTGTGGAAATCAACTAGTCTTTTTTGTACTTTCATAATTTATTAAAGATGTTTAGTTATTGCTCTCAGATTTTCTCTCCAATATGTCTCTTAAGAATTTATTGTCCTGTAGTAGATATTAGCTTTTCCTTCTCTTCTCCATTTCTAAATTCTTCATTTTAATGTCCAGTTAAGCACTGATTTCAGTTAGCCTGGTTATCATGCTGATTTAGCACCATAATGCTGCACAGTGACTGCCATTTATAATAATAATGGAAGGATCTAAAACCCTGAAATCAGGGTGCTAATCATTTTATCTTCTGTTTTCATGACCATCTACAGCATCATATGTCCTTAGCATATCTGAAATCTTCATCCTCATTCAAATGTTGTCATTTCTGTTTATACTGGCCCTTTTTATTGTGATTTATTCATTTTTCAAATCATTCCCTGGTCACGTTATTGCCAAAGCTCCAATGTTTTCAATACTTTTTTATTGTCTGTTAGAGGTGTTTTTGATCTTGCAGGTGAAACTTTTTCAACCGTTGCACTTATTTTATAACAGCTTGATGACTACATCATGCAGATATAAAGTGTGAAATCAGTAGCTTACATTGAAAGCAGAAAAAAATACTTGGAGATGGAAATAGACTCCATGTGTCCCCGTGAGGAGAGATAAGGTGATGGGTAGCTCTGAGGTCAGTCTGGTTGTATCTTGCAGACAGCCTTTCTTGCCCTGTGGGTGGTTTAACCAGACGTCTGCTGAACTCACAGCAGATCCTGCAGGGCTTCCCATGCCTGACACCATTCCCCTCAGCTGACCCTGAATCAGCAAGCAATGATTTGCATAATGTATGATGAGATAAGAAGAATAGCTTTTGGGCCAGAGGCTGGTATTAGATCAAGTCTTCAAGGTTTGCAGATAATATTGTCTCAGTCACCAGGGGCATGTCCTTTTAAACACTGATTGGAGACTGTGGCTTGGGGAGTTTGTATGAGAAACAGCATATTAAACAGATTAGTGGTTTGTAATTCCACACATTAAGTCTCAAAGTCATAGTCAATTTTTGTTTCAATTTAATGAAATGAAAAGCACACAAAATATGTATGTATCTTAGTGCCCAGTATGTATTTTTTGATGTGAATACATTGCAGAAAAATGTAAAGAAATAGTTATGAATAGGTGCTCAAACATATCCCAAAATACTGTCTCTCGAAAAGTACTTTTCTTTGTATAAAATTTCACACTTTTTTAGAAACTTTAAATTTCCTTTCTAATCTTTTGTTCAGTGAGATTATTTCTGTTTAACTGTTTTGGGGACTTGTATTTCTTTTGGTTTCCCATGAAGTCTGTTAGAGAAAAAGGAGTAACGAGTCCTTGGTTGGAGACAATCATAGTGTTTTTCCTCAATGCCAGAGTAAATTAAAAGTTTTCTAAAGAGTTAGACTTGTTGAGCTCTTGTATGGTTTGGTGTGCATAGCAGATTTTTTTGTTATGTATTTTTAAATGTTACGGGTTTAATGGAATCAAAAGGAGGATTACAAGTAGCAGGCAGAGCTTGATTATCACAGCTGGTCTGGAGCAGCACAGTCAGTCATACTGCCACAAAAGCACAGGACACAACACAGAAATAAACTGTACAATTAGTAAGAGTGTTAAAAGAGACACAGATCTGGATTAGAGGATTACAGACCATGAGTAGAGGATGAGCTGCAATTTGGGATTTTTGGATAATAATAATGAGCTGAGACAGAGACATGGAAATCATTCTGGATACACAGTGATATTTGACATATATTCAAAGGTTGCAGGGTGTTCCTACAGTAATCTGGACAAAGTACACCACACAAAGCACAGGACAGGTGAACTGAACACAACTCTAAGACGTGCTGAAGGTTTCCCAAAGGATATGTATTACCTGGCAAATAAAAAATATAATATAACAGTCAGCCAAAAAAGTTGTCCACTCTCATAAAAAGTTGAGTATATGCTGAATATCTCATCCAGGAAACCATATAATAGATCAAATAGTTTGGTTATTTTACTTTATTTAATTTGTAGAATTGTTCATCTGGTTAAGATAAGGAGCAAAAACTGTCATCACTGTCAACATTTACAACATATAGTTTACATATAGGTTTTGTGAAACTTACAATGTGTTGTAAAATATGATATTAGAAAAGGGCTCATAGCAAAAGGTGTTTTGACATAAATGAAACACTGCAGTAGCTCTACAGGTCCAAGTGGTGTCAAAACAGATTTCTATGCTTGACTATTGCTCCAGGCATAATTAAAGAGCATTTGAAGTATAGTCCCAAACATAAAAGCACTTTCAAAACACAGTCTAACACTGAAAAATGACATAGACAGAAAAACTGAAACTGCCTGTCTCTGTCAGGGTGAGGGGCTTGGTGGGGAGTACCATATACAGTATTAAACAAAACACCACAGATCCATGATGGCCACAACTGATGACATGCTTACTAAATACCTCAGGCACCTGGGTTCACATCCTTCTTCTCAGCAAAAACAAAATGCATTTTTGTAGGTTTCCCATAGTATACTGACAGAAAGTCTCAAGGCAACATTATTGGAATTGCAACTGATTGTAATTAAGTCTACCAACTGCTCAATCTCTTAAACTTACACCAAATGATATGGTTCTTCTTAAAATAAATTGTTTGAAATTAGACATGGACATGTGCAACCTCCTTAAAAAAGTTGTGACACTATGTAAAGTGTAAATAAAACCATAATCTAATTAACTGCAAATCATTTGAAACCTTTTGATTTAAAAATAATATAAAGACAACCCTAACCCAAGAAACTGAGAAATGTGAAAGGCTTTTTTAATATTTGATCAATTTTAATTAGATGCCAGCAACATCTTTAAAAAAAGATTTGACAGGGGCATTTTTACCACTATGTTGCATCAACTCTTTAAAAAAAAATACATAGTGTATATGAACTATACGGAGACCAGCTGCTTTTGAAAGCATTTTAAAAGTGAAAGAGATTTCGCCTCCTTTTTTCCTGACATTTGGTGGTTAATATTAATTTTTTATTGAAATGCATATATGCATGGAGTGGTGTTTATAACCACTGTGATGCATACTTTTTAAACCTTTGCTCAACCCATCGATCCATCCTAACATCCTCCCCCTGCTGACTTCCATAGCAAAGTCATTGTGTGCTCCTTTGCTCCTGAAGGAGAAGATTTAGTCAGTTAAGCTTTAACCAAACTGACTGTGATGAGCTTTAACCCTGTTTCATCTGAATAGTACAAAACTGTCTGTTTTTAGAACAGATAAACAACACTCACACTAGATGAAGTAGATGTATACAGTAAATGCTCTATGTGTGTGTGTGTTGGTTGGATCCTGACACTTTTTTTTTCTCCAGGCAGTGTGATGAGCAAAAAGTCTGAAGTGAAGATCACAGCATCCTTCAGGCCAAGCGTCAGAAAGTTAAGCGACACTGGGGGAAAAGACAAGAGATACGCAGGCAGTGTGTGGGTATGTTTGAGGAGGGTGGTGCACACAGGACTGGAAAAAGCTTTCTGGAGAGGCAGATTACTTGTGGAGAGGATAAGTTTGAGATATGAAAGACACTTCACGATGAGAAAAAGGACGTTGGAGAAACGGTGAGAGAGTTCTCTTCTGAAATGAAATTTATTGTCCTTGGTGGCTTAGCAACAAACTATGACCCTGTCAAACCTCTAACATTATTTTGTTCCCCACTTTCATCCGCCTCCCCTTTCCTCCATCTCAGTGCTGCTACCAAGTCCTCCAGGATGGAGAATAAAAAGCAAAAGAGATCCATCAGTGCTTGCTAAAAAGCCTTGCTGGCTCATAAATAAAGGAGTTGGATGAATTAGGAAGTTAAATCACCTTGGGTTGTTAATGTCACAGCCTACAGACAGTCATGAAATACCTGCAGCACCTCTCATTGTTTGGCTGTTCTGCTCCATCCCTCAGGCTCCTCCACCAACATATGATGATGTGTCATTGTGTGTGTGTGTGTGTGTGTGTGTGTGTTATGTGTGTGTGTGTGTGTGTGTGTGTGTGAGAGAGAGAATAATGAATCGTACCTAACTCCGTGCTTTGTCTTTTGGAGTGTGCATGAATTTATTTACATTGATGATCAACCTGTTTTGCCCTTTACATATTATAGCTCTTTACATTGCCATGGGTAATTTGCTGTGGATGATCTTGTGATATAGTAAAAAGCTGTGGAAAAGCTCCTCAGTGGGCCTTGTGATGACTGTTTACATGGTAAACCATGAACTTTCACCAACCTAATACTCTCACTGGCCACTTATTAGGTACATCTGTACATTATAATCCAATACAGCAGCCCCGTCATGTACTGTACTTTTACATTTTAAATATAAATATATAAATTCTCAGTTTTTGTTGAGATGTCTTTTCCAGAGAGATGTTTAACCCAGCAGTGATTCTAGAAAACCAGAATCTGTCATGAACATATCAAACTCACCAACTGTCCTGCTTTTTTCTTGGTTAAGGCATGACACTACGGGCACAGCTAACTTTCTCCCACTCCCACTGTCTTATACAATGTTTCTCTTTTGCAAACAAACACACAAAGTTCGGCTCACTAGAGAATAGCGCTGTCTAGTCATTGTATTGAATTATTCTTCTCTGGTGGTTTCAGCCAAAAACATTCAGCCCAAACCTGATACGTAACTCTCCTCTCACCCATAAATATCTGAACAAAAGATCTTCCATGTTGATTTGCTGAGGGCACATTTCCCTTCATTATTAGATGTTTTAGTATTTAGTGGTTAGAAGACAGCACTTATAGAACTTGAGGGCAACTTGTTCTTATCCTCCAAATACTGTGAGAAGTAATACTTTAGTTTTGATATAGTAGTGTTAAATATATTTAATAGTCCACCCTGTGTCAGAAGAGTGTTAGTGTGGAGAAGATAGATAACCAACACTTCAGCTTGTCATCTGAGCATGACTAATGCTCACAGAAGGATCAAAGCCAGCCCCTTCAGTAACATGGAGCTATTTCCAGGGTTAGCTTCAATCATAACATCATGGTCTATTAGTGGCTGGTAACATGAAAGCTGTAGCATGGGACTTAGCAACATTGTAAATGTGTGGGCAATAGAGTAAAGGTCTTTCTCTGCAGAACAACACAAGGGTATTTACAGTAGCGTGCAGTAACACTGTTGTGGTATATGTGGTTATAGGTTCTCAGAGGGCAACAGGCTTATACACAGGGGGCAGAGATTTGTACACTTTGTTTCTTATTCATTGACCACATATACATTTTAACTTACAGTAACATCACTGCAGCTACAGCTTGAAATCTTGCACTTATTGGAAATGATGACAATAAAATGGCATTAAACTATTTGCAGTTTCTTAGTGTTCTGCATAAACTGGTTATCAAACATCTCAGCTTTACCAAAACCTACAAACGCATTTATAAACTGATGAAACACAAACCGTCATGATCATCTGTGTCTTTACTGAACACAACCATTATACATAAAGAGTGTTAGTGAAAAAGAGTAATCACAGGTCGAGCCTTTGGGGTTCAGATTTTAATTGTCTTTCCTTTCATTTTCTTTACATCATTTGTAGTGCAGCAAACAGTTCAACATCGGTCGAAAAATCTTTTTCCCAGAGGGATTGTGGAGTGTCACAGTGGTCTATGGTAAACTTCAGATGTACTGCACAGTTTTTTTTTTCGGGAGAGATTCAACACTATGTATGACGTAAAGGGTTAGGGTGGCTGTTGACCAAATATGCAGTTCTAATCCACAGCTACTGGAAGTAGTTTGCTTGAGGTTATTGCTGCCAATGATGGTTCTGTTCTGTGTGTGTCTGTGGATCATCACTGTTTGTATTTTATCAGCCTAGAAATGTTGTGTTTGTTGATATTTGTAGCTTTGGTGAAGATCATATGACTTTCATGACCGATGTATGCAGAAAATCAGGAAATTGCAAATAGTTCACTTGCTGTTTTTTTGCCACTGTAACAACACAAAAAGAAAAGAATTTCATAAGAATTTTGAGTCAAGTCAAACCTTGAAACACAAACAAAGAATATTTCTGAAACCAATATATTTTAGTTGCAGTTGCTGCGCCAGGAACAAAAAATATTGTTAGAAAACAAAACTTTCCTGCTGTGTCCACCTTTCTAAATATGTCCAAATGGTTTGGTGGTTCTCCAGTTTTTTCCTTGACATATTTCTGTTTGTCCTTGGTTATTATGATTCAGCAGATAGATGAGCTACAAATGAGATGAATGCTAGCCACCTCTGGCATTACCTGCAGGGGGTGTGTGTGTGTGTGTGTGTGTGTGTGTGTGTGTGTGTGTGTGTGTGTGTGTGTGTGTGTGTGTGTGTGTGT
>JAUYWH010000002.1:10575761-10600905 GCA_034779795.1 Ctenopoma multispine
GTATTCTTTTGTTTGAACCCTCTCTTGTCCTGGTCTGCATTTGGGTCCAGCACTTATAACAACCACACAATCTGACAGTTTCCATAGTGCATGTATACTGTTCACACTATGTAGTGCAGTATATACTGTACTTCATGAAGTTTTGGACTTTGTGTAAAACAAGTCATGATTAAGATTTCAGATTTTCACCTTTGTGCAGGTCACTGTTATGTCTGCCATTCTAATAAAGTGCTTGAGTAGCTTGTTTCTCATGAACTGATCAGTGTGTATTGGCTACACACAACCATGTAAAACATTCTGTGGTCTGTTGGTGAGATAGTCCATAGTTCAGGACAATAGGCTTTGGTCCAAATCTGCTTGGTCCATTTTATCACTCAACAGTGATGACTGCCTAGTGTTGAAGGCACTAGAGAAATCAAAAAACAAGATTCTTACAGTGCATCCTGTTCTCTCAGGTTGAGAGAGGGATCTGAGCCGGAGGTATGCGTGGCTGGTAGGCGAACTGCAGTTGAGCCATACTTGGTCTCACCAGATGACATAGACGGGCAAGGACAAGCCTCTCCAGAGTCTTAAGATGTTCTCAACACAGAAATTGATGTAGTCAGATTGATGTAATACAGTACCACAGGTGAGACAGTCAATATCCTCTCCATTTGCCTCACAGAGCACCTCCCAGTCTGTTGTCTTGAAATAGTCTCTTACGGCCTCTGGAGAGTCTTCAGGCCCCTGACTGCTCTTGTGGTCGCTGGTTGTTTCTGTACTGCAGTCTTGTAGTCAGGTAAGAGTAGGGAGTAGCATAACACAGATCCAGTAAATTATCGTCCCTTGTGTTACATTTGATGCACTGATTAAAGGTTAAGGATTAAAGAGAGTAAGGGATATGTTTTACAGAGATGAGGAGTAGAGCCTGGGGGTGCTGTGTTTACAGCTTGACTATGACAGTATGGATGTCGTCACACATGGTGGAAGTATCAGTAGAGAGTGGAGTATACACAGCTATGACAATAACATGTGAGAACTCTCTGGGAATGTAGGAAGAGTTCATTGTCCTCTGTGCAAAGCTGTTTTTTGATAGTAATAATGATCACAGTGTCCTGTGTTACACCCCCTAACCTTCACAAATAGTGCCATTCCCCCTCCTTTCTTCTTACCACACTTCTTAGCTTGTCTGTCTGCCCTATGAGTGAGCTGGGAACTGTAATTAGCAATGATACTTCATACATTTTATTGGTGAGAGATTCTACATTCACCATAATAACTAAAGGTCGGCGAGGTTTGTAATGCCTCCATTCCTCACGACTCTTTCATTCCTGCTCTGCACCTCCTTCTCTTCCTCATCCGGTCCTGTGGGATTTTTTTGACTGAGAACATGCTTGTCTTCAAAGGAGCTAACTATTGTTCTCTTATATAAACAATGCTGAAACCATGGTCACACATTTTTTTCTGACTGACTTTCCCCAATCTTCAAGCAGGCAGGTAAGAATTGGTTGATCCCAATAGCTCAGTGTTTGTCCACAAGAAAAAAACACACAACTTGGATTGTCAGACGATAGCATAACAAAACCCCTTTAAATGCTGTACAACACCCCCCCCAACCCTCCCAAGTTAAAAACTAAAAAGACAGGAGCTGCTATGACTGGCCAACACCCAACAGGCATGCTTGTAGATTATCTGTATTCAATTATTGGAAACTAGAATTATGTATTTGGCTTGCTCAGAGCTTGGCAGTGAGAGTTCAATAAATCTCTTCATGTGTAATAAAGTAAAAAGATCCATTCCCAGGTATTAGACTGTGTAAACAGAATTACATTTCTTTCTAAACTTTAGCTTTCTGCTTTGACTCTTACGTCTTATTTTGCTTATTTTGGGGGCTCATTCTTAAAGACAACAGTAGTTCTTCACACTTTCATTTCAAAGGTAAAAAGCAGACAGATCTGATGAGCAGAACTAAAGTCATTATGTCGGAAGTCTGCTCATCCTTCTTTCACATCAGTGTCTAATCTCTCTTTTTATTTTCATTCTTGGCAGTTGTCTTTAATATCCAGTCTCTCAACATTCTCATTAATTAGTTTTACCATTCATTCACTTTCCTTACTCATTCTCTGTCTGTCACACTAAACTTTACAAGTTTCATTTCTCAGATTTTTCTATAATCTGTTCTGACATTTAATTGCTCACTCTCCCTTGCTCACCAGGCAGTCTCTGTGTTTTTGTCATTTTTCTCCATCATGCTGTAATGAGATTGATGGGAAGGTGCAGACAGGGTGAGGCTCCCCCATTAGTCCCTCTGCCCAATCGTTCTACATTAATATCGCACCATTTGGAGTGAATGGCAGCCAGGTAAACACTCACTTTTTTCTGTCCAGATAACTTCTTATCTAACTTCTACTGCTCATATGGGGACAGACCACAGCGTGCTGGGATAACAGCACAGCAGTTAAACTCTCTCAGACCTTTGCACCTGTCAGCCCTGTGCGATGGGATCCACGCTGTGGTTATGGTGGGTGGAGAGAGACAGGCGGTGTTGTTATGAAGGCATGCCCTCATTGCCAGAGAATCTCTACAGACACAAGGGATATCTCTGCACAGGAAAGCAGGTATTTTTAGGTTCTGTCTTCACAGACATTTTTCTGAGATTTATGTACTAGTTTTTCCCAAAATACCATACAATGACCTTTCATCTAGAAGCTCACAGTTTTTCTACAAAGTTGAACTCTCAAGTCACTTGCTACTGTTGGTTCTATATTATATTTATCTCCCAGGCCATTAAAATGGTTTATTGGCATACACAAATATATTAGCTCACACTTATCTCTTTGCTTTCCACATCCTATCTGCTTATTTAGCAAGTAATATTTAAGTCCTGCTCTCTAAGAAGGATCATTTCAGTGTTTCAGTATTATCACCACACATTTAATTGTAGCAGTAAAATGTGTAAGCATGCTTCAGTTGTCCAACCTGTCAGCGGCTGATATGAACTCATTAGGCCATGAAAGTCTTTTTTAGTTTTTAAAGTTAATAAGATGCTCAAATTGGAGTTGCAGAGATGAATGGTTTCGGATCCTTCAACTCTGCTTCTTCATCAGCTCACACCAGCCAAAGGAAACTAGACACTCACAAAGCAAAGTCAGCCACTGAATGGGCTAAATCCCCTGACTAAATTAAATTTGTCCTTGCAACATTGTCTGACAGCTGCACAGAGCTCACAGGAGTACGGATTATGTCCCTGCTCTCCTCTCGTTTCCCTCCCGTCCATTTTCTCGGCTCTTATAATGTAATGTCTGTTATTAAACATTTATCTTAATTGCCGCAGAAAAAACGCCCACCGCCATGTACACACTTTTATCACTAGGTTGTAACATATAATTTAAACTATATATTTTCTGCTGTTTTCACTTTTGAAGAAACCAAACTTGAAGTAGCAGTATTGGCTACTAGTAAAGTGCAGTAGCCACTACTGTTACTAATTTTAATACTAGTTCAAGATACTGTGATTCTGTAACAACTGCCAAATCCCAGGAACTAGTAATAATGCTGTTACAAAATAAATTTGTATTGAATGTTTCAGAACATGTCCTCCACGAGCATGTGAGTGCTTGTAAGTAAAAAAACAGCAGCTAGCAACTAAATGCAGTAACTCAGTGAGGCTTTCTTTAAGAAAACAGCATGTATGCACAAAAATAGCAGTAATCTAGGAAGTATCAAAAACTGCTAGCATATAGCAGTTAGCAGTAGATAGTAACAACGGATATTAGCCATTTTAGAGAAAACAAGGTTAAATTGCAGTGGCCCAAAACTGACACAAATGAAAAAATAGCCACATTCTGCCATCTCATATTAATTATTTACGTAACAGCTAAAGAGACAAGACAGTAGGGAGGAGGGAAGAGGAGCTGCCACTCAGAAAGATGTATGTGACGGTGTTGATCCTCATTGTTTCAGTGATGACAGTTGTCATGTCCTCATCCTTCATGTCAGGGTGTCAGAAACTCCACGCAACACTGGGAATCTGTCAGCACATCAGGACCTGTCTGAATCATATGCGTATGAGTTATCACACACTCATGATCTTTGACACGCACGCTGTGGTGCGGCTGATTGCAGAG
This sequence comes from Ctenopoma multispine, assembly GCA_034779795.1. Lineage (NCBI taxonomy): Eukaryota > Metazoa > Chordata > Actinopteri > Anabantiformes > Anabantidae > Ctenopoma > Ctenopoma multispine. The sequence continues at coordinate 10,579,868 of JAUYWH010000002.1, forward strand.
CCTACATACAAAATCAAAAATACAGTAGTAAACTTGTGTTATGTTTATTCTTACTCCTCAGGTGATAAACCCTCAATATTTTGGACACTTGATTAATTTTATTCTTTCACCACTTTCAACAATTTTTAAACAAAAATAACATCTTTCTTTCCTCTTGACTATTAATATCTTCCTTTAATTCATGTGACAATGATACCTTCCATGTAGTTTTACTGATTTTACGTTAAATAGAAGTCCATTGTTATTTAGTTGCCTTTGTTGTAACACCATTTAAATTATTTCCCGTGGTTGTGTCTGATTAATTATTCCTGCAGAACATTTTGTGTGCTTTGGAATAACCTCCAAAATCCAAAGTGAGAGGGGAAAGCAAATTAACTAAAAGGTGCTGAAGCAGTAATCTGAAAGTTTAAACTCTGAACTCCTGCTTCATTGTTTAAAAATGTCTTTTCACTGCTATTATCTCCTTTTTCTGTCTCTGTTACCTGACACCTGATGACACCAGACTAATCATTTGGAAGATTTTGTATTACATTTCCATTAGCTTTTGATTTGAGTTAATAGGAAAAAAATGCCTGTAAATGATTTAGGAAACTTGTATATTCTTTTTGTCTTTATTTCTAATATTTGGAGGAACAGCGTTGGAGTTTGACAAAAAGTACTGAATTGAATTCAATGAGCTGATTTATTACAAACAAAAGTGTCCCAAATAGTTGTCTTTTACTGATGTACTGTGTGATTCGTCAGTTTCCCAGAAGGAGGCAGTCAATCAGTCAGTGCATGTGCTTGTGTGTTTATGTGTGTTTGTTGGTGCGCAGGTCTCCGTGTATTTGAAAAAACACACAGCCCACTGGGTTTGTCTGCTCTGTGCCCCAGGAGTCGCTATTGATCTGTGGCAACAGACATAAAAGACATGGGGAGTGAAGCAGCTGGGGAGACAGGTGGAAGGAGACAGACAAGAAAACAAAAAAGAAAAGAAGGTAATTTCCAGCCATAAACCGATTTCTCATATATGACCCGCAGCTGATTGATTGCTTCTCCTGTGAGTCGCGCACTGCCTGTCTGGCTGACTATCACTTTCTCCTGGGTACTGTGGAGACATTTTCCCCCAAAACAAATTATATGTGGAAACTAATTTATGGGGTGCAGCAACTGTTAAAAAAAGACTTGTAGTATAGGTAGTTTTGTTAGTATACAGAAGATCAAAGGCAATGATTGCTGATGACAATATACTAAGTATACACATTCAGATCAAACTAATTTCAATATTACACAAACTCATGGCAATGACTCCTGGAATAGGTAGAAAGACTGGGAGAATGGCTCCAGCAGATTCCAGGAACAAAATCTGAGGTCCCTGTCCAGAAGTGCCCAGTCCCAGGAACAGCTAAGAGACTGCACAAGACCCCACATCTGGTAGATGGCTCGAACTTTAGGGAAAAAGACCACCCACAGGGGCAATTTGGGAACATTTATATGTGTGTGTATATATATATATATATATATATATATATATAATTTTCTATCTTCAGAAACAATACTTAAGACAACTTGTCAACTGAATATGACACTGGTGGGTCGGTCTGATCACTTTCTTTGTTACATAAAAACTCAGCTAGAAATCAGTAAACGTGAATATGATAGCAGGCTTAACTGATTCAGTGAAACCAAAATGACAGTTCAGTCTGACTTTGAATTATGACAAACTCACTATACTGGTAAGACGAAAAATAGCAAAATCTTTATGTTTGTTCAGTTCAGCATTTAAGTAGTTTATAATGTATAATAAGCAGCTTATACAGGCTGCTAATGAGGCTTCATAAGTGCTTAGAGGTGCGCTCATAATAAAATTATCCAGCTCAGCAACAGTAACCTTTGTATTTACAGTATGTGTACAGGATCTTTTACATCCATGTTAGTGGAGGTAACCTATGTGTGCTGATGCTGACCTTACTAAATTCACAGCAATGTATCAGTGTGACTTTAGCAGTTTATCCACTGTGACTTCCTCATTTAATGTCTTATGTCTAGTTCCAGCCCCATGTGTTTTAGTGAGCAATAAACTGATAAGACACCAACATGGCGCCTCAAGGTCTTTTACCTCATTTACTCTCTTTTTTCTTCTGACAGCTCTTCCTTCTCTGGAAAATGACATGTTTGTGTGCAACAATGCGGAGAGAAAACTGTCCTTACAGGTAACAGGTTGAGATTTTACACTCTGCTGTTAAAAGGGCAAACAGGCATGAATTACATAAATATTTTAAGAAAAACAAGTAAGATGTAACAATAACGTTCCCCTCCTTTAGGTGACCTGTTAACTTCTGTGTCTTTACTCCAGGCATCAATGTGTTTGTTTGTATCTGCATTATCTAATGTTGTTGTGGGTAATCCTTTTAGCTGTAGAGGTGTTTGTGTGTCAGTGTGTGTGTGTGTAGAAACGTTATTTTCCAGTGTGTGATAAGAGACTGTAGAAGATTCTGTTCACTGCCTGAAGTAGGGTTTATCGCTGCCTCTAAATCTGATTGACACACAGGATATTCATAGCACATATCATATCCTGTTAGTGGTGTATCCTGTTTTTGCCTTTTCTCTCTCATTTTATCACACAACATTTTAGTGCCTATTTAGTGATCTTTCAAGTTGAAGCAACAGATTTTCTTTTTCAAACATCATAATGTTTTTTTTTTTTCTGTTGGTTTTCCAGTGGCAGTATCGCTTATGAGGACTCACAGAATTCGCACTTGGCATTTGCCTAGTGTGCCAGATGGCTAGCCAAGCCTCAAGTGGTTCCATAACAGTTTAGGTCATATACTCTGTGTGAAAGAAAAATAGTTGCTCTACAGTACAGCACAGTCCAAAGAGAGATGAGTGGGAGTCAGGAGAAGAAATTTGACTGTGGAGACATTGAGTATCAAAGGTAACAATAGATGTATTTCATCACTTTGAAGAGAGGAATGAGAAAAGAAGCACTCAGAGCAACCCAAGGCTGTCAAAGGAAGAAATAATAGAAGGGGAGTTCCGAGGATACAGTGTGATGATCTACATGTGCGAGAAAGGGGAAGATGTAGTGTTGGGCTAAGTGTCCTCTGTTGACTAGCAGAGAAACTGAAAGTTGGAAAAGAGAGACATGGAGAATGAACGGGCAATGTGAAGAGGAATGAATACGTCCCCAGGGGCAAAAGTGGAATAAGCAAAGCGACTGAAACATTAGAGCGAGGGGGAAAGAATGCCAATTAAATCAAGAAAGAATTGGAGTTTTCTGATGTTTGTGTTTGGAAAAGGGCAATATGCTACGGAGCCACATCTGCCTGAGGAAGAATCCTATTTAGGAAGTGAGGGCAGGTAATACTTAGATGCTGGGCTCTTGCGCTTCCTCACTTTGTGCCAGGCCTGTGGAAATTAAGAAATTTACTAATATTACTTATTTTTTTAATTAAAAATTCTGACTTACTGTTATTTTATATTTAGAAAACAGGCATTTAGACAACATATTTGAAGTAGTTTTAACAATATCCATGTGCAATATTAATATACTATTATCCATCTGGTTTGCCAAGAGTTATTGATTTTTGTTTGTTTCTGTAGGAGTAAGAGAACACTGTTTTGCATAACCTTTGCAAAAAAACAACAAAACAAAGACCTCTCCATCATCATGCAGCACCCGCTTAGAAACAGACAAAGAGGGAACAATTGAGATTAAAACAGTTCTGAGCATCATTACTTGTTACCCAATATTGAACAAGCTCTTTTTTCAGTTACATTGATTGACAGTAAATCCATATTAGGAAACTTGCCTTTAATCCTCAGGATGCCTCCCACTCCATGGCAAAGACCATGTTCATTTCATCTAGTGTACCACAGCTGAGCACATTTTAACTGACAGAGTGAGTGATATTTACCCCTTTTCACTCTCCAGTGTGTGTGTGGTCTGTAGTGACCCAGAGTCCATCAGCACAGACACCACCAGACTGACCTGGATGTGTGTGTCCGACTGTCCTTATCTAATAAACGGCTACACCTTCCTGTAGTTGTGAATGCTGGGGGGGAGGTTTGTGCTCAGTGATGCTGATCTGTTTTCTTGAATGTCAACAAGGTCCAACAGATTCACATGCACACACACACACTGTTCCCCTTTTAGCTGGATAAATAATGAAAATTCCAACAGACTCTTATCAGCCGCAACTTTTAAACCACCCGGTGGTTATAATGTTGTGGAAGACAGGGTCTGCATGTGCACTCTGACCAGTCTACAGCTATGCAGCCCCACACACAGCAAACTATGATGCACTATGTGTTCTGACAGCTGTCAGTCATGGCTAGCATTAAACTTTTACCACAACATCACAAGCACCAAGTGGTTTTAAAGTTATGGCTGATTCGTGTACGTGTCTGTGGACAAGATTTTTAGTGTGTAACAGCTGTCGCCTAACATGATTGACCTTTGAAGCTTCTCCAGTGACCCAGAGGGCAACTCCCACTCATCCAATTCTCACAGGGAAAATCAGAATGAAATTCACACAAGGTCATGTGATTTTCTTTCCTACACCCACCACTAGCACCTGTTCAGTGTTCCACCTACGTCCATCAGTCTCTCCCAGAGTTATTTTTCCACACCCTCACACCATCTCTCTGTCAGTTTAGTATCTCTACTCCTTGTCTTTTCCTTCCCTCTTTCCATCAGTCTTATTGCAGCTCTGGCTATCAATACAAAACTGTAGCACCTCTCGCATCAATTTGACCTGCACCCTCATCTACTCTGCAGCTTTAATTTCTCGTTTTACCCTTCCTCCCTTTTCAGCTGCCAGAGGCAACAATACAGCTCTGGTTTTCCGTTATCTTTTACTTCTTTTCCTCCCTTGATCTCTCTAGTTCTCCCTCACCCTCAGGCTGCTGGATGTAGTAGCGCCACTTGCTAAACCGCTTGCTATCCTTGAAGGAATTCCACTGGATGGTGCTAAGCTCTGATTGGTCCAGCAGGAGGTCTGAGTTAATCTCTGGCTTGTTGAACATCCAGCCAAGTGAGTCTTTACATATGGGCAGCATTCTGGTGTAAAACACTTGAGGTATGTGAGACAGAGATCCACGAGTAGAGAAAATGTTGAGCATTAGATTAAATATTTTACAATAATAGTAGCTGTTACCATCTTAGCTTCTGACCTTTTAGTATTTAAAATTTTCTTCTAGCCCCATTTCTGTCTAACGTTGTTTATCTGTGACTTCTTTCTTTCTCTGTCTAGAATTCTAGTTTTTTATGTGCAGCCAAATATTGCATGAAGGTTTGACATTTTTCGGCAGCTTTGTCTTTTAGTCTTTCAGAGTTACACTTTCATCTGGTTGGACTGCTTTGCGATTGTCTTTTCTGTCAGTGTAATTTTGGCTGCTGAAGACAGCCCTCAGAGTCTCTTTTTAATATTAAAATCTGAACAACATCAGTAATGAGTGCGCTCACTGAGAAACATGATGCCTACCAACAAGAAATGGGATGTGTGATGATTAGCTGCAGAATAATGTGACTATTAAAACTATTATTATCCTTCTTTCTGTATGATTCACATCACATTATTTCTAATGTAGTTTGACAAAATAGCACTTCATAGTCAGTCTTAAAAATTTAAGTTCTTTAAAAGAAATAATCTTCGGTTGAGCCTTTAAAAATAATGAATAAATAAAATACATTTTTTAAATTCAGTTTACTTTAAACTTTGCCAACATCAGCAGCAACATGTGCCTTCTTCACTTTGTTTAAGCCTCATCCCAACAGTCATTAAGCCATTAAAAATGAGGTCATAAAAATAATTTCATGGGATCTTCAAACCATCTGTAAAAAGCAGTCCTCAAACACTTGTTATGTTACTTGGGCTTGCACTAAGTGACAATAAGAGACTTTTATTATTTGCAATTTCTGTACCTAGAATTATCTTTCTACAGTGTTTTTAATAGTGCCTATGATATCTTCATCTTGTTTTTAGTGGTTTTATTATATCCCCTTCTAATGCTATTATCTTTCAAGACTGCCAATATTACAAAGACATTTCTTCATTGACTTTGACCTTTTTTAAATCTTGGCAAAGCTGTGTCCTTCTTAAGAGACTCAAATAAATGGAAACAGAAAAAAATGCTCTCATCTCTTGGCTGTGAAAAAATAAAAATCAACAGCCAGAGAGGATATGAAATCTTAATGAGGGTTGTTTGTAAAAGGCTTAGTTGTCTGTGCCCTCTGAACCTGAGTGAGTGACCTCTTATGTAAGTTAAACTTTAGTTTAAAAGTCTGGTCTTGTGAAGTTTGCTTTTTAAAGGTACACTTTAAAAAAAAGTGCACCAAAATCCTCAGTGGATACACTGATTTCATGCACAGTGAGAAAATGGGAATATACAAGTATAAGTCTAAGTTCTGCTCAGTTGGAGCTGAAAATAGTAAAGAAATATCATTAAGTATGAACTGTAACATGAGAGAGGGTGAATACACCAACAAAAACAACTGTGGGGTTGTGAAAAAATGCAGCACAGGTAAAGATAGAAGCATGAAAGAAAGTATTGGTAAACACTCTCTAATTTTGTTTTGCCTCACCTGACTGCTCATCTAAAAGTTGCAATTAAATTAATCAGTTGTCACCAGCTGAGAAGCCACTTGATCTGTGTGCCATTTCACATTCTGGTTATTTTTAGCGGGGCTTGTGTAATTAATTGGGTGTGATTGCAGACGTGCCTTGGCCTGCTGTTACAGGGAATGTGTTAATGAGAACATCATAATGTGTGTGAATTTCTTTGTTATAAATGTAGATTAATTGTGGTGACACGTTGACCCTAATGATGCACTTACATATAGAGAAATACACACTTTTCATGCATGTCTTTGCCTCATCTGTCAGACTGTTTGAGCAGGACTTCTTGCCTTAGGGAAACTGGTAGGTGGCTGAGACATGGTGTTACATAAAGCTGAGGTGTGTAGAAGACAGGTTGCATGATTTCTGCTTATTTTAATTACTCTGTCCTACACGAATAAACGAGTGCCTATATTTAAAGGCCCATGCCTGCACATACTGCTATCCTCAGTTTACATGTTCTGCCTTTGCTGAAGAACTTCACCAGACTATTAAGTAGGTTAAAATTTTAATCTGGTTTGGAGACTCTGCCAGTACTGAATTGTTCTGGACCACATTTATTTAAAGTAATGACTATTTACGCAGCCTTACATTGATAATATACAACATCAACAGAGGATTAAGTACCCATATCTATTACATAACTAAAAGTAACTGCAAGTAAATTTTCTGTGTGCAGACAGACCCTCTCAAAAAGACGATGATTTCCACAAAATGTGTATGAGTATGAGTGAGTGCACTTCTGTCTTACTTTGTGTCTGTCTGCATACACCAGAGAGTCATATATGTGTTCACAAATGACAAAAAAGTGTATTTTGCAAAGAAAGGTAGAATTTCATTACAGAGCTATGAGATTGCATTATACTGTAAGCTGCAGGTGCTTTTTAGTCCTGAAAATACATGTAGTTAATGACTGAATAAAAAATGTTTTAGCACTATCAACATGTACATGTTGTTTAAAGAGCTAACCACATCTCACTATTGTGTTGAAATGTGTAGACTAGAGTATTTCAGTTTTTTTCATACCAAGGTACAGTAGGCTATAAATGTTTTACCAAGGACTCCCATTTGACAAGATGTATTTGCACTTACAGAAATAGTATCTTTAATTGGGCAATATAATAGTTTTATTCCAGTAAATTTATAGAATAAGAAAGCAGGTAGTTATAAATAATTTAGTGTGCTTCTTCCTAGAGAGTGATTTTAATTGTAAGTAAAACATATTTCTTTTTGCTCTCCTATTTGTGGCCCATAATAGTCTTCTAGACTACATTAGGTAAATCAGAGTCATCTATGCAAAGCTGGCCACAAGTAATTAAAGTGTTGCTTAATCTTATTCAGGAAATCCTACTAAACAGGGGGAGTCTCAAAATCGAAGTTTAGCTCACCAAATTAAAACACAAAAGTAGTGTGCTACTAGCAATATCATTTTTATAAAATAAATTCTAAGACCTTTTGTTAATTTTTTTTATTTTAAGTCGTTGAATAATTTGCCTAATCACATTAGTAGTGATCGGCACACTAAGGGTCTAAGGTCTCTAGTAAAACAGGAAACTCAGAGTCAGGGTCAAGATGTTTCACTGGCTTCCTACCAGTGAGAATGCTATGAAGTGTAAAATTATGATTGACTTTGCTTTTTTTTAAATTATAAAGTTATTATAAAGTTTCTTTTTATTAAGGAAATAATTTTAGTATTGCCCCATGCTAACATAATGTGGGATGGTATAATTTAATTCATCTTTTGAATGAATTTTGAAAATTGAATAGAAAGGCTAATAAAGAGCTGTGTGGCCCAGCTGAGGTAAACTCAGGGTACAGAAGCCATAAACTTTAGATTCAAGTCAAGTACAGCTATCGGCAGGGGAGAGGCTTATTATGGTGGCCTGCTGTGCTGTTAGAATCAGAGTGAGCTGGGTCAATCTGCCAGCTTGTGTGTGTGCACCTAAAAATAGGTAGCATGTCCCCACCCAGAGCAGCTGGTACTGCACTCAGCAAAACTTTGTTGTACAATGTAATTATAAATGTTCTTCCAGTAGAGAGTGTTTTGCTCATTTTAGGAAGGAAAATGTATGTTGCAGTTGTGTTTACTGTCTAGCCTCTAATTTAGTTTAGTCTAGTCTAGAGTGCACTTCTGAGAAACTAGAACACATTCGTCTGTTTTCTTCTACTTCTAGTCTTTTGTCAGAGTCTCTGTGCAAATTGTTTGAAAAAGCTTATTGTTGCTGAACAAGTAAAACTCATTTGATCCTGGTTGCTGTTAACCTTTATTTTCTCTTCTATGAACACAAACAAGATTCTTGTTTGCATACTGAATTGTGACTGAATCTCATATTTTATTGTGTGATTTAAAAATGTCACATCACCCACATTTAGTCTTGTCTAAGCTTTTTTCTATGTAGCACAGCCGTCTTTTACCTCTGGGCTATAAATTCAGCCAGTGAGAACACACACACACGCACACTTCTAGCTGTAAGGACACCTCAGCTAATTATCATTCTGTGTTATCTCTGTCTGCTTTTTCATCTGTTTCACTATTTTGTGAAAAAAAAAGGTTGGTGACATTCTGGGGTGCTTGGAAGGGATGAGAAGTGAAAATTAGTGTGTGTCTATGTGTGTGCTTCTGAGGTCTTATACATGTTATGTATAAGATGTTCAGGTTGGCCATAAGAAAAAAAAAAGTTTTTTCAACCACTCTAATGCTATTGGTATTTTTAAGATTGCCAAGTATAGACCTAAATGTGTATGAGTATTTAAAATTTATGGGTGGCTGTGAGCCAACCAAGAACCGTGGCAGAACAGAGGATGAAAAGATATTGATCAGACAGTTGTGATCTCTGGGTGAGGTAATTTTGCATTTAGATGCTATGGATTGTGACATATATTTTACATATATATTATTTTACAGGACAAAAAGTGGTGAGGTCAATGGATTAGAATTGGAGGGTTAGTACGTAAATTCCCAGATGATACATGATTGAATTAGATAAGCAGTGCTCTCATGTCTGTCTTGGTTAGAATATTCATCAATATTAAAGTCAAAGAACCAGCACTGGTACCATTATTAAAACGCTTTTTATAAAAACCTAGCTATGATTTATAATGTATCATATAATATATAGTATATATTATATTATTATTATAATCTTAGTATAGTATATAGTGTAATAATTCATTGTCTCTCTAATTGTAGGCTACATATACAGTACATGTCACAGTTTGTCTTCTGTTTATAATTTAGCACAATGGACAGCTCCATGTCAGTAGATGTTAAATCTGTTGCTTCTGCTTGATACAGCCAGTTACTATTAATGGACAAGGCAACTATCCATCTTCATTATTACCCTGTTAGAAACAATGAAAAAGTCCACTGTCTACAGTTTGTTGACTTCAGTATTATATTTCGTCCATTTTCTCCCTGCTCACTGTAACATTTTTGAGCAAAGTTAATGGCCCCACCTCTGCCACTTAAAAAGTAGTATATGTTGTGATAACAGCTCGTTGGACACTGTGTTTCAAGGTAACCTTAAGTCCTCTGTGTTTTTATGTGTGTGTGTGTGTGTGAGTGTGTGTATTATGTGTGTTCGCAACTGATCTGGAGGTGAAACAGATGGGGTCTGATTCCCTGGGCATTTTATGTCTGTCATTTAGAAATGTATCAAGGATAAACCACCATTATAAGGTCATTAAATGTCTATCCTGCTCGTTAGGAGTTATTATGTTCATCATCCATCCATTCAGTTTTGTTTGATAAAGGAAACTTGAAACTAACCAGAAAATGTCTTTAATGTAACTCACTATTTATTTTCCCAATAAATTACAGCTTAAAGGAAGTTTCTACATTAAAATAAAATAGTTCATACATTAATTCTTCAGTTGTATCATGACATCTGATTTTGGTATTTTTTATTGTTATTTTTTTAAATGTTAAATGGTTTGCATTTATATAGCGCCTTTCTACCTAGACTGGTACTCAAAGCACTTTACACTGCTTCTCATTCACACATTCACACACCGATGGCAGAGCTGCTATGCAGCTAGACCTGACACACCGGTAGCAATTTGGGGTTCAGTATCTTGCCCAAGGACACTTATAACATATGACAGGAAAAGCCGGGAATCGAACCACCGATCCCACAATTGGCAGGTGACTGCTCTACCTCCTAAGCCACAGTTGCCCTTTTGTGTGTTTCTGTGCAGTCAATGCAATTTCATGTGAATATCTTGAGGCCTACCTGTCTGGAATTATGTTAGAAAATGTGCTGAATACATCATTTGTGTATTTGCTGGGGCCAGCTGAATACTGTAGATGCTCTGACGTGCTATTTTTTCTTTACATGTGATGATTGACTTTTTTAAACAGACAAAATGCGAAGGGGTGGACAGAGAAGAGGCAGGATGAATAGATTAATGGATTCAATTATGGGAACTAATCCAGCAGACCAGCCAGAAAAAAAGAGAGAGTAAGATTTGAAGGTAGAGGATAATTGATGAGCTTGGAAAACATTTCTCTCAGCAAACAAGGGTAGGGACTGCAGATACCTGACACAGCACTTCTGTTGTGTATGTGCTTGTGTCTGCATGTATGTGTGCGTGTTTCAGTGGTAAATGGCTGTAACTCTCAATGGTGTGGGGAGCAGCTCGGAGAAGATAAACTTTTTAAAGGGACAGTAGATTTGTTTTATTTGTGTCGGTGTATATGTTTTTTTTATTTCTTTGTTAATGGTAAATCAATCTCAAGCAAAGCAGCACAGTATATGTTAGTCTTGTGGCTTTTAGGTAGAATCAATTTTTATGCTGCGTTTAGTAATTGTGTTTGTTTGCATCTGTATGGTAGCTAGATTGGATCTCTTTTCTGTAGTCCACACATGTAGCTTATCATGCTCCTTTTGACATCTAATTGATTCTGAATCAGCTCCTAAAGTGAGTAGGGTTACTCATCTAATCAAAAGAAGGACTTTGAATCTTTTTATTATTTTTCTTTTAAAGAGGTGGAACTTTAGTTTCATGTCTGGACTGACATTTGTGCATTTGTAACACTGAGTGCAGGATTTATTAAGTCTTTCAGCTGCCTGCGGTCTGGAGGGCAAATGTTTCACTTCCTGTGGCACAGTGTATCCATCGCCTTGTCACACATATAACTGGATCCAGTTGCAAATTGGGCTATATCTTTTCTGGAAATGGAGAAAGTTCATTCATCATTCATCTCTTAGACGTTTAACTGTTACATAACTACATTTGTATTAATATTCTGTAATTTCATTGTGTAACATTGTTAATAATTTTAAAATTGAAGTCACCAATATTCTTAAAAAGATTGGGACATAGGCGACTAACGGCTAGAAAAGTAAGTGGTACTAACAAGGAAGAGCTGGGAGAACATTTTGTAGCTAATGCATTGTCTCAGGAATACATCCAAAAATTCCTGTCTGGGAAGGCAAGAATGGGACAACTTTCCCCTCATGAAACGCCACACTGGTAAACATTACCCTGTCCTAACTTTTTTGAGATATGTTGCTGCTGTCAATTTTAAGATCACCTTTTTTAAGTACATTTTCTCAGTTTAAGCATTTAAAAATGTTGTATATGTTATATATTATTGTAAATAAAATATATGTTTATGATATTTGCAATAATATAACTAATATAAAGTTTGGTCTGACCGCTTTGAAAAACTCAGTCGCACAGCCATGTGCTGTACTGTACAGGGAAGATGGTCCGCTGTAGCTCTCTGTTTTCCACCAATGTCTCTGTGCTATTCAGTCTGATTCTACAACTGTATCATAATTTAATGGCCCAACCCATACTGCACATCATGTTTACCAGAATATCCAGCTGATAATGCTGCTCTTTAAAGTTAGTGTTTCCATAAAACCTGAAATGAAAACAGCTGTTTTTCACATTAGAGCAATTTATGATTTCCTGCATCCCTTAAACACTCAAACACTGAATTCCAATTTCAAGTAAGTGGCCTAGTGTAATAAGGGAGAGGTCGTTTTTGACAAACAATCACAAATCATAGTAAGAAGGCATACATTTAAAATTTGTACCAGAAATATATCCACATCACATCCAGTTGTAGCTTTGTGTGAGTTTCCCTTTATCTCAGGTCCTCATAAGCATTCAGCACCAATACTGATCACAAGACTGACTGGGAGGGGTCAAAGTAATTGACAAAAAGTCAATGGAGAGAAAGAGAAGGATAAAGCCGACAATACACATTTTACACTAAAGACCACCGTGAAACAGAGACACAGGCCACAACCAAATGTCACATGACCAAAGTTCCAGATATACATTGTTTGATAACACCTCGATTCACTGATGAAGATCAATGTAGTTCAAACCTCAAAAAAGTGGACGGTTGAGATAACACTGTCGCACATACCGCTATGTTAGCAAGGTGCAGAATGAACTTCCATGTTCAAACATCTAATCCTGTTGTAGCAATGTCTCGATTTGAAGGGAAACAAAGAAATGAGAAGTGTCAAGGCATTCCTCAATAGTTATTTTTGTTATCTCTGTTTGAGGACTTTGTGTGAGTGTAGACAATGTCAGCTCCATTATTTATATTACCCATAAAGACCCAGCTAAGTCATTAGTGCTTGAAATGAGTCCTGCTGATCACAAACAGCCTCAAACAGGATGTCAATCAGCCATGTGTGTTTGTGATAAACGGTAATTAAACATTGAGAGGGACAGAGTGGGAGAGATGGATCTCTATGGTGGTTTTTGGGTGTGTTGTAGATGCATCATTAGTGGATGCAATTAATTACATTTTAGAGATAAGAAGCCTGTTCTGGTTCCCCCACTACAGAGAAGCGAAGAGATACTGGCAGTGTGTCTCTTTTCTTTTTACAGCTGTCGCCAATGCTGTTATTCCAATATTTCCTTGACTGTGCAGCTACTCTACTATTTCTTATAAGATTATGATAGCCCATGTTGTCAGCATATGTTACATAGGTTACAAAGGCCTTTTCTGCCTGAAATGGTAAATGGTCTGCACTTATATAGCACTTTTCTACCTAGACTGATACTCAAAGCACTTTACACTGCTTCTCATTCACCCATTTACCCACACAAGCACACACACACTCACACACCGATGGCAGAGCTGCTATGCAGCTTGACCTGACACACCGGGGTTAATTTGGTTCAGTATCTTGCCCAAGGACCCTTCAACATAGCCGGGAATCGAACCACCGCTCTACCTCCTGCGCCAAAGCTGCCCCTGAACATGAAAGGCAGAAACATCTTGAAGAAAGGGGTTGCTTGTCTAGATTACTTGATGATTTAGCTAACTCCAGTAGGAACCTGAAGCCTTATTTATGCAGGTAACCAAACCAAAACAGCTGCTTTTATAGATTTATATTGCGTTTTTTGTTTATTATTATTAATAATAATAATAACAACAAAAAAGTGTTAAAATATTAAGTTTGTCAAGTCTGGTGGACAATGTAAACACAGTCTAATTTAGTTACAATAAATGTATGTTATAATAATATGATATGTTAACATTAGTAGAACTTTTTTAACTTCACAGACATTACATGAGGTTCTTTTTGTCTTTGAGTTCATTTATTGACTTAGTTACACAGCTTAAATAATAAGCGCCTGTGGTGTCAGTCTTTGTGGGGACAGTCTTTTGGATATTTGTCAGATTAGTTTGATAGTAAGTAATAAAAACTTGATTATATATGATATATATAACAGTTGACAACAGTGAGGTAGTGCTCATAGTGATTATGCCAGGTCAGCGGCTTCATGTTTAAATAAACTGTATTCTTACACAGTACAGTTTAGAAAAAGTGGAATAAAGACAAGATCATAAGTTAAAATGACTAGAGTGTACCAGGACAACAACTAGAATCAGCTAATTTAAATTCCTATCTATCTTTCATCTGATCAAAGAATTGTGAAAGTATCACCCCTACACCACATAAAGTATTCTTCCTAAACTTCCAGGCGTTTTCTTCTTACTGTTTGTTCTCTCCAATTCTTAACACACAATAAACACAGTCAGACTCACACACATGCACGCAGGCAGAGGCTGTGTGCATTCAAGCACAGATGATGTTTTGAATTGCTGTGTAATTTAATTTCTGAACTTAGCCCTGCAGCTTACCCAAGCCGTCAGGTAGTCGGTCGGAATATGCACACACACATACAAGTCAGTGAGTCCTGAATTGGCTTCTTTTAGTATACTGTGCTAACCCTTCCTCCCAGCCTCTCATCTACCTCCTTATCAACAACAAAACGGCACTTAACTTGCCTCAATTGTAAAGCTCTTAACTCTAAGGAGCGGAAGGTGGCATCACAGGCTGTGAGGCAGAAACACTCAGAGTGCTGAGGTCTGTTGGTTTGTGTATGTGTGTTTGTGTGTGTGGACTGGCAGACAGTGCAGTATACTGATAAGCAGGGCAGAGCCTATTAGCTGTTTGGCCTGCAGCCTGAATGTCAGTGGTGACTTTTTTTTTCTCTCTGGTCAGAAACATAGTGATTGTTTCAGTGCCATTGGGGTGGTTTCTATCATGTTGCTCCTGTTGCATTGAATTTGGAATAAACTTCTATTAATGAAAATATATTTATATGTGTTATTGTATGTGTCATGATAACTCACTTAGGTGTATATTTGCTTGATAATAGACCAAGACTATGTATCTTGTAAGAACAACTGTACTCAGCTTTGTCTGTTGATCACCAGTTTAGTGCTGAAAAGGTAAAATATTGTCTTAGACCAAAATGTGAAGGCAACAATATGTGCAGATAATTTTAGATTATTTTTGCAATAATGCAGCTATTAACTATTTTTTAACAAACACCACAATAAAAAGATAGTTGGAAATCTGATTATTTTGTATTTTATTTCAATTTTATGGTGCCTTTCAGAAAATATAAACAAAAACTATGTATTTTTTCTATTTGTAGAACACAAATAGAAATACAATACAATACACATACAATAATATGATCACAAAACACAGGTGCACACAGTGTACTTAGTCTAATCAGCAAGAGAAATAAGAAAACACTTGATGATGGTTTCTATATTTTCTCTTTAGTCTTCATGTTTGTTTTGTTATTTTTACACTGTTGTGATTTTTTTTCCAAAATAATTTGTGTTTAATCTGTTCATATGTAAATTAGTTAAAAACAGTTTCAATGTTGTTCCAGTTTTTCCACATTTAAAGTGGAAGTCTATTCAAATTGGAAACCATCCCCAAGAGAATCTCAGGCTTTGTGGGAAATCTACAAGCAAATATGACTATCTGATTTAGTTTTGCTAATGCCCTAAAGTTTGTCTTCACAAATGACCATGCAGAATAGATCCATCATTACCTGCCCCACCTGCACACAGTCATTCAGTCCACAATAATCCACTCCATTCACAGGCCCAGAAGTCGAGTTTATTGAGTTAACATCTATCATTGTGAGGTAAAATACCAGCAGTGCTGTTGGCGCCTGTTGATCCAGAGGAAGATAGATACGGCTGAGAGCAACATTGATTTTTTCCCCTAGCTACTCCGGAAATTCTTCTATTTGGTTTAATTGCAGTGAAACCTCTGATTGTTTTGCTGTCATTAATATCTGTAAGACAGCATGATTGTGTTGCTATTGACAACAGGATGATGCTGTGGTTAGAGAGTATGTCCTGACTCCAGATTGTTACTGGTTTTGTGCCTTCTATAATCAATATTTCCATCCCTACAGCAGAACATCTTCACCCACCCAACACCCCCACAGCACATAAACAGTTTGTTTGATGCACACAAAGTATTATATGCTCACTAAAATATTTCCATGCAGTTTTTAATCTTGTGCTTTACATATTTTACTGCCATTCTCATTACCCACGCTGGAGAGAAAAATGTGTGGAAAGAGAGAAAGTGATAGAAAACTGAAAAATGTTTTACTGTGGCTAGAGAAGACAAAGACTAAAGAATGTGAAAAGAAAACCATGTGAGCAGCCGGGCTGCTGTTTATCTTATAACTTGGAAGGAAAAAATATTTCATACTTCATTTCCTCTGTGTTTATAAAACATCCATGCATTGCTTTATGTTGCTTTCATAAAGCAATGTGTGCATACTTCAAAATGCCAGTAACGGTGTGTGTCTGTGTATAAATAGCACTACAAATTCACAACCATACTCATGTATATAGATGAATATATAGATAACTGATATATAAACAGATGAGTCTAGTTCAGGGCAGAAGAAGATTGGACAACTTCAGACTCCATTGTGTGGTAACTTAAGCCTTTATTAGTTTAATCCAGAGAAACCAGCTGTGATACACTATTTGACCTCTTCCTGATTTTCTTCACACATTTAAATAATTCAGATCATCAAACGAATTTTAATATTACACAAAGTTAACCAAAGTAAATACAATCTGCATTTTTTAAATGATTTCATCTATCAAAGGAAAAAAAAGTTGTCCAAACCTGCCTGGCGCTATGTGAATAAGCAATTGCCCCTCTTGCTAAATCATGAATGAACAGTGATTAATCACATTCTCTGAAAAGCTGAATTCAATTTCACTTGCCACGCCAAGGCCTGTTTACTGCTGAAATACTCAAGAAATCACTTTAAATAGAGCTTTTAAAAACATCACTGTATGTATACACATATGTCCACAAACACATCCACACACACCTATGCCCATTTGTTTTTTAGGAAATTACCCATTTCTGGTATTTTTGTTAAACTATAATTTTGTGTTGCGTAGTTTACAGTTGTTACAAAGGTTATTCATTTTATGTCTCACATTCAACTATAGCTGTAAACAGTTTCACTTAATAATTTTTCTCTTTGTTGCTGTCAGTGTCTTGCGGCCATACTGTAAAAATAAGAGGAATTTATAGAATTAATTCGGCATTTGTGTTACACAGTTCTAAACTAGCTGTGTGTTAT
This sequence comes from Ctenopoma multispine, assembly GCA_034779795.1. Taxonomy (NCBI): domain Eukaryota; kingdom Metazoa; phylum Chordata; class Actinopteri; order Anabantiformes; family Anabantidae; genus Ctenopoma; species Ctenopoma multispine. The sequence goes on from JAUYWH010000002.1 coordinate 10,597,378, forward strand.
TGATCGTTAAAAGTACTTAAGGCTACATCAATAAATAAAATTATTTATTTAAGGGTTCCTAAAGGGAAGGAAATATTGGCTGGTTGGGATTTGGCCTGAGTTCAGCATTTATTGCAAATACAGTGTCTGTTTAAACAGCTCAAGCAGTTTAAACAGATTTTTTTCTGAAAGTTGAAGGACATTTTTCTCTTTTATTCGTTAACAAGCAAAACTACTTTATTCTTGATTCGAAAAGCCTGACAGTCAGTTACATCATCACAAAGATACACAGACTCTCTGTCTTTTAGTAACTTCCTCACTCATTCTGTTTGTCATGAAAACATATTACACAAGGGAGAAACAGGTGGTCTATTAACAACTTACAGTATAATTTTCACAGTAAACATCTACTCATAAATCCCGATTGTGTTTGGAGTGAAAAGAAAGCTCAGTACAAGCTGTTGGGTTCTTTCTGGAGCAGATAAGGACTGACTGGAAGAACAGCGCTACATCTTTGTTCACACCATGAAGATGTTATGAAAGCATCAGAGTCATAGATGCAAGGTGTGAGAACCTGAGCAGAGAGCTGAGACTGTTAGCAGTGGCGCCAACACACCCCAGCAGAAACAAATATGATTCATCCTGTTCTTGCTAGTATCCTAGTGGCAGAGCTCATCTAATTCATAAACAGGTTAAGTTATTTAATTTAATGTGTTTCTGTGTCCGTGTGAGCTACTTTTCTGGACCATGAAAGAAAAACATGTTGATACTGTACAATGTGTCTATAATTCTAAACATATTTTAGTGTCAAGAAACATTGATATTTATACATATTGATAATCATTTGACAGTTTTTCTTTATCTTGAATCACTGTCAGACTATTTGAAATCAGAATTCATCTTCTTAAATTATGATGAATTAACTTTCTTTACTACAGTCATTTCTTTATGTTTCATTGTGTCTTCTACATGGAAGACACCCTTTTGCTTATCTGTCCTTGTTTACCCTTTATACTCCCCCTTTTCTTTTCACAACCTGATTCACTACATATTTGCCTCTGCTTTATTCAACATCATCATCCAAGCTGACTTATCTTTATTTTATATCAGACTTTTGTTTTTCTCTTTCAGTGTCATTTCTATTGCTCTGTAGAAGATATCTACTCCTACCAGTACCTATCTACATACTGTAGAAGTAAAAGAAACAGGAAGAGGAGGAGGTGTGGGAGAGACACTAGAGAGTAGAAATAGGAGAGGAAGCAGTTGGTCAAGGCTAAAGTCCCATGAATAAAACAGGTGCATGTTTTCCCTCACAAATGATGCAGCATTGAGCTGGGGCAAGAGTAAAATATATAATCTCATGTTTCTTAATTTTATACAGCACTGAGAGGAGAAAAGGAGATTTCATGAGGCTATGCCCCCTCCTTCATTTGCACATGGAAGAAGTGGTTAAGATACTAGGTAATTTGCAACTAAACTAAATGTATATGTATTAATTGAATTGAAAAGCTAAAATTATAATAACTGTCAGTTGTTACATCTTTCTGTTGCAAACTGAACTTAATACATTTACATGAAGCATTAGACTGTGGGTAACAAACGGAACCTGGCAGTTAAATATGATATTCAGCATATAAATTCAAAGCAACTAATACAAAATGAAGAAGAAAGATTTTAAACAGGAATTTACTACAACACTGCTACATCTCTATGAAATTGTATTTGTAGATTGTATCAAGCTATTTTCTTCTACAGTGATATATCACTTGCTCCAAGAAATGTAACTACATGTTTATATTTTAACAGTATGATTAACATCTGATGTAAGAGACCTAATTTGTACTATGTACTGTAGTTGCAAAGTAAGCAACCTACTTAGTGGAAGATACAGTTCACTGGAATGACTCCCTAATGGTTTTCCTAAGCTGGTGAGTGTGTCTATTTGTGTGTGTGTTATCATAATCATCTACTTCTGAGAAAATGAAAATGGTTCATTATACCCAGATTTCCTCTGTCATCTTTTCCTCCCCCCTTCTGCAGTCAGAATGAAAGACAATGACAGACACATAAACACACAACATAAAGAGATTTAAAACAAGTTGCTGCAGTGACCTTTGGATATGTGTTCTGACATGAGTTTTTAATTTTATCCAATGACTAGATCTATATTTGTGATTTTGTCAGCACATTTTAATGAATCTGTAAGAAATAAGCAATACTTGCTGCAAAATATGGTCAAAATAGATATAATAATAATAATATAGGCCTCAACAGCTTAAAGTTTACATCTGTAGTTTCTAGTTGTGATAGTAATGTGAGAGCAAAGAGTTTCTGAGGTTAATAAAATGTCCTTTTGGGGAGATCATTTTATTTAATCCAGCTTCTCTGCAGCTGTGGAAGCCAGACACTGTGAAATCCAGTCATCTATCCCACCAAATCCATGCTGTCACATCTCCAAATCTAATCTGCCTATTAACTGTTCCATGAAAGCAGCAAATGAGCTACTATCAAATGACTTATACCAGTCTATCACCTAATGGATACAGAGGATTGAAATATTCCCCACAGTGTCCCACGACACCCTGTCCAGCTGATGCAGCAGCTGTTGCAACGGATGCATGTTACCTGCAGAAACACAGGAAGAATGTCAGCTGGGCCATCTGCTTTATACAAATCAGTGGAACAACTCAATGATTGAAGCCCTATCTCTGTGCAAACACTAGCCACACTGAGGGTCTAATGAACTCATCATATGCTTAGTATGATAATGATTTTCACTTAGTTTTGGAAAGTTGGGAAATTGACTTAAGCACCGTTGTGATTATTCATTGAGCGGACCAGAGCAGTCTACAGTCTAATTCATTTTATGTGAGCCTGTGTGACTCAGTAATTATATCCTGTTAGATGTCTTGGGTATTTACTCCTGCACATCCTCTCTAGATGATGACAGCAAGATATGAACAGGTCATTAAACCTTTGTTCATTTATATCACTTTGCACCATGTCCACTGCTGGGTACATTTTATAGTTTAGTCTCTGTCTCTCTGTTAGTTTCTATACCCATTATAGCAAAGACTGTAAGATTGTGAATGCTTGTACCTGCAAGTAGTCATTTTTATTTTTGCCACAGTCTGGCTCTCTTACCACTATAATGTAACACCAGATACCAGATGCATCATTCATTTTGATGGCATTCTAAATCTGTCTCACACCAGGCTTTGGAAAGTGAGGCATGAAATACACAGACATAACTCTGTTATTTATTAGTTCTGAGAGAGGAAACAGACAGGAGCAATAAAAAGAGGATATGATCACAAAAGACAGTTTTATATTCTTGTAATCACTTTGAAGGGCTTTAGTGACATTAGGGTGAATTCTGGAAAGGCTAAGTTAATGATTTTGAAATGAGCATACTTAAATATTAATGGGGCTCTTGCAAAAGAAAGGTCATTTCTCACACTGAGGTGGGACATGTCAGATTGTGGTTATGAATATGGAGGAATGGTGGACCCAAACGCAGACCAGGACAAGAGAGGGTTCAAACAAAAG
>JAUYWH010000002.1:10601005-10620569 GCA_034779795.1 Ctenopoma multispine
GTGCAGGGGTTTAAATAGTGAGGGGTTGATGGGAAATGAAGTGCAGCTGAGGGCAATCAGGGAGTGAGAGTGGAGAGGGGGCGTGGCTAAAGTGAGGGAGGAGCCAAAATACATGGAAAAAGAGACAGACAAGGGCAAGGGGAAGACATGACACTGACAGGACAGTAAGAGAGCTAGTAGAAACCACCATAGTAACATCAAGAGTTTGAGAATGATGTTACAACACAAACATCAGCACCGCAATCCTGTCGCCACCAGTTTAAAAATTTAATAGGTGACTCAAAAGACCAAGATGGTTTCATGAAAGACATTACATTTACATTTAGTAATTTGGCAGAATCGGATATCCATCTTACAGTTTATTTTTCCAAATTACACACTAAAGTCTAATGTGAAGCTCTCCTCACATTAGTAAAATTGAAAACACAAATTACACTTTTAAACTCAATTGGCAATAGTTTTGTACAGAAAACACAGAAAAGCACTTTTTATTTGGAGAGAGCATATAGCTAAACTTGAGTTGATTTACTTTTCGGGTATGTAACCAAAATACTGTAACACCCACTCATTATATATTTACAGTACTTCCAAGTATCTATGTATATTGTATATACAGTAGACTAATACTAAATGGAACATGTGTATCTATATTTAGTATTTACGCGTATGCGTTTTTTGCTTTAACAATATTTCTGTATAATCTTCAGAAACGAGAAAATCTGCATATATATATATATACATAGATATAGATATATCTATATCTATATCTATGTATATATATATAATTTTGTGGAAGGCATCGGTTGCTCACTGATGCACAGGAGGCAGACACTATAAACATGATTTTGGCAAATAATTCCATATGACTTTGAGAGATTCAAAGCTACATCATAAGGGACAAGACAATTTTTGGCAGCATCAGGCAAGTTGCCTTGTCTACCCCGGCTCATATTGACACCAAGTATGGAACAGATTTACCGAGTGCCTTTGGAGAGAACCAAAGAGTTGAGGCATAATTATGGACAGGTCCCTCCCGGCACTTCTTTCTTCTCTGTTTAACGAGGGAAAATATTGAGTGTGATGTGTATATGGTGGTGTGGCCAGAACCACTGAGATAACATGATGCTGGATAATTTTGTTACTATATATAACAGTATTTAGTTGGTTAGAGGAAAAATGTAGACGTGCGAAAAATTTTTTTACTATTTGCACGAAAAGTGTTTATATAGTTTTGAATGCAAAGCTTCATTTTGCAGGATATGTGTTTTGCTCTTGGGAGATGTGTTTTGTGAATTGTGCTAAATGACTTGCAAAAATGAGGCTTGTTGTCAAAATTGTGCTTAAGCAATGGAAAAAAGCTGTGAAAAAAAAGTGACGTGCAAAACATGTAAATAAGTATGGGTTAGTCATTCCTTGTACAGCTCTGCTATATGACCATGCAGAGTTAAGCAGCTTTTTTGATCATTGTTGGATGATTGAGGTTAGGAGATTTGCTTAGGATCTTCTGCTGTGTGGTGTAGGGATCACCAGGCACTGTTACTTGGCAGTCTTCCTCTTATGAGTTCCTCAATTTAATGGAGACAGTGCCAAACTGCTGGAGTACTTTTAAAAATAAATTTAGTATTAAAAGCAGCATGTACAAGCAGGGGGAAACAGCCAGATGGCACAGAGGTCATGTGACAAATATATATATTTAAAATCCTGTCTGTTTAACAAATTTCACTTTTATTATTTCTAAACTCTTCTTGAGTACATGTACAGACAGACCATTAATTATTCTTAAAAACTTGCTCTTAAAGAGTCACTTAATTGGCATAATTTATCATGCTCGTAGTCACTGTATGTCTGAGGGTCCACTAGTGAGGACATATTTGAGGCAGAGAAATAGATGAGGGAAGGAGTGGAAACTGCCTGTATCAGTTCTCTCCTGGAATTTATCACTCTCTATACTCTGAGTCCAACTCTCTCTTCTGTATAATTTGCCCTCAGTGTGTTTGGAATTACATGTCACATCAAATAAGGCTATCAGGCTTCTGCAGCCATTATGTGTGTGTATGTGTCTGTGTCTGTGCGTGTGTGTGTGTGTGTGTGTGTGTGTGAGTGTGCATGTTTTCAGAATGAATAGCAGTGGGTTGTGATATATCTGATAGACTTACAGTATATCATTATTGTTGACCTTTCTTTCCTCTCTGTGACCAACATCCATCTTTTTTACCTCTAACCATTTAAAGGACACTGTGGTATTTACCATTTGTTAGTATGTATTTTAAATCACAGTGCAATTCTTCTATGAAGCCCCTGGCATTGTTTAGGTCATCTCAAAGTGGATGTGTTCTCATGAGCATTGCTACTTACTTGCTGGACAGGTGTTGCTCATTTAAATATACAGAACACAAGTTTGCATAGTGGGTAAGCCATAATACATCACTAAGTATTTAGTATAAGTATTTATATTGCACAAATACGGTTGCTGCTTACTGCTTCAGGAGCATAAACACTAGAAATATGATCAAGCATTTTGATCATCAGATCAATCAGAGTATAAATTGTATAGTTCTAACTTTGTTTTGTTTTTTCTAATATGTCTTGCAATGTCTGTTTATTACATTTATTGTAAGACTATAATACCAGTGAGACCGAATGAGAATTTTTGTCGCTGTGACACAGCACACTAGCTGCTATTCTATGGTGACATCCCTCATAAATATTTTTGAAAATAATTTTCATAATGACGAAAGTAAGGTTGTGTGCAACAGAACACCTGTTTTCACAACTTAAAGCCTTACATGAAGTGAGATAGAGATAAATCCCAAAAATGTCTAAGTCATGATCACAGCAGCAACCATACTTTTAGAATTACTAACTATTTACACACTGACGGGCAAACACAAGTACAAAAAGGATAAACCATTTTCATATTCAACATCAGTACTTAGTGTATGTCTCAAAGCAATCTTGTAAATTCATTGAAAAAGAGAAAAACTGGAAATGAGGGATAAATAGTGGAAAGAAAATGATAAGAAGGTATCTAATTGTCCTTCATTATCTTGTGTAAAACTAACAGAGCCACAGGACAAGGACATTTAGTCTCAGTGAGCCAATTTTCCTTTTTGGTGGGAAAGTTGGGGAGTAAGTGTGTAGATAATTGCTTGGCCTGATGTGGCATCATTATGTATATATTCTTTTTTCCTCCTATTCCAACCTAATCTCTCTGTTTCCCCAGTGGTCTGTCAGTTGTTATTTAATAAAGAAAGTAGTAATATAGTAATAGTGGTATATAAATAATAGTAGGCTACTCATGTTTGCAGAATTTATGTCTCTGTATGTTTATGTAAATATTCCTTTTAAAAAACAGTTTTTTTCAACTGCAATAGTAATTTATAATATGAACAAAGTCTATTCATTCATTCTGATCAATCTGATGTTATGAAATCTGCTTTTCTTTCACAAACATGGACATTTCTATCTCTGTCCAAACTTCTGACTGGTAGTGTATATAAATAAATATTGGCACCATGATGACCATGAGCAACACTGATCAGAACATTACATTACATTATTACATAAACAAAAGGACAGTGTTGTTTTTGTTGATAAAATCATTAAAGGCACTTTTTATCTCCACTTATTCATGCGCCATGGCTACTGCATCTGTTATCGCTTGTAAAATTTCCTCAAAATACTAATATTGCTAGATAAATTTTAATCAAACAAGGCTTTCTTTCAGGTGGCTGCTTCACAGTAAAAAGCATCCATCATTGCTGAACGCTTTTTTTTGACCCCACAACATCTGAAAATGTTTCCATTAGCAGGAGGTTAACAGCAAAAAGAACGCAGTTGTACACCACTGCTGTCGTATCTGTAGTACAAAAGCAAGAATAGGAATGCATGAGTGAACCTGATGACATGACCACACAAGCCAACCAGTGTAGCACAGTCACACTGCTTTGTTAAGTGCAGAGCTTGACGCAGTTTGGCCTTGTTCATAGGCAGCACCATAATATCCCGTGTCAGCATGATTATCATCTGCACAGTGGCAACACCTACGATCGCAGCTTTAGTGTGGTGTGACCAAAATGTGTAATATTGAGCCACTGGGAAATGGACAAATGGCTTGTTACTGCTGACACAAATATGAAGTCCTAAAGGAGCTACGTGAAGTGTACCGTAGATATAATTATAAATATTAAAGGTGGGGGGAAAATGCGGTTATTTGAAGATCAAGGAGGATATTTAAGACAGAGACAGACAAAATGGAGTTTTAAAAGACAGAGACAGGAAGGCAAAGACAACTTGTAGGTGAAAAGAATTTGGTACAGCCTGAAGTGTTGGAGTAGCGTAAGGTAGTGAGCTGTGAAAAGGCAAAACTGGGGACTGACTGAGCTGTTTTGTTGTCTCACACTGGGAGAACTTTTTCAGTAGGCATAAACCAGCTGAGCCACTTTGATGAAGTAGGGGGCTTTAGCTGTGGGTAATGATTTGGATCCAGCTGTGGGTGATGAAGCAGTTTTACTCCTAAAGCATGCCCTGAGGCATTGTCAGAAACAAACTACTGGTTCTGAATTTTGCATAAAAAAGTAAAACTAACAGAAAAAAGCAAGCTCAAGTTAGAGTATCATCTATCATTTTGAGGAATCATTTAGGTGCTACATATATTAGGTGCATTTTACTAAGGGTGCTTATTAAGGGAGCTTTTTGTCCCATAGGTTAATGTGTAAAGGTGCTGTCAAAGCCTCCTGGCCCCCTGACCCTTCTCTTCTAACCAATCAGAGAAATTTCAGTGTTCAGATTACATTTTGAGCCCCATGCTACCCCGATGTTGCATGTTCTATAGTAGTTTTAAATCCTGGTCCAAAGCCTTGACATATATAAAACAGAAAACACAACATCCCTCTGCAGCACATTACCTGACATATCACAGATCTATTTTCCAAACTCTCAAAATCAGTAGTGCTTTCACCACAACTGTGATTTATTAGAAACATTCAGGTGTAGATGCATGCACTTTGATCATACACCAATTTGACTGTAATTGCGCCAACACTCTGCCCTTGGTAGAAAAAAAAATTGAAAGCTACATTAGAAAGATGTTTTTTTTGTGTAGGTGGGTGGAAAGGGGAATCATTTTCAGTATAGAGCCCTCTAATCAGTATTTAACTTCAAACATTTGCTTGTGTGGCTAATTGAGGATGACAGATGAAGAGAGGCTAGCCTGCTTGCAGAGTATAATTGGAGACTAATTCTCTGTGATTTGTCTCATCTCCATGGGACAGATCAGTGGTCTGGGGAGGGGAGATAATCAGGTGAACAAATCATTGTAGACTTTCTAAATTTCAGTTGAACTTCTTGACCTGATAACTGCATACTGTATCAGTATAGATCAAAAGTCATCTCAGTTAGCTGCATTAAATTATTATGTCCCATGACATACAGGGTGTGATAATCATGGGAGGGATGTTGTTGCTTGAGCAGTCATATACTCTTTAGCCCGTGCTACTGCAGCGTTTTAACCTATAACAGGTTAAAACATTAATGACACATGGACTCCATTTTGTTTAAATTTTGGTTTGTTTCAAAAAATTTTGATTTTTGGGGGAATACATACTTGATGAAGACCTTCAATCCTTAAGTCTCTTTAAACAAGCAAGACACTGACCCCTGTGGCTGCCCACAGCTCCCCCCAAGGAGGGATGGGTCAAATGCAGAAGCCAAATTCTGTTGTAACATGTAAATTTGATCAATGACCATAAAAGCCGATTGTTGTTATTATTATTATTATTCTGGCAGGAATAAACACATTTTCTTGGTCTGCCTTTTTCTCTATATTCAGTAGTACCAATTTTTATTTCTTAATGCTTAATGCTTTTCTTCTGTTTTTCTTAGGATGACCACTTCAATATGAGGACTCCTGAAAGGCCCCTAAAACACTAAGATGTCTCTCTTGATTTGTCTGGACAACAAACTATGATTTTTTTAACAAATGGTAAGAATATTAAGGTTCAATACTAATTTGAATACTAAATATAAGTGAAAGGTTTGTGTTACATTTGATTAAACTAAATATATGTTTAAATATATATAAGTATAATTCATAGTATAGTATAGTTTAGAAAGCTCATCTGCCATTTTGATAATCAAGGTAACTATTAAGTCATTACCACAAAAAGTGCACTAGAAAAACACTGTGACATGGGCATTTGCATTCTCACATACAGGTGTCTGTGTAATGTCTAGACAAGTTTAGGTTTTCAGTGCATGTCTGAAAATGGCTTAACTTAACTGACAGCATTTCTTAGATAATTGTCAAATATGTTCTAGTTTACATGTTTATACTCCACTACAAACCACATACAGAAACAGGGAATAGAGCAAAAGAGGCAATTTGAGGAGAAGGAGATATAATTCAGTGAGAAGGTGACTGTTAGGTACAGAAGGTGATTATAAGGTCTTTTAATCTTTCAGGCTCCTTTGTAAGGCTCTGGCAGCTAAAGGAATATGTCATTATTCACTTTTATAGTTTCTACTCTGGTGAAAAAAGTGGCTGATAGGAAACAGGCAAATGAACAGACCTGGAGAAGAAATAGAACCAACGAAAGAAGGGAAGTCTTTGACAATATGGAAAGACCCTTTTAGTTTCGTTTTTAACAGATCTTTGTTAAGTTTTTTTAAAGGAAAATTTGAATGAGAAAATGACATGTACAACGTACAATTTTTGCTAACATGCTTACCATACCACCTTCATGGGGAATGTGTTATCATTGTTGTATATACTGGTTTGATTCTGCACTTTAGAGCCCAAACAAAAGAATTAATAGCACCTCAAATTTAAAATCAATGTAACCTAAGATGTGCTCCAGGGTATTTTGTACTCTTTACACATCAGGATTTTATTGTTCCATTAGTTGAATCATTTCATCATAATCAAGGCAAAATCAGGGGATCATTTTTTTATCCACAGGGCTTCTGTTTAAACAAGGACTTTCTGTCACAGTGTGTTTTACTAAATCAGATTCTTTTTCTTGTTTGCAAGTCTGATTAATTCTCTGCCCTAGCTTTGTTCTAAAACTTTCTGATCTATTTACAAAGCAGACAATTTACCAGTTTCCCAGTATATTAGATGGTAATATTTCATCTCCTTAGTGTGGTTCATCATGAAGTGTCAACTGCCTTCACCGAGTATTATTTGATACTTACGGTGTTGTTCTGTGGCTGTTAAATCATGATTGAGACACAAAGCTTTATTTTCTGCAGTAAAATATTCTTAAACTAGTGTTGAGTTCTTGGAGATCCGCAGAAAATTATCACTTCTCACTGCCGCAAAAATGCAAGTACGTGTCTTGGAAATGGGAAATAATAACTAGCATAACAGTAGTAGTATAATTATAACAACAACAACTGATCGCAAAAATGTCTTTGCTTTCCTTATGATCTTAAAGTCTTTCTTTTTCATTCTTATTCAGTCGCTCTCCTGTCAGGCTATTTATATTTAATGGTTTTCATGTGTTAATGTCTTGGATAAATCTTATTTTCCAGTGAGATGATGCTAGTGAAGCAACATAGCAAAGAAATGTGGGTTATAGCTAATGTATTTCACACTTGAGCAAAGTATTCTTCTCATTATTATCTCACCAGTCTTTTGTTTCAGCAGCCTCTTATGCATAGCTTTGAATCTTCATTAGAACAAACAAGAGCTCCAACCATATGCCCGGTTATTTTATGCCCATACACAGTTTCATAGCCCTAATGAAATTTCTGAAAGAATATTTATGGATAATCTTGAAATCTTTTTTTGTTTTGTTTACTAGTTTTCATTAAGAAAAACTAAGTTCACACACACATTTATATATATATATATATATACTGTATATATAGATAGATAGATATAGATATAGATATTGATATTAATGTATATATATATACATATCTATATATCTATTCATATATAGAAATACAGTATATAGATATATATAGATAGATACATTTTTTGGGATTTAATGTGCTTGATTAGTGTTTATGTCTCCACGAAATAAAATTAAATATGTGCATTTCTTCCAGCTCATGAAGCATCAGAGTTGGAATAAGATCTACTACATTTTTTCAAATGATAATTACAATTTTACTTGAATTAATCAACATCGGTTTTTGTCACTTTATCTTTTTTATGACTGAACAATTGTTTGATCAAAAAACATGAGGTGCTGCTGTTTAAATAAGAATTTTCTCAAGCACAAAATGTCAAGTCAGTTTCTTTATTCCAGGTTCTGTGGATTTGGTGTATTTTTGGCATACTGTAGGCTCCAAAATTATCTTTGGGTTGTGGACATTTGGTGTGAAGCAATGTGAATACCCCGCAATATTATAATATACACATATATATAATATATGACATATGTGTAATATACAGTAATTCTCCAGTTTATTAGGTAAACCTGTACAACCTAATGCAATCCAATACAGCACCTCTGATATGAATTCTACTTTTACAAGTTTATAATTTCTCAGTTTTTCTAGAAACTGTCAGAAAGGTGATAATTCTAATATACAGTATGTTTATCTCTGAGGTCAAAGTGGGTGGTGAAGTCTTGCTGGAGTGTATTATATTAAGAGGCGTTTCTTGTTTTTCCCCCTTATTTAGGGTAGCACTTCCTAATATAATTTCTAACCTTTTTTCAGACCTCATAATACATTTTGGTTACTAAATATCCATCTATTCATTCATTATTCTAACTGCTTTTCCTTTTAAGGGTCACAGGGGTGCTGGAGCCAATCCCAGCTGTAATTGGGCGATTGGAGCGAGAGTCAGAGTACACCCTCGACAGGTCACCAGGGCTGACATATAAGACAGACAACCAGTTACACCTAGATAATCTAGAGTCACCAGTTAACCAGTTAAGCACGCAGGCACAGGGAGAACATGCAAAGTCCACACAGAAAGGCATTTGGCCAACAAGTCAATTCAAACCTAGATTCTCGTAGCTGTGAGGTGAAAGGCAGAATTATCAATCTGACTGTTTGAAGTCTTTTCCATCATAGAGCAGAACAGCACAGTGACATTTCTGTTATTTCTGTTTGAACTATCAAAACACACAGAATGTGTATACAAGTACCCATAAACATCTTTCAGTGGTGAAGTGTAGGGAATAGTGACAACATTGCGGGATGTTCTTTTTTTTTTCATCTCAAAACAATACAGGGATATTATGAATGATCGGGATGTTTGATTAAATGTTTTGCCCTTTTCTCACCTTCAACAGTTGTAGAATTGCTGCAGAGTCTTGTGTGAATGTTAAACAGTTGTGTTTGCATACAGTCTTTCTAATATGTGATACTTCATTATGACACAGCTGAATATAATTGTGTTGCCATGGTGATGGTCTATTGGCCAGCACATTATATGCGACATTCAGCTGAGGGTGCCTGCAGCAACTACAGCTGGTCGTTTATGTGTGTTTTGTGAGCATGTGGGTCTGACAGTTTGTTTAATGAATGTAATACTTCACACTTACGGGGTAAGCCTGACAAACCTGCCTCACCCATGTGCACATAGAGAGAGCCAGAGAGACATGGAGCATTGGACAGGAGATGTAGCTTCAGTGCTTCTGTCTGTAGAAAGTTATTTCAGATAAGTCCCTCAAAGCTTAGAGGCAATACCGTTATCAGATGGTTGATCTTGGATAGATGATCATTGTCACTGAGCTTCATAAGGAAGATGTTATGGCAGATGATATGTTCTTTGGTGTGTTTCAAATACAGTCTAACTTTGGATTTTTGCAGCCCAACCTAACATTTTCCATTTGATAAAAATCTTATATTCTATACCTTGTTGCCCTTTTGGTGAAAACTCATACAGCAACATGCTCATAATGTTGAAGTCCCAACATAACCACTCAACCAGGGATCACATAGTTCCAGCATACCTCTTTATGCAGGATGCTTATATATTGTACATACTTCTGCACAAACTTTGCCATTGCACACTGCCCTAGAGGTGTCTCTGACTGTATCAGTCTTAGGTCAGAGCTGTTTAGAATGTCAGCCAATACATGACATGTCTTTTATTTTCTATTTATAAGAGACTGAGACTGATACTTAAACAATCTGAGTCATATAAAAGTCACATATTCTCACTCAGATTCTGACTCATAGTGTACGGATTCTGGTGTCCAGCTCTCCTTTCTGTTTGTGCTGCCTTCTTCCAAAGTTAAACTTTGTTTTATTTATATGTTTCATCATTATTATTTTCTTTTGTACTCCATCTGTAATGATTGGAGAGTTGCCCTGAAAAGGCCTTTAAGCCTGAGCAGACAGAGACAAGGGGGGACGATGAGTCCTTGGGAGCAGATAAGAGTTGAGCTGTCAGAAAGGCAAATTTTATTCTGTTGTCTTGTCTATCAGCATCCCCAATAGATTTGTGAGGTTATGACTGTAATGCATTATCTGGTGAAGGCAGTCAGAGGGAGGATTACAAATTGCAGGCACTGCCCCATTATCACAGTCAGTCCAGCACAGCACAGAAGAATCAAGCTGGCAGTGCAGACATGTCTACATAGAAATAGAGGTGAAAGAAAGACACGCCTGACTGCAGTCATTGTCCATCATTGTTGAGCTACAGTTTGCATGGGGTTAATAATCAGGATACATTCTGACTCAGATCCTGCTGTTGCTTTCAGGGAAAACTGTTTTTGATGGCAGCTTGGCAGAGGTTGTTGTGATCATAAACTGTCAATCTGACTGAAGGCAGCAAGACTGCTACTGTCCCATAGTGTAAAAGTACGATTTCACATGAAATGATGTGGAATTTTATGGCTGCCTGCATTGGTTTCAAGCTCAAAGACTTGAGCTCCTCAGCCCATCCTGTATCTGCAACTTGTCACTCAGTACTTACTCATCCACATAGTTGATCTATGCTTAATTTATGGTTTCTATTTTATTCTGGGGGAACATTAATACATTATTATATCTGACCTTAAGAAAGAAAAAGACTTGTTTAAGCTCCAGTAATCAACCTAATCAGTTTCAACTGTTCTTGGTCCTCCTCACTCTGTGCCAAATGGTCTCCCTCCCCTGATCCTGCGCAGAAGACGCTCCAGCCTGTTATTCGAACCTTACCTCTCAGCTTTCTGAATCTTGTGTCTATTTTTGTTTGCTCTCCTTGAATCTTCTGGCCTCTGGACCCCGATTTCTGTCTCTGCTCTATTAACTGACTATTTTGCATTTCGTCTCTGACTACTCTGCGTGGATCTCTGACTCTGACTCTGCTGCTTTTTGCTGCTTTTAACATCTCCCCTCCCAGTTTTGCTCCTTTTCTCATACTCAGCTGATTCCTTCCTTGCTCATTTTCAGATCCGACGTTCCCCCATCAACCAACATTAAGTCACTACAATATGTCTCATTGTGTGACCTGATCCTGAGCCCGTCATTCTACACTCTCTTCCATAATCCACATTAAATTATTTAACAAACTCTGTTTATCCATAAAAATATTATAATTTACATCTGTGAAGTGGCTTTACATGACGATTATGTTTCTCTCTGCCATCTCTCACTCACTGCAGCCAACAGTGTCTGATCAGTGTCAGAGGAGGAGCAACATGGGCATAGCAGATGTGAAAGGACCAGAGAACCAGTGACCACTGATACTTGGATCGAAGTGTCCACAGCATCCATAAACATCAAGTATATACAGTATGTAACATTACAACATGCAATCATAATGTGACTCCTTTAATGGACATGTGAGTCAAAAACAAAGCAAAGTATTGAGTGAGAACCAGTGTATCCCCTTGTGTAATATTTTAACAGTTTTAACTTGTTCTTTAGACATTACACTTGTTGTTTACTGTTCAGATTTTAATGGTTCACAAACAGTAACTCAAAGTCAACACCCATGACCTCAGTGATTATTACTTTCTTTTCTCTTCACACAGACGTGCACTCCCAGTGTGGTTCAAACCTCAGCCACAAGCTCTCACCCACATCACATTACCCTGTCACACATATAATCAGTGTTGTGAAGTCTACAGACACACATACTGAAACAATGGTGAGAAAAAGAGAAAAGGAAGCAATAAGGCAGTGTGAACTGAGTAAGCAGACTGCTCAATTGAGATAAAGTCAATTAAATTCTCATCAAACCTAGAGAGAATGCCATGCATTTCATTACAACAAAGTACAGAGCGGTGTGTATGTGTATGTGATTGAATGAGGTGAGTGGACAAAATGGTGCACATGCTATGGATAAAACAGTGAAACTATACGTGCAGTTGATTTTTACTGCCATGCACCTTTGTTATTTACAAACAGAAACCAAAGTCAACAACACACAAGCTCAGTCCAAAATGAAGAAGTGAATCAGTGGAGCTCTGACTCTGCTGTGTATCTGATGCTGAACTGGCCAGTTTAGACAGTAAACAACACACATATTGTGTGTGAGTGTTTTGTAGAGAAAAAAGCTGCAGCCCTTCTGAAAGAAAAGACACAGACTCAGAGTTGTGACAGACACTGCAGTAGGTTTGGAGGCAAGCCCCAAAGCCTAAAGCCTCCACTGCCTCTGGAGGACACAGAGATTGATCATGGTGTCTAGCTCTTTTAAACTCTAGCAGCAAAGGGGCAATAAATCTGTGCCAAATAATCAATCATTCGATCCAATGGGGTTGTGTTTTTCTGCTGCTGATTAGCATTATGGTAATTAAAGATTCACTGCAGCTTTTTGCAATAAGGAGGTGAGGGATGCACACAGAGCGGCAGCGTGCATTACAGATTTGAATGGACAGACAAAGAATCGATCAACATAAAGCTGGTCAGCAACTATTTTGGACTTGTTTGGGCTGTTGGTTAAATAAACAAGACATTTGAAGACATCACCATAACTGAAACTAACAGGGATTTTTCACTTATTTCTAACATTGTAAAGTGCAATCAGTTAATTGATTAACTGAGAAATTAATCAGCAACAATCTTGTATTTCAGCCCCAGTAAAGGGCAGTTGTCTCTGCTCTTGGTGTATAGTGCAGAATGCTATTGCTACTCAGTTGGCAGACAATACACAGATCAGATAGCAAAACAGGAAACCAAAACCTTGGAAGTGGTGGGCAGGAACCTAATCCTGTGCTCACTTAAAAAACACAATGAAGATGATGATGATGCTTTGATGAGGGAGAAGGTAAAATGATTTAGACACTGTGTTCGCTTGGTATAGTTAAGAAACTGAAGATAACAAATGTGACTCAGGGTTCATTTAGTGTATTGCATGCACGTTCTAATTAAGGCCTCTTCGAGAGATTATACAAATCTTTATACAACATTTTTTGGGAGACATTGATAAATGGGTAAATGAGAACATCAAACAGTGGCCGTTGTTCTACTCCTAGCCAACAGCAGTCCTTGGCTGATGTTGTGGTCTGCAGATGCAAGAGTAATGTGGATAGGGATGCTTCCCCACCTCACCTAAGTCGGTCTAATCACTATGCAACCCTGTGAGCCTGATTCTCTCGCAGATTCCTCCCACGGCCCCACTGTCATCCAATTTTTAGGCACTAAATATGAACATGAAATTTGAATCAGTGTTGAAACTGACTACTGTCAGGTTGCTTTTACACTTACAGGCGTTAGTTCATTTGAACCAAAGTCCAAGTTTGTTTTCCCCCTTGGTGAGGCTTGTTGGGTCTGGTGTGAACGCTGTAATTGCACTCAGGTGCAGACTACAACAACTGCACTCATACTGAAACCAGTAATCTACAACACAGGACCCTCTTCCTGTGCTTACTTTTGTTGTTCCTGCAGCAGACATCTCTGACCAATAAGCAGGAAAGACACCAAACCAAGGGGAAAAAGCTAGAGATTTACAAACTCATTGACTGATTCAGACTAAAGCAAACATATGGTGTGAAAACGTGCTTACAGCTTCTTAGCTAGGACTACACAGATCAAAGCAGTCTCCATCATAACGTGGCGTCATTTGTATTCTATCAATAATTCTTCAATTGTTCTTTTTCACAGTGAAGAAAAATGCCTCAACCTTGTCTGGCATCTGCTGAGGGTCAGTTGTTTCACTCTGCATTCAGTGTGCTTTCTCTCTGGAATTAGAGTATAGCTGATATCAAACCTGACTGTGTGATAGGAAACATATAACAGTCCTATTTGCATGCAGGTGTGAGCACATATACCCCCACACACTTAAATGCACGCAGAGGGAACCCTGCCTTAGGCATCAGCCTCTAGCTTGTATACCACACACATAATCACAGGTTCAGTCTTTTTATTCTATAAATTTTTTAAATGGCCAAACTAACTACCACCTCAACGCAGCCTTGATGCACCACCTGCTTTATTAAACAACTCCTGCTAGATTTCACAGGAAATCTTTTGCCCTTCTCTCTGACTATGTGTGGTTAAAATACATCCATGATTCTGGGGTCTCACCAAGTAACACATGATGTATGTGGTTGAGATCAGTAGTTAATTACATAAACTACATATAAAACCATTATTAGTGACAATTTTCTTGATATATTTAGTTGTTCAACTAAAACATTTTGGTATTAGTGTAACAACTCCTATACGGAAACTTGATCAGTTCAGTTTATCTGTGTAACAAAATGGATAGTTGTTAAAATTTGGATGCCCTTCTTTACCTTATAGGGAAAATTTAGAATTAGAGGCGTGTGATGTTTATTATATGTTGTATTAATCTACATGGTATTCTTTCATATATTGTTATAGAAGACTTTGATGGTTATAACTTTGGAGAAGTTATTGATGTTTCTTAGGATTAATAACACTCTTAAAGAAATCTGGTTAAACAGCCATCTCATCCTATCTACTGGAGGAGAATTTTGTTGATTGAGGCATTGCTTTAGATTTAGTCCAGTTTATTTTATAACTGGATGTCTATTGATTACACAACACTTTGCTGCAACAGTAACTTGATAGTTGCTTCAGACCAATAATATAGCCTGCATGTATAAAAGTTGCTTATGCTTTTTTTACTGCATATATTACAAATGTTTGTGGTTGAAATGTTTTGTGATCATTTGACCCTGTATCAAACTTTTTTAGGTTTACCTGCTTGATCTTGATGTAATATGAAGTAAAGCAATTACACTTTAGGTTTCAGCTTAGAGTGTGTTCCTTTCCAAAGCAGCTGCAAAATACAAGTAATGACTGAAAGAAACTCACACATGCCCTTATTCTTAATCAAATTGAAAATAGTCTCACCATTACTAAACTGCAACCACATTAATATTTTACTGTGTTTTGTGGCCGCAGGAATGAACAGAAACACGTGGCCAGGTTCAATACTTAATTTTCTTTATATTAAATTTGTTCTATCAGTTTATTTTCCCAGAGGCCTTCTTTATGCTTTCATACTTTTACCATCTTTCTCTGCCATCCCTTGCTTGAGTGCCTCTCACAGGCCCAACATTCAGACCCAGAGGAACATTCACCAAGCAGAGAATGAGGCAGATTTTATCTCCTCCTGATCTGTTTGTATTTCTGTTCTTTATTTCCCTCTGATCTCTTGTTGTTCTCTGTAGCCCCTTGGGTAAAAGAGAAGAAACACCTTTTTAATTAGTTTATCAAGCCCTGAAAGTGATGCTCATTTTTCTACTAACAGTCAGAAATGTAGCCTCTGGGAATGGTTGTTCGAGCTCTCATTTATTTAGTTATAAACTGGTTTATTTGCTATTAGGAGCTGGACAGAGCAAACACCGGAGAGCAATGAGCAAACATTTTTCTTAACCATAGAGCCACCTGAAAAATGAGGGCTCTGCAAAGTCACTTCATATCACACAAATACCATTAATATGAATGTCTGAACCTAAACTAACAAAAGCTTCTTCTCATAAAGATACAAGTAATAGCACAAAAACACAGTGTAAATCACAGGGATACTTTAAAATATGAATTTGAAACAACTTGAATCTGTTTTATAATTTTATACTTTTTATACTTGTGTTTTTGTGGAGCTGAACGAAAAGCCCTACCACATTCTTCTTTGTTATCATATGTACTTTTCTTGACTTGAAATTAAAATCATTTTTCTCTCCCTCTCTTTTTTCCATCTAAGCTTGACAAACTAAATATATATATTGCTCACCACAGGTATTTGTTTGTTTGTTTTTGTATACCAAATATAAAATAACAGATGTAACTTGCTCTGCTACTACAATAGTCCTTGATTAAATAGTTGTGTGCACCAGCATAAACCTATTTTTCCTCTTGTTATATTTTCTGCACAGTTTTTCACTGTAGTACTTTTTGAGTAGCACAAAAATAACAAAAGTCTTCAAATTCCCAACACTAAACAACTTTGTAAATGTAATATTATTGTTTACAACTGACGTCTGCATAAACTGTGTTAATGGCTCACACGCTTTTACAGACAATGCACATGTGTAATTCTTTAACACACACTATTAATCCAGCATGCCTTCACTGATATTGACCTTACTGACTTTTTACTTCATTTTCATATTGATGTTCCGTTGTAAAAAATATTTTAGA
Organism: Ctenopoma multispine; assembly: GCA_034779795.1. Lineage (NCBI taxonomy): Eukaryota > Metazoa > Chordata > Actinopteri > Anabantiformes > Anabantidae > Ctenopoma > Ctenopoma multispine. The sequence continues at coordinate 10,617,512 of JAUYWH010000002.1, forward strand.
TTATGCTCAACACACTGGAGCTTGATGAGACTGGATTATTATTGGTTTGAATTAAACTTTAAAATTAAATCATACATTTCAGAGATTTGTATTTCCAACCCAGCTCCTTATTTCTGAATTATTTTGGTGGTGCAAATTTTTTAAAATGTTGTACACTCAACGTAATAGTAATTTTCCTTGTAAGTACATAAATTATTATTACCATTATTATTGTTGTTGTTTTTGTTTATAATTCACAAGTGAATTAGTGTTCCACAACAATACCCGGGTTATCCCTATTTTTTTATGGAAATCCACACACTCACACATACATAAAAATCTCTTTAACATTTACTTTTGACATGCCCCTTTTTCAATCAGTTGAGTCCCTAAGAAGAGGGTTATTTTTACCAAAATGCACTCAAGGGAAAAGTGACACAGTCACGCATTTGTGACACAGTCACATTCTTTCTTTGTTTTACAGCCTTTTTTCTCATTTATCAGCAACAGGCATACAACTGAAAGCCTGAGCAGAATTATAATACTAACCACTATCATCCTAGACATCTATTATCTGAATTCTGTTATGCAAGCACATTTACCAGTGTCAGTGCCAGTGGTGCAATGCCATGACCTTGTGAAGTTTTTCAATTAAATAAGAAAAAGAAAATAAGTAAATGGAAGGTGAGTGAAGAAGTAGGAGGAGAATGAGAACATGCAGAAAGTGTGAGAGAGTGCATTACAGTGGATGGGTTAGTTAATGAGTCTGTGCTGCACTTACTAGGTTAGAATGGATAAAAACTTTGCTCTCTCTTAGTTATTATTCTTGAAAGCCTCTTTCATCTCGCCTCCCTTGTCTACTTCCCTGACCTCTCCTGTCATCTTCTTCTCATCTTATCAGTGTCACTACATCTTTTTTTCTCTCCCCACTTTCGTGCTCCAGTCATGCGACCATTTCTCCTCTCAGCACTCCTGCTTATGGTATGTGCAGGTCTACCTGTCTATTTTTTTTATTATTAGTATTACTATTATTTTGATATTTTGGTATTTGTCTTGGTGACAGTGCAGGTGTTGGTGCCTACTCTCAGTCCACTCACCCATGTTAAATTACCTTTAACCTTTCTCTCATTCTTTTATGCCTGTTATTTTTTTCTGGCAGTGAAAATGTAATTTTGAAGTGAAGAGGTCAGATATGTTAAATGGAATTGAGGCCAAGCCCTGAGTTAATAAATCAAAACATCAGGAGAAAGGTTGCCGTCTCTGTTAGTGTTTTTGCTTGGGTAAAGTTTTCTGGCTTCACAGATTTCATGGGTAAAAATGACCAAGCATTCCTTCTCAGTAGATGTTTTTCTTTACATAAATGAGCTCTGACACCTTTATTGGTTATGTGTGGGTCTCATTTTCCTTGTCACTTCCTAACATTTTTTCCATCTTTATTCTGCTATAGTAATCTATTTTTTGACTCCCAGTGTGAAAACGCAATGCCTAGCCACCAGAAATGGACATAGCACTAGCTAGACTGGTGAAAAAATAGCATGCTTGTACAACCAGATTAAGATTTGGAGAATCAGAAAAGAGTGAAGGACAAAGATTAGAAAAAGCTACAGTAGCATGTAAACAGTGCAGTTTGTTATCAGATCAGGATCTAATTGATGTTTACATCAGGCACCAGCTGTGGCTCACAAACAATCCATTAGTCCACTGATGTAGACAAGGCCACTGCTTCTTATGAGTTTTGAAGCCTCATGAGTTTGATTAGATTTTTATGAAGCTAATGAAAATATATTAAAATCAACAATACAAACCTCATGCACACCATATGTATTAAGGCTGTGGCTGCAGTTGGGATGGACCCACATGGCTATTCTTTCTAATTAAGCAGCAATCTCAGACACACACAAAACAGCAAATGCATATGCAGTGCCAACGTTTACACATTCATATAATAATTATCAGTGCATTGATAGTAGTTTTAAGGATGTTGTTGCATCAGTTGCAGGTTAGTTGGTCACCTAACGTTACCAAAACTGCAGCAAAAGATGGACAGTAAGTATGTATTTATTATGAGAGAGAAACGATGGTCAAGTGTTTACAATACTAATATTTTCTTGTTAAACTGAATGTACTTTTATCCACCCCTCTCAGTCTGACTGAAAATCCCTTCCAATAGAGCCACATCAGGCTTATATTGAAGTGTTATTCTAATTATTAGTGACACGTAAAGACAGCTAGTGGGCCCTTTTATTTTTTCCACTCAAGTGCAGTGACAAGATGGACTTGCTGCCACAGTTTACACCCCTGTCCTAATATCTATTGTCATGTCTTCCCTTTTCTTGTCTCTATTTTGCTGACACTGTCTCATTTTAAAACTTTTTCCTCCTTCATTTGTTTTCTGTTCTTTCGCCTGTCACCTGAAACTGAGTTTGTGTTGTTAGTGTAGTGTGAATTGACATAATGCTCGCAGTCAGCGAGTTGCTTCGATCTCTGTCACCTTGAACGCCAGACAGCTGTGCTTCGATGCCGCTATGATAACATCACCATGGAGACTCTCATTAAGTTTTTTATACTGCATAAAAACATCACACATTCTTACTATGTCTATAACATAATAGAATGTACTTTTTATTTTCGTATTCTACTTTTTAAATTTTTTTGTTTTGCTGTGTTTGGTGTGTTTTACATTTTCTGTGTATGGAGGGATTTTAGTAGATTTCTGTATTCCATCCATCCATCCATTATCTACTGCTTATCCGAGTTTGGGTCGCTGGGGGTGCTGGAGCCTATCCCAGCTGTCTTCGGGTGAGAGGCTGGGTACACCCTGGACAGATCGCCAGTCAATCACAGGGCCGACATACAGACAAACAGACAAACAACCATGCACTCTCACATACACACCTACGGACAATTTCACAACGATCAATTAAGTTTGTTTGTTTTTTTGCTTTGTCTATTCTTTTGATAAATGTATATTGTGCGTTTTTGATTTCGTTGAAAGATATTGTTTTTTCTTTTTTTATCATTAGGGTGTATTGTCTTGTCAAATTGTTTTTTGTTTTTTTGATTAAACATTGTATATAGT
>JAUYWH010000002.1:10637801-10671703 GCA_034779795.1 Ctenopoma multispine
TGTCATTTTTATACATGTGTTTATGGTTTTGGCTGAAATGTGTCATTTTGCAAACAGATCTGGTGTTCTGCAAATTGTGTGTGGTGTTTGGTTATGTGTGCACCATCTAGGAGACGGAGTCCCGTTGTCAAAATTGCGTGTAAACGATTGAAAAAAACTGTAATATGCTATATTAAATTCATTGAAATAACATTGCTCTTTCTGTACAAAATTTGATTAATGCAGTTTGAAAAAAAATCAATTTTCCACAATTTTTCTTATCTGTTTCACCCCCTCTTCAAATCTTTCTTTCTCTATCGGTCTATCTGTGAGGTTGTCATGGCTCCGATATAATGATTTCAGACTGGTTTAAAGCTGCACTGCATGAGTGATGGCACAAGTTACTGAATGTACTGGACTCACTGGTATGAAACTTGATTTTCTTGGGGAGGGACAGCCAACCTCTCCTTGTCTGGTACCCAGAGATACCACAATGGTAAATGAACAGATATTTGTTCTGATTACTCTCAAATCAATGTGGAACAACAATAACAACAAATATGTTTAACATAATTAACTTCCTGTTCTATTTAGGGAGCCAAAACCAAGACAGTCAGATAAGAAACTGTATTGTTGATGGGACAGTTGTTTCAGAACAACTATATATTTTCATATACAAATATGTATTTGTTAACATGCATGTCCAAATGTGAACATTCATTCCAGTTCTCCTATATGGTTTGCAGGTTATACCACCAGGTCTTAAGAAAGCTGTGAGACTGATCGGCACATCTGGTAATCTGTCGTTTGGGAGTGGCATCCAAGCTTTATCTGCTCTATGTGTTGACTGCAACACAGTATAATCCTCCAGGCTAACAGTGACAGATACCACATTGTTTGCTCAAGCAACCCTGCTTTTTTACATATGTATAAGTCTATATATGTTACTGTAAAAGGAAATGAATTCCTGCAGTCTAATTTAAATTTCAGAACACGGAGAACTCCTCTCTGCCTAAGGCACAAGAGAGTTGGATTATGGCTTGGGTCGGTGAGTGGTTTAGGTAGACCAGCTGGTTCATATTACCTATGGGTTTAACCCCTTTCCAATGCATCATTAAGATTGACTGTGTGTCCTGCCCTCTAAATTGAGGTTATTGGTCTTAATCCACTGTGCTGATAAACTCCTAATAGTCTACAGTGTGCGGACATGAAGCATGTCTCGCCCTATGCCTCAAAAGACCTCATTTATATTTATGACAACCTTGACTCTCCATTCTTGATTAATCCACTTAATATTAGAACGCAGATCCGTAAATCTCCCTCTGTCTCTGTGGAGAGCAAGGATGTGACAGGAATGTCAACTCTGAGATTTGCAAAGAAACACACACACACACACACACACTCAAGAACCCATGCTACTGCATTCCCAAATCTTTGCACTTGTTCCAGAGCTAAAAATTCACAGTAGTGCAGCAGTGGCTGGCAGACACCAACAGCTGTACATTCTCATGCCCATACAGCACATCCTGAGAAGATTTTGGTTAAGTCATAAGCAAGCTATTGAAATGCTAACGATTATGATCCTCTCTTTTACTAGGGAGGACAGAGAAAGAGTCTGAGAGACAGACGCACACTGAGTTACAGATTAGCCAGTCAGCAGAGAATAAGTTCTGCTTAATTCCTTCTGAGAAGTTCAAAGGTTTCCTCATCTGGGTTGAGCGCTGCACTGCACACACTGCGGAGAAAATTGTCATGGGAGGAGAAACATTGAAGTTTAACACATCAGTGACATCAGTGTTACAGGACTTAGAGAAATGGATGTCACAGAGCTTAGTTTTGTTTTTAGCTTAAGAAGTTTTAGTAAATTGTGTCTTACTAACTTTTACAGATGAGATGTTTACCCTCTCTGACATGCTGCAACTGCTACATCAATGCATTCATGTATCTCTGATTATGTAACTGCCTGCTTTCAACAAGTGTTCGATTGGGTGCATTTTGACTCCCTCTGTGTTTGTACCCCACACACATAGCAAGACTGTCCTTGAATACCCCTGAGAGTCCCTCCTTCCACCTTCACTCATCTTTTCCTCCCCTCAGCTCTACTTAAGCAGATGGTCACAGATGGGAAAAAGAAGCCTTGTGAACCTGGTGGCATCTGTTTTGGGTCATGCTCTCCATAACTCTCCCACATGCATTTCTATGTTCACCACACACACACATACAGGGTTTTCATTCTTACTTCTTGGCCTGATCACCACAGCAGAAGGACTATCACTGTTGCTATAACAGAATTACCTGCACAGGATATTAAAAGTGACTGTTTATACAGTAGTGGGCATTGTGACAGTGAGGAAAAAACTGCCATAAAGTCTTCACCTGTACATTTCATTCATTCACATTCTATAAATTACTTTTTTATTAATTTTTTTTAATTGTTAAAATTGTGGAATATATGTGTGCAATATTTTACCCACAACATAGATTTGGTTGTTCCTAAAAATGATCAAATTAATTTTTGTTTTGAAGAGGCATGCAGACACGTGATTTTGTTGTTAAAACTAATGCAGTAAATTGAAATGAAGACATCAATATAGTCTAATTCAGCAAGCAACAGCTTTCACCAAATATAGTAATATTAATTCACCTGCAACTTAGAGGTTGCAGTTTTAAGTGTGTAAATACTGTTCTTTCTGTCATTCCAGGTATACAGAAATGCATTTTAAATTAAATATTGTTTATTTGGGACAAAAGAATAAACAGTAACAAAAGGTAAGGCAAAATATACAAGCATTAACTCAAAAACATATGTGTGTGCAGGTGTATCAGCAATCTTAGTGTCTGAGTGTTTACAAATAAAGTGGTCAGAGTAGAATAAAAAGATAATTCATAATACATAGTACATACAAAGTAAAAATTTAATTAGTTCATTATGTAAAGACATGACCGACCATTGTCATTACATGACAACAAAAAAAACCATCTGCATCCTAACCTATGGATTGTTGATTTACCTCTAACTTTAACCCTTTTTCATTTAAAAATATAGGTTTCAAATATTATTTTAACACAATTTATTTCAGCTTTTCTGTGAAAATACAAACGTGTTACTTTGTTTCTGTCATGACTGGAAATTCCCAGCTTTTGTCTGATTTATTTTAAATGCTGAGGATTAAACAACCTGTCAACCTTCACTGCTTTTCTGAATGCCTGTGTGTGATGATCAGGTCAAAGGAGGAATAGCCGTCCTGGCCTGGACAGCTCCCATCCACAGCACAGCAAGCACCATCCATTTCCAGGTGACAGATCATTAGAGCTCTGATGGTTGGCAGATGGTGATGAATTTGTGCTGATACCGGTGCTGGGCAATTTGAGAGGCAGTCAGTTGCACAAACTGCTATGTCGCTTTTTCTCCATGATGTAGACATCGTGAGAGTGCCAGATACTGGCAGAAACTACCTACCTTATTCCACTCCCATACCTCACCAGAGATAGGTAATATCACAGGGATAATCCTTAGGTTTGTTGCTTCATGTACAAGCAGATGTTTCATCTGATAAAACATCTGCATTACACCAAAGACAATAACCAATATCCAGCACATAGCAACAAAGTGCATGCCACAATTAGTACAACAATTACACAAAAAGCTCTGATTTCTGAGCATCCCATTGATCTCCAGCCATTTCATGTTACTTAGTCAGTTATTAAGTAAGCTCTGAAAAGGCAAATTTACTTTTCTCTTAGCCAATGCTGTCACCTAGTGGTCTAAACCTGTATACTATTTCTCTGCTTCATGTAAAAGACAATGAAGTTTGCTTTTGTGTTGATCTTTCATTGTCAAAATAAATTTGTCATACTTCATTGTCCATATATTTTTCCCAACATTGCTGCTTTTAATTTAGGCCACATTGTTAAAGCAAATATAGTCTTAATGAACCTTTAACACAACTAATGAGAAAGTTAGCAAACAGCAAATGAGTATAAAAACACATTGACCTTCTATTCTAGGCACGTTATTTGTACAAACTTGTTGACCTTCATTCAGATAAAATTTTGTCATTGGATATGACCATATAGACTCAGCAGAAAGTTTGCTTTTGTGTTGCAGAGTCAGCTGTAACCTTTACTCACACTGCATTCAAGCTTCAATTTTAGGCTTAGACATATTGTAGCTCACCCAGCATCACACCCAATGATTTACATCTGCATTGTCAGCCATAGCAGTGAAAGGTAATCAAATTACTGGGCCACCTGGTTTCAGACACCTTGCTAGATTTTTTTTTGTTTTAGAAAGGTTTCTGTACTATCAGTCACACTAATTGGACAGCTGACCTTTCTCTAATTTTAAATATCCCACTCAGCAGATTTGAAGCCACATTGTCCCAACACACATAGGCTAACAACATGGCTGAACCCTGCTGACTTGTATATACAAAGCTATATATATGTATATAGCCCATATGTCAAACAAACATGATTGTAAATCTTTTCAATCATATTTAGTTCATATTTAACTCTGTCAGCTTTACAATCTTCTTTGTTCTTTTTTTCTGCTAAAGCAAATGACAACCGAGTTTTGATAGGCACATTATACATAATGAATAGTAGATCAAAAGTAAATTCTGTTGTAATGGCTTTCCCTAAATTTATCAGCCACTGCAGTGTCTCCACCTACACTAAGGTCAGATGTTTCTCATATTGGACTGTGTTAAAAAAAACAGTGAAAGCGGATAGAATTTATGAAAATGAAAGTCATCAGAACGTCTGAGCGAAGTGAACTATTTAACTACGGTGTACTACCTATACGGTGAACTACCTATTTTAGCACCTAACAAAAGAAATGATTAAATATCTCTGACAGATTAAACCTCTATATTTATAATATTTTTGTGGACATAGAAATAGAAAAAAATGCATCAAATAAGTTTGGTACTGGCTGGAAAGTAGAAGTTATCTGATGAATAGGTTTCAAAGTGCCCAGCAGATGTCACTCTTTACACAAAGTATTTTTAATAAATGAAATACGTTTAAATTTGTTGTAGGCTGATAAATTTACAAATTTATTTAATAAAAGACGATAAGATGTGTATCAAACACTGAATATGAAAGTAAACTCAAGGAATTCATGACTGCAAAGAGGTCTATCAATGCCAGCTCACATCTATCTAACCTAAATGGAAAGTTTAGCAAAATGCCCAGAATATTATGACATACTTTGGTGATTTAATTTGTTACGTGTGTTATTTCAATGTTGATAGTTTTCTATTCATTATGTAACAAGCAAATTCTGTTGGATTAGAAAATGCTGTATATGGACAACTTCTCATCTCATCATATCTCAGTTTGGAACAACAAATATATCCTCCACAAACACTTATGCTGATTGGATGGAAAGAAACATATGCTCTGTGACTGACACAATGGATAGCGTAGTAGAGGTTATTTAAGTTATGAAAATATTTGTATTCAGGGCAATTTCAATTCACATGTATCCAAATTTAAAAAGTGGTGTATAGTCTGTGAAGATTCTGGAGTCTGGAAGTTGAGTCATGGCAACTGGACTTCTTTTTTCTAAGATTGAAACATTTCGCTCTGCATCCACAGAGCTTCGTCAGTCTGAGGGAAGTTGGTTAGTGACAAATTTATCCTCCAGGTTGATGTCACCTCACGCCTGCCTTGAATAGGCTCGCTAAGTGAAACAAAGGCGGGGGAGGGGTGTAGGTAGATGGAACAGTCACATCCCTGGCAACTCCTCCTGCCCCCATTAAGTGGTTCGCTAACCTGGTTGAGGTGGGAATTGGGACTGATTTTCCCGGAGATGGATGAAATTTAATCAAAAATTATTTTATTTAACCATAAGTTTCAACCTACCATGCTGCCCTTTTAGAATTTTAAAAACACTACATGTCAAATAATGAATTAGGAAAGAAAAAACAACAACAAAGATCTATATTCCGTATGCATTTTATCAAGTAACAAGGCTAATGTTAACACAACATCATTAAATTAATTTAAAAAAACGGTAGCCTAATATGTAGAAAGACCTACACCAAGAAGACGTCTAAAGAAGCTTTTAACTTAAAGCACGATCTTCTAATTTAACTGAGGACAGCTGAGTTTGTTCGGCCAACTTGCGTTAAATCCAGCTCCCCAAATTTGTAGTTGAATAGCCCCACCCATCTTCGATGGCGTATAAGTTCTATCCAATCGTTGTTTAGACTTTAATGATTGACACACGAGACAAAATATGCTATTGGTTTCTATGGGGTTTCCAGGAAGTGAACGCCACAATTCTAACCACCTCCCACATGTGAGCCTTGTCGATGGCACCACGCGCACTGTGTGGCGGAGAGAGAAACCGGTGTGGAAGGCAACGTCATTCCTCGGACCACTGACTCGACGTAGCGCAGCACACAGAGAGCGGAGCGGAGCGGCGTTGTCCGAGGCAGGTACCGTATTGATTCAATTTATACTGATATGTATTCAATGTCTGAAAAACTGGCCGTTGTTTTTCATGTGGTTTCCAGGGGAACAGAAGGAAAGTAGGTCGTATTAGATAAGAACAAGGTGGACGCTAGGGCCTGGCAGACTGTAGGCCTGTTATTCTCCGCGCACTGTACTGACAGACACATCCCGGGTAAAGTCTTTCCCTCACGGTCACTCCTCCTTCTAGTACTGGTCAGGTGCCTTAACAGACACCGCGCCACTAGTCTGGAGAGGTACCCAGTCAAGCTAATTAAGACAAAAAATTGTCAGCCTAATAAAACTGTTTGCCGGTTTGTCGCATATGTTTTATACTTCTTTTCTCGTCTTTTCAGGTGCTGAAGCGATTACAGCAGAAAGATGGCGGACGACCCCAGCGCGGCGGACAGAAACGTGGAGATATGGAAAATAAAGAAGCTGATCAAGAGTTTGGAAGCTGCCCGTGGGTAAGAGATCGATTTAAAGTGTATGTCGATACAGTGGTTGAGCTATATGTACTAGAGTTTACGGTTTCAAGTGTTGGTATGAATGTAAACCTCCGCAACAGCTGGAAATCGGATAAGTGCGGCCGAATTTGGGAGTGGTTAGCTTAGCATAGCTAACTTAGCTTATCCTAGCTGCTAACATGCTAACTGGTAAGCGGTATTTCTTGTCACAATATTGGAAACATTGACTTAATTCTGAATAACTTGTGATTTGTTTTATCTATGTCTGTGTTTTACGGTTTACGTTATGGAGAAGGCTGCTCCCAGTCCCACTGAGAGTGTAAAGGTTGTACCGTTAATGTTAGCTGTGTTGCTAATGAAAGTCGCTAATAGACGTCATCCCTGGAAAGAGGCCGCCATGGGTGCCTTTAACAAGAAAGCACGTTGATGAGAAAGGAAGGCCGGCTAGCGTACTTTTGCACTTCCACATGACCCGATACACTGTTTACACAACTTCATATGGCGTTTCCTTGCCTCAGTGTTAAGTGTAGATTATACAAACGAGCTTCCTAAGTCCCTCGAGTCCATGAAGTTGGTTACCTCATGTTAGCCCTGCTGCTCAAAGCTCTACTGGTTAGAAAAGGGTCAGATAAAACACTGTGAAGTTATTGTATTCTAAAACACGATATGTGAAAAGTGACTGTTGGCTGCATTGGCTTGTAGCTTACTCTGCGGCAGCTTACTGTGTAGTGTTGCGCAGAATTTGCTGTTCTGTGATTCACCGCCAGCCATGTCACACACAGTTGACCATTTGCCCTATATTCATCCAGCTGCTGCTACCTTCCCCTGTGTGTGTAGTGTCAGCCTGTATTGGTATTGTCTTTTGACAGTGACAGCAAATAGAGAGAGGGAATAGTGTGGCTCTGAAACTCAACTTTTGGCTTCAAGGGCAGTGATCATATAGTCTTCAACTGAAAGCCACCCTGTTTGTCTGTCAATTTGTCAAGGATATAGATAATTATGAGTTGGGGTTATAGATAATAAGGAATACAGTCCAAAGTTGTTACCAGTTGAACAAAGTCGATTATGACCTATGTGGATAACTCCTATTAAGGCCTATGACCCATGTGTCATTTTGACATAAATTATACATAAAAAGTTATGGTGTTATCCTGTTACACACTAGTAGTGGTAAAGTATATAGTGTGTTAGTATCCATGTATGCATGTAAGTGTTTATCTAGATATTAACATTAAATTATCTCTTTGTATAGTAATGGCACCAGTATGATCTCGCTGATCATTCCTCCCAAGGACCAGATATCCAGAGTGGCCAAAATGTTGGCTGATGAGTTTGGCACTGCTTCCAACATCAAGAGCCGAGTCAACAGGCTCTCTGTACTCGGGGCCATCACTTCTGTACAGCAAAGACTAAAACTCTACAACAAGGGTATGTGTGACAGTGAAACCAATTTAAAACCCCAGCTGACTAGATTGTATTCATATTAGATTGTCTTTGTAAAAAATATTCCCTGTAAAGGCTGGATACTAGGTCGGAGCTATTGTTTAAGTGCCCTTACAAAATTTGTAAGTTCAAGAGCTAAGACATACGTTGCCAAGTAATTGTCTATAAAAGAAGATGTCATGTCACTAAGTCTAGATTCATAAACACCCTGACTACTCTGGGGTATAAACAGCTGTGGTATTATTAAATGTATTATGCTGCGTTGAGGTAGAAGTTTGGTATAATATTCAGTAGATGCAAAAACCTAAGACAGTGGTTTGTCATTTTCCAACTCTGAAAACAATCATAGTACAAACACAGTAGTTTGTAACACATAACTGTGTCAGGTGTTGTTGTTTTTTTTATATGGCAGCAACTGCAACTTGTCTTTGCTATTAATGATCTTAAGGTAAGAAGCAGAAATGCTGCATTGGTGTCACAAAGTAAGCCACCAGGTATCTGCACTTGCATGTATGTGTAAATGTTGAGGCAGGATTTAAATACCCATTCTTCATTTGAATGGGACAAGTGCCTATATGTTATAAGGACTGGCATCATGGGTCTCTGCTAAAAACAACGTAAGCAAAATTGGATCTGGTTTGACTTTTTCAACAATGCAACATGTCATCCAACAAAGTATTGTTTACTAATCATGTATCTGTAAGAATGCCTTTCTGGAGGATCATTCTGTAACATGAGTAAACAGTTGCTGCCATGATAAATTAAAGAGTTGTACAATCTTAATGCACTGCGTTTTAGCGTCTAACAATCCCTAACTGCCAAAATCAGTTTCCTCTATTGGCCTTCCCATATTGCATTTCGTTGTTACTTTTACATGAAAAAACGCACTCCACCAACACAGCTTCTTTGCATTGATTCAGTGTCAGGCAATGTCTGTCTGAACCAGATAAAGCTTGTTTTTTTTATGCACGCCACCTCATTGTTTTTTTGCTCGTGCCAGCCCTTGCTGTGAACATGTACCATTCAAACAAAGGATAAACGTGACTTTTTTCCACAAATTAATCCAGCTAATGAATGAGAGGACAATGTTTAACAGGCAAAAGATCTGGTGATTATAAGATTGAGTTTCAAATAGGTGGCTATAAGCATGGATGAGGGGTGTATGTTACCTATTGGTAACACACTAGTGGGATACACCAGTAGGTCACAGATTCAGGCCCCTTTAGAACCTTCGAGTGCACATATAGTGACATCTTTAACACTCAGGAAACCCGCTAAAGACTGTACTAGCTTCTGTTTGAGAAGTTGACTGTGTACATGCACTCAAGTAAGCAAGGTAATTGGAGAAAAGGTTTACATGTAGTGAATAAACCTGGTTACTGGAAATCTGCCTAAACGTAGGCAGGATGAGTAATCTGATTTCCTTTGTCTTATTTTTATTTATTTTATTTTGATACGTGTATCAGGGAAGGTAATTTACAGTGTTTACAAAGAAATAACACAGTGAAAAGTTACTTATTTAGATGTCTACAGTGCACTCAGTACAGTTTTAGTTGCATTTTAGGCAGACTTGAAATGAGGTGGCATCGCTCTGTGTAATGATCTCTTTCATCCAGCTGCTAATATCTGCTGGAAGTAGTAAAGTAGCAAGTGCAGCCTTTTTCATGAACATGCGCTCTTGTAAAAAGTACGAAACCCAGTTACGTGTGTATACATAGCAGAGTAATTGGAGTTCATCTCACTTTTTTCTCTTCTCAGTGCCACCCAATGGTTTGGTTGTGTACTGTGGCACCATTGTAACAGAGGAAGGCAAGGAGAAGAAAGTCAATATCGACTTTGAGCCTTTTAAGCCAATCAACACCTCTCTGTACCTCTGCGACAACAAGTTCCACACCGAGGTGAGAGCGTTTGCTTGTTTGCATACAACATTTCTAATTTATAGAGAATATTAATGGGACCTTGTTGTATGGTCTCGTATTAATCTTTTAAATTTTATATTTCTTTACATTCTCATCATCCATTCCTCCTTTACTCTCGCCAATACAGGCATTGACAGCCTTGCTTTCTGACGACAGTAAGTTTGGCTTTATTGTGATCGACGGTAGTGGGGCGCTGTTTGGCACCCTGCAGGGTAACACCAGAGAGGTGCTGCACAAGTTCACTGTGGACCTACCCAAGAAGCACGGTACTGACGAACAATGCTCACAACTTGTTGCTCTTAGTTTTGTTTATAAGCATTCTAAGGATTGCATCTTTTGTCTTTCTTTCAGGCAGAGGAGGGCAGTCTGCTCTGCGTTTTGCTCGTTTGAGAATGGAAAAGAGACACAACTATGTGAGAAAAGTAGCTGAGACGGCTGTCCAGCTCTTTGTGTCCAATGACAAAGTTAATGTGGCAGGAATGGTCTTAGCTGGTTCTGCTGACTTTAAGACTGAACTCAGCCAATCTGACATGTTTGACCCAGTAAGTCTGTGTTTACTTCTTGACATATCGGTAATATAAATTATTGTGCATGTGAATCGGTTTTTAAACGGTTCACAAACTAGACTACAGATAAATTACTATACTGTACTGTAATAACTAGATAAGAAATGGATAGCAAAGAAAGACATTCATTTAAAATCACAGCACATAGGAATCTCTCTCTTACACAAATGTTTAATCAAAATTTGGTTGTCTTCAAAACCTGAACAGTGATTTACAAAACAACTGTGCAGTGTTTATTTTTACATTTATTGTCTGTGTATGTAGAAAACTAACATTTACAAATGATGTGAAGTTTATATAATTGATATAAACGATGTGCATATCACAAGGGCTCGACCCAAATATTGTGATATTTGTTCTTTGGGTGTTAAGTGTTCAATAAAAAAATTTCTATTGTATTATCAATTTTTAATTTTTTTACTAAATGTAAGATATCAGTAATATTTTAAAACATAGGAATACATAGACTGGTGTCTAAAATCTCTCTTATTTAACATAGTAAACACCACTCCCCCTGCTACTCTCTGTCTATGGAGTGGGAGTGTGCTTATAATTGCATCTTATACCTGCATGTTGTTATAGTGTGTTTAACCTGTGTGCTTGTTTGTTTTCTAGAGGTTACAGGCCAAGGTTCTGAAGCTGGTGGACATCTCCTATGGAGGAGAGAATGGTTTCAACCAGGCTATTGAGCTGTCAGCTGAGGTTCTTTCTAATGTCAAGTTCATCCAGGAAAAGAAGCTTATAGGTGAGTCATACTGTCGAAAAAACTGTTTTTAGGTCTCTTCACCTAAATAATTTTTTCTAATGATTTTGCCCCTTCATAGGGCGGTACTTTGATGAGATCAGTCAGGACACGGGGAAGTACTGTTTTGGTGTGGAGGACACACTTAAAGCCCTGGAAATGGGAGCAGTGGAGATCCTCATAGTCTATGAGAACTTAGACACTATGCGTTACATTCTGCGTGTGCATGGGGCAGAGAGCAACGGAGCAGAGAACGGTACACAAAACACATTTGTCATCAGATAGATTAATGGTGATCAATATTATGATGTTATAATCTTCATTTCTGTCTTTTGCATTTCAGATGAGAAAACTTTGTACTTGACACCAGAGCAGGAGAAAGACAAGTCTCACTTCACGGACAAGGAGGTAAGAGCCGGCGCAGCAAACAGTGATGGATTCCTGCAACTTCGTTCAGGCACATTTACCTATTATGCCATGCACTTCTGACTGGTCATTTTTTAGACGGGACAGGAACATGAGCTCATTGAGAGCATGCCACTCCTGGAGTGGTTTGCCAACAACTACAAGAAATTTGGAGCTACATTGGAGATAGTCACAGACAAGAGCCAGGAGGGGTCCCAGTTTGTCAAGGGCTTTGGAGGCATTGGGGGTGAGTGCACTGTTGTTTACAGTAGAGTATGTCACACTTAAACTGTACAGCATCACAGATGAATGGAAGATGTATATGCTCAGTGTTTATTTCGTGCTTTAACTTTGTTGCATAGCTTTGAGTTCAAGCGCTTTCAGCTAGAAGGGTCAGGTTAAAGCATGTTTAAATGTGCCATGCTGAAGATGACTGTAGGCAAAAAAATGCTTTCCCTTTTCTTTCACTACATCCCGTTTTACTTTGCAGGAAATACGTTTTATGACATGCTGCAGACCATATACCAACTGCCCTTCCCTGGTACATATGATTGCAAGACTGGCAAAACTACATCAACTGTAGACTATAACCTACCCTTGTGGTAGTTACTGGTTACAAAGAGGTTATTTAAGATCAATTTGAACACACGTGTTGTACAATCTTACCACAGCAGATCAAAACAATAATCCTATTGATACCAGTAGAGAGGGGACATGGTGTTCTGTTCTTTCTCCCCTTAAATCACTTTCCTCCTGACATTTCCCCAGTCTCTGAGTTTACTCTATCAATACACATGGTTGATTGGGATGTATAGAAATTAGACATAGTAGAGGCAAATTAGCAGTCTGATATGTAGACGTTACAATAGCAAGTTAAATTAGTTTAATAGTAGTTTTTTAATAGTAGTTTTAAGTACAAAATAAAAAAGGTCAAAATTGCTTTTGCTCTTGTAATTCAGAGAGGAGCACATGAAAAAGAGCTTTTCAAGAATGTATGCCTTTGAAGATAATACTTCCACCACCTATAGCAAAGGGGATTAGTTTATTGAAATAGATTGGTGCCACAGTGTAACAGAACACGACTAGAGCTGGCAACTCATTGTTTTACACTTGTTAATCTGTTATCTGTTGTTTCTCAGGTATCTTGCGGTACAGGGTGGACTTCCAGGGCATGGAGTACCAAGGAGAGGACGATGAGTTCTTTGATTTGGATGACTACTAGGTAGTCGGGGACTGATATTGGGAGAAAAAAAATAAAGCAAAGGAATGAATGGGGGGAAAAAAATGAGGAAAGAAAAATGCCACCTCTCTTGCAGCAAGTGAGAGGTGCAACCGTGTTGACCATATATATGACAGACACACTTTCCAATTTACCTGTCGCATACACAAACTTGCACATACATTTCATCTGTACACGAGACAAAATACATGACACAAGCTGAAGAGGAGTGAGATTTTCTTTCATCCAGAGAGGGAGAAAGCCCTTCCTGAATAAATCCCTGCCTTAGAGTGCTGGTTCCTTCCCCTAGTTGGATTGGACTTGACTCATTTTGTTCTTCTTTTTTTTTTTTTCCTTCTCCCCTCCATTTTGAATGAACACAACAGCAAGTTCCCAGATTCCTCGCTGCCCCTAACCCGGTCTGAAGATGAACTTTGGACTCACTCCTCACATATAGAAAAATATATTTTCCTTTCTTGCCTCATCATGTCCCTGCCCTCTCTCTTCTCCCTTCTATGCTTTCTATTTTTCTTTTTTTTTTTTTTTTTTTTTTTTTGCATTTCATTTTTTTACTGGTAACTGCTGCTGTTGTATTTTATGAGAGTGGGGGATTTTTTTTACCTGGGTTTCTGTAGAGAAAGGGGGACAAAGTATTAAATTTGAACTGCTGAAAACCATTGCTACCTCCTCATCTGCTGTCGTCTCAATCCTGTGCTGTGTCTGAATGATAAGTATGCATCGCTGCTTTTAAGGGATTCAGATGTGTAATTGAATAATCAGGATCCATCTCCTAGAAACTCTGTTTTAAATTGTAGGATGTAATGATAACGCTCCCTTGACATAAGATGTTTAGATAAAACTAAATTCCTAAATATGAGTCAGTTATTAGATTTGACTAATCAGAGACAGTGCAAAATATTTGGCCCCCCCTCCTGGCTTTTTTTTTTTTTTTTAAACACATTTGCCACAAATTTTAATAATACACCAAGGTTAACTGAGTAAATTAATTTTTTTTAGTTTCTAAATGATTTAATTGATCAAGGGAACAAAGCTGTCCAAATCCCTTGCCCTATGTGGAAAAAGTAATTGCCCCCAGGGCATCTTAGCAACAACTGCAGTCAAGAGTTTGTGATAACTGGCAATGAGTGTTTCACATTACTGTGGATGAATTTTAGCCCACTGTTCTTTACAGAACTGTTACTGTTATTGTTAGAAACTACTTTTTCACATACGTCCAGGTAGGTTTGGACAGCTTTTTTTCCCTCTTTTGTGTTTAGTGAAGTTATCTTTGTGTAATTTTAAAATTTGTTTGATCTGAATAATATGCAGAAGGAAGAATTGGGAAGAGGGGCAAATCAGCACTGTATGTGGTGGTGTTTAACCTATGATGCTTAATGTAATCAGAAATTAATTCAGTATCTGAATTTGTGAATTCATTCATGTGGACACAGTTGTACCTGTTCATCTGAAAAGTAAGATTTTGAGTTTTCTTGCCTCCATTGAGGAAATAAGTTCAAAGATAGGGATGGATTCTCATTCGTAAATCTTTGAAGAAATTGTGAAGACAGGATTACACAGTTCATAGAGCTATTAAAGAATTAAAAACATTGTTTCTTACAAAAGTAATTCACATAAAAATATTAGGGAGCTTTGAGTAACATTCTGCACATTTAGCAAGATAACATTTAAGTTCTGATATTTTTAAAACCTATTGACAAAGGTGGACCAAGATAAATATTGCTGAGTGAAGTGCCCAGTTGTCTGGGTTGCTTTGATGAATAAAGGCTTAAACAGGTCTTTTAAGATCAGTGCATGTTAAGGCGTTTCCAGGTTTTTGCGAAGAAGTTTGATCATTTATTTTTTTTATTTTAGCCATCCAGGATCCTGTGTTGATTACTAAAATATCCAGTTGGATGGAAGTGAAGTGAAGCAACTTAAATGTTCGATCAAAAATAGTTTTACTATACTATCACAAAGCGTTAGCAATACTAAGCCTAAAATCTTGCTAACTTAAGTTACTGTTTTATGGAGCTGAATTTGAATTACTATTGCCATTAATCACACATGGCATTACAAATGGCTAACATCCTGCAGCATCTCATAGCAAAGCTATGCGGATGATTGATTTTGCCTTAGTGTATTCCTCTCCAGGATAGCAACAGCATCTTCATCCATTTGCCCTTTTGTTTGGGGGAGTCACCGGGGAAGCCTTAGTAGCACGGTAAGCCAATCAATAAAAGGCAAAGCTGGGGAACCACTCCCTTTTGACAAAATCCGTCCAATTGGTGCCTTTTTTTCTTTGCATAGGCGTTTCCATCCCCCACCCAGCCTTTTGACACTGCCCTACCAAAGCTGCGTGGTTGAGCAAAGTGAATGACGTTTCTGCATTTGCGGGCCGCCGACGCAGGGCTGGGTTTCCATTTTCACAGCGAGTTTCGGGGGGGATCGTCAACATGGAGCCGGAGATGGAGGACAAAACGCTGGAGATGATGGTAAGAATTGTTTCGATGTCTTATTTTGAGGGAAACGCCGAGGCTCGATTCGACGGCAGGAATGAGCTGAAGCGGCTTGTCGGGAGAGGTGGAGGAGAAAGGAGGGCGGACCAGCAATCAGAGGGAGGGCCTGAAATTATCGATACATTTAGCTAAGAAAGCTCCGCATACTTGTCGTTTTGATACATGAGGCTTATACACAGACATGTCATAAATGTGAAACATATGTTGGTTTGGATAACCTGTGTAAACAGCCGGTAAATTAAAAGACATTACAGCCGTAGTCCGAAGACAGCCGAGGATTATCGGTGTAGCGTTCACTGCGGTGACGCTGCGCCACTAGCTGGGCCCTGTCTGATAGTTAGCATCCAGCTAACGCTGGCTAGGAGGCGATGAACCACGTAAATTTACGGTTTATGTTATATTATTTACTTTATGTTAAGACATTATACACGGTATTAAATGTTTAAAACAGTCAAACAGTTTCCACAACACACTGGAATAAAGCTAAATTCACAACAGTGTGCTGCTTCTCTGTTTATATTTTCAAAGTGCGTAGAAGGAAGTGTATGCTTTTTCATTCACGTAAGTTAGCTTTGCCACCATTAGCGAGGTAGCAATTAGCTTATTAGCTAGGGTGCTAAAAATGCTAGGTATACTTCAGACATATCTATACCAAAACAGTAGATTGGCCGGTTAATAGAAGCTGTTTTGAGAAAATATCACTATAAGGTCTAACGTTACAGTCAAATTTGATCAGCACATAACATGTTTCTTGTTAAATGATTAGTTTGCTATCTTAGTAGACTAGCTAGCTAAGCTATATGTAGCGCACCCGTAGCTAACATTAACGTTACAGGGGTCTAAGTTATCGTAAGGAAGACGACAATTAAATTATTAAACAAGGCGCATAATTGTTTTGTCAATTTACTTACACGTCGACAGAGTTGCTGTTCGGTAAGTATTATAATCTGTATTTGAAATATAGCTTAGAACATACTTTCCCCAGTAAACTGATCGTGTGTTGTCGAAGAGAAATGAGGCACGTATGAACAATAATACTTTAGACTAGTAAGTAGATTAAATGGACCAGATGTATCCTGCCAGCAGTTTGAGCCCACAAGCGCTAACATATGTTTAAAGTCCACGAATAACCTAACTCATGGAGGCGAAATATACAGCCACTAGTTTACACTCATTAGACCTTAATTAGATGTTTAAGAGTCCATCCAATTTAAACACCAATTAAAATCGTTAAAAGACTGTGAAAATACTGAGTAAAGTGTAAGAGAAATGCAGCTTTTCAAGTATTTGATTCATTTAGCTTTACTTCAGTGTTAAGTTGAAATAAATAATTATAGAAACTGGAAACAAAGTCTACACCAGTGCATAAAAAGCCACAGTATAATAAGTCAAATTTTATTTAAGTGTTTATTTATAGTATAAATAATAATTTGACAGAAGGGCATACTGTATGTTACAGTGTACATATCTTTACTTCCTTGCAATGAGCTATGGTTATATATTTTAAATCTGAAGCAATACTATGTACTTCGGCAGAGTTTATAAACTGATCTCTTAAAGCCTATGAAATTATTTGAATTTTGTTTCGGTTGTGTCTGTGTATTTAGTTTGAGTTTATTTTTTTGTCCCAGTGTTATTCACTAACCACTCATGAGAGTGGGGATGGCAGAACAGTGGGTGGGGTTTCTGTCAGAAAAAGAGTGACAAAAATTGAAAATTAATCTCATTGCCCCTCCCTCTCCTCTACCTATCCCCACCCAGTTCATGTCTAATAATGCTTCTGTGTGTATGTTTATCAGTCTGTATCTTGTGTGTGAAAGAGTGTGTGTTCCTGCGCTCACTGTGCCAATGTGTGTGTAGCTCTAATACTGGTTTTTCCCCTCACTATCCCCCACCTCCTCCCTCTTCTTCTCTCCTCACCTTTAATGATTACACACTCACTCCCTCTCAATTTCAAAACAAATCTTGTTTATTTATGCATTGTTTTTGTTTTCTTACACTTGCTCACGCTCCACCTGTCCCGTTCCTAACCATCTCCTTACCACCACTGCCATCCATCTGTCCATTCATTGATCCATTCATTCACTCATCTCCTTTGGTTTCCTCCTCCCAACTTCCCCCATTGAACCCCCACCTCTTTTCCTTTACTTCCCATCTCTGGTCTTTCGCTCTTCCCTTTCTCTTCCTCCCTCACCCTGTCCACTTCGTTCTCCTCCTCCCTTCCTCCCTTCCTCTCTCTCTTTCACACAGTGCTCTGTGCCTCGCTCTCTCTGGCTGGGCTGCTCCTCGGTGGCTGAGAGTTTGTGTGCACTCAGGTGCCTGCAGAGCATCCCCTCCACCCGGGCTCACAACCAGGTTCTGCCTCTCTCCTCTTAATTCTGCTGCTCCTCCTCCTCTCCCTTCACTTCCTCCCTTGCCATCTCCTCACCTTTCACTTTTCTTCACCCACTCCACACAACTTCTCATGCCACCTTGGTGCAGACAGCACCACCCCCCTCACCTCCCCACCTCCCTCACCCCCCCACCTCCTCACCTTCTGTTGTCCCTTCCTCCCTGTTGGAAGCACACTGCTCTCAGGTTGTTCTCTGGTGCATCCTCAAACTCTGTTTGAAACTGTATTTCAGCTTTAAAATCTATGATTGACTTCTTTGTAATTATGTCCAATCACAGTTCTTCCATCCCAAATTAGGCCACAAAATGTAACAGTGATTCTACCCTGTAATGATAAAAGTTTCGCAATTAGATGAGTTTTAATTATAGACAGTTTTTGGTGTAAGTGGGGGAAGGATGTACCGGACACCAGAGAATAACCCTGCATTGAGGAGTAACATTTTATCCCCTTCTACCTGGAGGTGTGAGGGCTGAGGTGGGGGGTCTTTCCTTCAAGCTCTGAGGCTACATGCTTGCTTGCTTGCCTGCCTGCCTGGCCAAACCTGGTCTGTCTATATATTTTTTTTCACTTCTGCTCTGCATGATCATCAACACCAGCAAGCCCATTTTGGCTTCTTGTCCTGTCTGCTTCAGTCTCAGTACTCAACCTTTTGTTTCTGTGTTTGAATGGTTTGTTAGTGGCAGCCACTGATGATGACTAATAATAAAATTGTTTTTCTCTCAACATGTAGCTGCGCCACTAAGTTAGATAGATAAATGGAATAAATATAATAAGTCTTACTCCATGCTCCAAATTTAAGGGGTTGTTGAATTCAGATTATGTAGATAATTTAGTAATTGTGGTTTTAAGATGGGGGCCCTTGGAGACCATCAGTGGTAACTCTGCAGCCTCTCAGGAAACGCTAATAGATGGGCTATTTCAATACAGCAACAGGTCTTTTTTAATATATATTTATATGTTTCTTTAAATGTATGTAGCAGTTTTGAAAGATAGTCACCCTGAATCAGTTATCGCCTACCCAGATGCACAATAATACTGACCCCTCACAGGTAAAAGTCCTGTGTGTCAAATTAGTTTAAACATATCTGAGAAAAGATCTGACAAGGTTGTGTTTTTCCAGTCTTTATTGTTCATGGACATGATATCATGTCAGAAAAGTTAATTATATAGTATGGTAAACATGTTTGTTTAAGTTAGCCTAACATTTATTGTCATTTGTATCTCCAGTGACAGCTGTAGCCAGCACACAGCAAACACCTTAAGATAGTAGATGTCTATGTTGGTGTTCAATGTATGAATTGATGAATTTAAAATTACTGCCTCACTCTTTTTGACTTTCCAGATGTGTACATGACTTAAAGATTCACAGAGTCACACATAATTGGCAGATGAAAAAAACTGTTTATTAAGGATTGCTGCTTACTCTGTCATTGTCTATGTGATTTGCTGCAGCACTGTTATTAGAATGATTTAAGTGTGTCTAGCTGGTTTGCAGTGCATTGTAAATCTTACTTAATCATACTAGAAATGGGTGGGATCTGTGTACCTCCCAGTTTTTGTCCTGTATATGTTTGAAGACCACTATCTGACAGAAGTTTCATTGGCACTCATGACTGGGCTTCTGCCAGTGACATACCCAAGATGCTGCAGTTTAATTTCCTGTCCAGACTACTTAGCCTACATCACAGACAAGAAAGCAGATAGATTCTTTTTGTTGCAGTGCCCATTTTTTTCCCCACTCCATGTGTGTGTGTATGCACGAGTGTTTGTGCGTGCACGCCTTAGAAGTCATGATGTCATGGTTACCCTTCCTTGGCTGTTATTGTGGCACTCTTGTGTCCAGCGCTCTCCATGTTGCTGCCCTGGCTCTCACAGTGCCTATAACACAGATGGAAAGAGGATAAAATACATTTAAAAACTGACCACCACCGTGTCTTTATGTTCTTTTTCTTCAGAACACTTCAGGGATGGAGTCACAGAACCTTGTGGATGATCTGTCGCCAAAGAAGAACACAGTTCTCAAGGTGTGTGTGTGTGTTTGTGTGTGTGATCCATTTTTAAACGCGGAATGTCATAGAATTTGTCGATATCGATGTGCAAAAAAAGCAAGCCAACTGTTTCTAATTAATTTCGGCTCCTGCAGCGCCCTTTACGTGTCACCTGTTTAAACGGGACTCAGTTTTCCATTCACAGACGCAGTGTAAAAAGAGTCAGCAGTCAGATATGACGAACAGACTCAATGTAACACCAAAGTCATTCGGGTTACTGCTAAGTCTAGCACAGAACGATACAAACGAATCTTTTTAATCGTGAGAACAACTCATTTTGTAAGTTTTACCAGTGATAGTCTGGACCTACAAGAACACATGTGACGACCACTTACAAAGACTCACATCAGTAACAGACAAGAAGCAAATTAGCGCGAGCTGTAAAATCCAGCAAAGGCTCGGTCATAAAAACAAATCAGCTGACACAAGACGTGACGTCTTGTGTCAGCTGATTTGTATTCAAGGGTTCCCCCGTATATTTATTTCATATTATTTGTTGATTTCAGATGTGATGCACTTCTATTTTACAAATTTGCAGTTTCTATATTTTAATGTGAAATACGTAAGGTTATTTGTTTTGGATGAAAAATTTATGTTTTTTGTTGTTTACAGGTTGAAATGCGTTAGCAAAGCAGTAAATGCTCCCATCCACTACATAATTAGACACTTCTTAGGTGAATAAATATGATTATAATGTAAAACATGGAAATCAGAAGAATAAAAAGGGAAAAAACTGAATTTAGGAAAAAACGAAATGGATTTCATAGGGCCCTAGGCATTACAGTAATAATAACCTATAATGTATGAATTATGAAGTTAATGCTTTCATAGGTTTCAGAATCATCAACTAGAGGATTTATTTGGGGCATTCACAGAATACTGTGATTTGTTGTCTTTATGCAACCATTGATGCAAAAACCTAGCAGGATAAAAAAAATAATAAATCCTATTCCCATACACCACTGTTGGACTCCAGTGGTTTAATAAGTCAGCATTGAAAATTGATTAACGCAATCCTTTCTGCATTAATAAAAGACAATACTCAAGCCTGTTGCAAGGCTGAGTACAACTTCCTGCTTCATTCCCAATTTTAACCTCACGACAATGCGACTGTAGTCATTATTTGAATTCATCAAACTTTTTTTTAAAATTTACTAAAAATAATTTTGTTATTCTTACCTTGTTGTGGCAGTAACTATGCACTGATTCAGCAGATTTAAAATATATTTACCTCCTCTCCAGCTATTCCCACTATACAACATTTTCTGTGTAATGCAAAAATAACACATTGCAAAAAAAATTATATGAACTCTGGTAACAACATGGAGACTAGAAGAGTTCCCTCATTGGACTGATTTTCTTTATGTAAGCTGCCACTTTACATGTAATGCATCTACCTTTGCCTCTGATCTTGACAGCATAATAATGGCCCCGTTGTGGGGTCCCGTAAGCGTCCATCAGAGGGAAACTATGAGAAGGAGAAGGAACACTGTATCGCTCTGTTTGACCAGTGGTCCGAGGCCGACCAGGTAGAGTTTGTTGAGCGCTTGATCTCCCGTATGTGCCACTACCAGCACGGCCACATCAACTCCTACCTCAAACCCATGCTGCAGAGGGACTTCATCACTGCGCTGCCAGGTACAGATGCAACATTTGATAGCAATAACTCCATCTACACCAATGCGCCTTAATTTTCCTTTTTTACTCGCAATTTCCTTAATGGTCTTGTTGATTTAATTTCTGTTCATTTAAAAGTTGCTTCCAAATACATGAATGGAGTTGATACCATCTTCTGACAAACACAGCAACAATAAAAATTATGAAAATCTTTACTACAAATAATATTTAAACTTTTCTATTACAAATTTTTATGATCTAATATTTTAGAGATCTTCTTATGTCATAAATAAAGGCCACTAAATGAACTGTTTGTTTTTGAAAAATAAGAGCCAGCCACAGACCAGATGAAATTTTATTAGTCTTGTATCAAACTTGCACTCAGCTCTTCCTCTCCGTCTCTCTAGCCCAAGGCTTGGATCACATAGCGGAGAACATCCTGTCTTTTCTGGATGCACGCTCTCTGTGTGCAGCAGAGCTGGTGTGTAAGGAGTGGCAGAGGGTAATCTCTGAGGGTATGCTGTGGAAGAAACTCATTGAACGCATGGTCCGCACTGATCCACTCTGGAAAGGCCTGTCTGAGAGACACCAGTGGTGAGACTTAATACACACAATAATGATTATCCTACTACTGTTCTACATAAAGATAAAAAAATCACTCTCCACACTGAGAGAGAAATATAGTTTTATATGTTATTATAATTATTGTTGGAGTATTTGCTTTAGGAATTTAATTCAGCATAAAAGACGCTGAGGATGTGAAGGAAATTATGTCTGTCTTGAGTGTCCGTTGTAGGTTTCCAGTGAATACAAGCTTTTTTTTTTATCCTGTAGGGAGAAATATTTGTTTAAGAACCGTACATCAGAAGTCCCACCAAACTCCTACTATCACTCTCTTTACCCCAAGATCATCCAAGACATAGAGGTAAGTCACAGCTAAATTTTAATATCCTCTATGCCAGTGGTAGCCAACACTGTTTGTTTTCATTCCTGTGACTCTTAAGGACCAGGGCTGCTCTAAACATTTTAGTTGAAATTAATAGTTTTGCACGGCTTTTATCATAATGCCAGATATTCTTTTCATTCCACGTTGAAAAATTTTTTTACTCTGGGTATTGTAAGGAATTGTAAGCTAAATGAAGGCCCCATTTGCAGTTTTTTTTGGGGGGAGGTAGTATAATTTAACTGCACTTTTTACCCAGCGGGGTATTTTACTTGTTTTATTATGTTGCAAGATTATTCAGGCAGAAAGTTATGTAAATATTGCTTCACTCATGTAGAAAATTAAGATAATTACTAAGTTCAGTTAATGGCATCTGCATTCTATTCACAATAATCCCACAGTGAAATCTCTGTGTGATTGTGTGTGAATGTGATTGTCTCCCTTCTTATATCAATGTATCAGTGACATTTCCCTCCATATCTTCTCTTTAGTCTCTAGATGTTTCCTGTGTTTATCTTTCTGATTGTTTCTCACTCTTTTATCCAGACTATTGAGGCTAACTGGCGATGTGGTAGACACAACTTGCAGAGGATTCAGTGTCGCTCAGAAAATAGTAAAGGGGTTTACTGCCTGCAGTACGATGATGACAAGATCATCAGCGGCCTTAGGGACAATTCCATAAAGGTATGCTTTCTTGTTTTTAACACCAGTGTTTGTAAGTTTGAGACCTATTTGAGGTCAGTAACTTTATTATTTGGCCTGTTTTATTGTTGTCTGTTGACTATTGGCTCTTTTTCAAATTTTTCTGATTCAAAGTTTCAAAGTATTCCAGAGGTCTGTAACATGGACCTGATTTTTTTTAAAATAAGACAGTTTGATTACTGTATGACAGGTTTAGTTTTCTTTAGGTTCTGACGTGAAGTCACTCTTGACGTCGTCGTCATTATCATCATCATCTAAATAGAGGGAACATGAATGAGCAGTGCACTGACGGCACCTGCAAACTCACTGCCTAGAATTACAGCCCATGGCATATGTTTGGCACAACCACACCCCAGCAGGGTGTGAAATACATTTACATCAGTTGTTTTAGTAAGACAATTACTGGTTTACTGAATGAACTTTAAGTTATGTATTTTTAAGTTATGTATTTTTGCATATGTTTACCAGTTACTGGAGCTGTTAAGGCTTTTCACTTCCTGGTCACTTTTTCCTTCAGAGTGACCAATTCTTACTTCTTAATTCTTCATTGCATATACTGAATAAGGTGCTGGAAACATCCTTAAAGATTTTGGTCTATTTTGACATGATAGCATCATAGTTGCTTTGGATTTGTTGGCCGCACACGCATGGTGCTGAGGCATTTAAATTATGGTGTATTGGTACTAATGGGCTAAAAGGATGCCAAGAAAATATTCCTCACCATAACCACCACCAGAATGAATTTGTCACACAAGGCAGGATGAATCTATCCAATTCTTACCCTACCATCTTCTATTGTCCAATTTTATTGTAGCTTCAGGTTCCTGTTGAACATGTCTACATACCTAAATGCATTGAGTTGCTGCCATATGATTTGCATTTATTAGGTACACCTTGTTGAACAGTTGTATGTAATCAGATGGCCCATGAGTGTATATTTCCGAGTGCTACTACAATTATTTTGTATTTGCAGACTAGTGAGATTAGTTGTGATTATTCCTTTTGCCATCACTCCACATTGGTCTATATTTCCACAGACAGGTTGGCACTCATAACTGTATCTCATATCTTTTGTAATAATCAAATAAACCTCTCAGAACTTATTTCTTTGGAATCATTATTAAAGCATGATTTACATTTTAGCTTATGCAAAAAATCGGCAAAAATAATAAAAGTAAGGCTAGTTTAAGCTCTTAAATGGGATCTACAAAGCCATTGTTTTCTCATACTGTTAGTATAGCTGGAATATTATAATGCTAATGTCATGTTTTTAAATATCTTCACAGTGAGTCATAGCCATGAAGACTTGCATATCACCACACTCCTACTCACAGTATATACAAAATTGGTATACATCTTGGACAACTGTTAAGGAGAGCTTTACAACTTTTTTTTTTCCTGCTGAGGCAGTTAAAACATACTGTATTTGCCTGCTCTACTGGCCCACACTGGCTTGTAGAAATAATTAACACTGATCCCTGTGTGTGCACCAGTGGTGGGGAGAGCTAAAAATGTTGGCTGTGAGAAACACGTATGCTCTGTGTGTGTGTGGTTGTTTCCCTCCAACCTGTTTGTGTATTTGTGAATTGAATCTTTTCTTCTGTCTCGGTATGGGTTATCATCTTATTGTCTATGACGAAGTGCTAAACCAGCAGACACTGAGACTGAACAAAAGTGAATTATAGGATAAAAAGGCTCAGCTCCAGACACTTTGTGTGTTCCACTTATCTGTCTGGCCAAGGAGAAGAGAGAATGGTGATGAAGACAAGGTGAGGATAGGGGGAAGAGAACAGTGGATTTCTCTTCTTATTGTTCTGGAGGAGGCTAATGCACACCCTGGGAAGAGCTGAATGGCTCTTACATATGCACACAGAGCTCAGTGCAGCAGTGGGGAAATGGGGCATGAAGAGTGCATGAACGCTGCTGTGAGAATAGGCCATTCTTTGCATGACCCAAATCTGCAATATTTTCAAACTCCCTTATTTTTCCTGATTTTTCTTTTGTCATATTTCTGTTTTTTTCCTTTATAGATCTGGGATAAGCAGTCTCTGGAGTGTCTGAAAATACTGACAGGTCACACAGGCTCAGTGTTGTGTCTGCAGTATGATGAGAGGGTCATTGTCACTGGGTCTTCTGACTCAACTGTCAGGTATGACACACATTTTATTACAAAAAGAACACATTGTAATTTTGGGAAGGACCCAAAGCTATCAACAAGAAATTTGTCTCTCTGGACTTTAAAGCACATGTATATTTACAGATCTATATTCTGTTTAAACATAATGTAAATTCATTGTCATCTAGAGCCTGTGTATAATAGAACAAATTAGCATGATTTTGTTAACTCAGGGACAAAATATAACAAATCATTGCTATTGATAATAAAGCAGTAACTAATCAAACATATTTCCATAGATGTTTTTAATATTGTAAGGGGGGACAATAACTATTTTAGTTAATAGAAGGTATGCACATGATGTCATGATGCAGATGTTACTGCAGCTACACTACCACTGAGTGGCACCGTTGACTTGAAATACATGGTCTTCGGTAATCTAAATTGGGGAACAGCTGATTGACTGTAGAAATAGATTAAACTAGAAATCAGAGATGAAATCTAAAGAGAGGAAAGAAGAGCCGTAGGAGCCAGGGGTAATGTTATACCCTATGCACCACACAAACCTGAGGAAGATGTCACCTTTTGGCTTTGACGAGAATATAAACGGTATAATGGAAAGTTTTTGTGGTTTTCAAACCAGGAACCGGCCCATGACTAGGTACATCAGTATTTCTGTTCAGAGTCAAGTGAATGAGCTAAAGTCAGTTTCACTTTTAACATGTATTATTTATCCAAGACAAAAAAGAACAATCTAACTCTACAGCCTCCAACTACTCAAAAACCTAAATGTTAAAAACTTGCACTTGGTATTGTTTCAGTTCTGATGTTTCTCAATGATGGTAGGGCTAGGGTTAGAAAAGATTTATTTTCTGTGTCAATTTGCTTTCACAAGCAGCAACTGAAGCTGAGCGTGTGTTATGCTTCTGAATGCCACAGCACCTTTAGACAGCTCATTCTGCAAGTCCTGTTATAAATAGCCTGCAGCCTGGATATGTTTTAAAGTGGGTGACTAATATAACATATCTTTAACTAACGCCAGCATACAAGTTGGGTCAGGTCTGTATTTAATTTAGAGTCAAGTCTGGGTAACAGGTTGGTCTGATGCCTGGCTGCACATGCAGGTTTGTAAAATTGGAGTCAAGATTTTGTTCTGTGTTTATTTAAATAATATCTGCAGCATTAATTTGTATTGTAAGGAGGGACAGTCACTCTGATCTGCCAACTGCTTTACTTAGAATGACCGCACAAGTTACAGCAGTGGCTTCTTTAAGTTCACCTGCAACTCTCAAACCATTATTTTCTTTCTCCTGGAATTTTTCCAACTGATCTGAATTAAAGTTGATGTTTAACTAATCTTATTTTTATTTGGCAGAGGTCTACTAGTCAAGTGATGTTAGCTATAACTGGGCTTAGTTGGTCTTAATTCTTTTTTTAGATGCCAATACAATTTTTTGAGTTTCAATGCCAATATTTCCTTATTCAGTCCAGGTTTTGTTTTCGATGCCAAATTTTATTTTGAATGCCAAAAGCTAGTCACTACCCTGGCCGAGTAGTTTACAGTTAGCTCCCAACCGATCTACAGCTGCACCTCACAATCTAGCTATATATACTCAAATGTATTATTTCAGTAGACTTACATTTACGGTCTTTACCAGAGATAGTGGGATAGATTTTATTGCAGATATTAAAAAACCTGGCCTGGTGTATGTATGTTGACACTTGCTTGGCTACTGCACACAGAAGCTCAACATTAATTCTCTTATTACTTCACACTTCAGTCGTGCTCGCTGGGTGGTTTCCAAGGAAAATGTGACTTCACTTCCTTAGCGACAACTTGACAGGCACTTTGTTTGTAGGTCTGGTTGTCAGCTTTTCCAGTGTGTTCTGCATTTGACTCTCAATGACCAATGATGCTGTTGAGTAACATGTTCTTCAGAGCTGCTCCTGTGCACATGTGTGAACCCTCAGTTTCTCTGTGTAAAACTAATAAACATATTTCTCTCTCTCGTCTCAATTGTTTTCCCTTTTCCTTCGCTCCCATTACATATCTTTTCCACTCTCCATCTTAACATTCTTTTCTTTCATTTTATTTTTTTCACTGCTCCAATCTAATTTTCTTTCCTACTCACCCCTTCCTTCCTGGTACCATTTTCCACTTTTCTCATCACCACCACCGTTTCTTCCTTTTGTTTTTTTGTCTCAATCTTCCCCACTCATTCTGCTTCCTGTCTTGTGCCACTTTTTGTTTTTCTCTGCCACCTTTGCCCTTCATCAATTGTTCATTCTGTCGTATTTTCTTACTTTTCTCTTTCTCCTGTTTCTGTCAATCTTTCTCTCTGTGCATCTCCTACATTCTTTGCAGGGTGTGGGAGGTAACAACGGGCGAGGTACTGAACACGCTGATACACCACAACGAAGCAGTTCTTCACCTGCGCTTTGCCAATGGCCTGATGGTCACCTGCTCAAAGGACCGATCAATTGCAGTTTGGGACATGGCTTCACCTACTGACATCAGCCTACGTCGTGTCCTGGTGGGACACAGAGCAGCTGTCAACGTGGTTGACTTTGACGACAAATATATTGTGTCTGCCTCAGGGGACCGAACAATCAAGGTAACAAGAGTTACTCTGACATTTGCTGTTGGCTTGAGTTTTAATAATTATTTATCCATATCCCCTTTGGAGCATTGGTTTTCAAAATTTGCAGTTTTCATTGGTTGTGTAATAGACAATATTTTCTTGCTAGTTTGCTCTGACCATATTTCTACAGACATACATTAATTCAAACCAGAGACCCTCTGACCTGTGTTGATATTAAAATGTCAATTTGTCTTGCTTTTAGAAAGACTGATGATAAGACTATACTTGTCATACTCATTCTGTAGTTTAAATTGAGTTATTTGGTAAGTAATACACATGTAATGAAATACTGGTGATTGTCTGTGTTGTCATGCAGGTATGGAGCACCAGCACATGTGAGTTTGTGCGCACTCTAAATGGTCATAAGCGGGGTATTGCCTGTCTACAGTATAGAGATCGCCTTGTGGTCAGTGGCTCATCGGACAACACAATCCGGTATGTGTAAGCAAAAACTAGACTGAACCAGCATATTTGAACTTCCAAGCTGTGTTTATGTGGAAGCCTTTAGCGTTAGCAGTCTGTTAAAGAAATATAAATTTTACAATTTACGTTGTTGAAATAATTTTGTGCAATGATTGCAAGTTTATCTGCCATTTCAACATCAAAGTGAATCTCTTACCTAGACATTAAGATCAAATCAGCTGAACACAGATGCTGCTATAGATGGAGAGATAGATAGATTAGATTATTTTTCTACCTCTCCATATATATGTAGATAGATATATCTATCTATTCTATCTAATCTATCTAGAAAAATAATTACTGTGTAAATATTGTAGGGTCCATTTATTGTTAGTTTACTAAGGTGTCTCATTCTGCAGGTTATGGGACATAGAATGTGGGGCATGTTTGCGAGTGCTGGAAGGTCATGAGGAGTTGGTGCGCTGCATTCGCTTTGACAACAAGAGGATTGTCAGCGGCGCCTACGATGGGTAAGTATCATAAACACACACAGCTTTGTTCACAGAGACTGGATTTGTTCTGACATTCTGTCACCTCATGTTTCTCTCTGCAGCAAGATCAAGGTGTGGGACCTGCAGGCAGCCCTGGATCCACGAGCCCCAGCCAGCACACTATGTCTGCGCACTCTAGTGGTGAGCACCAAAGTTTGTGTGTTCCTGTAGTCTAAAATCACCTTTAAGAAGACCACCCAGATACATTAGGATCATCTATCTAACCAGCTGTCTAATACTGTAGTCCTCCAATAAACTCTAAAATAATTTTATATTAAACTTAAATTCAGCATTTCACACATTTTTGTGATTGTGTTCCTAAAACTGCACTTAGCAGTCTTCTGCAAAACAGTTGAATTCCCAAGCTATCAATTACACTTGAGTGTTTTAAGCTTCTACTTTCAATTGCATTTTAGTGGTGATATCATAAATGCCCATATGTTAATCATGGTTTACCTTTTTCAGGAGCACTCTGGCCGTGTGTTCCGTCTCCAGTTTGATGAGTTTCAGATCATCAGCAGTTCTCACGATGACACCATCCTGATCTGGGACTTCCTGAATGTCTCAACAAATGGCCAGTCAGAGGGACGGTCTCCCTCCCGCACCTACACTTATATTTCTAGATAGCAGGTAGAAAGCTAAGCTAATAAGACCTCCCTGTAAAAATCTATCACTCTGTTATACATACGATTATTTATATGCGCATATGTCAGAGACTCATGTTTAGTGTTATGTTTCCTAAGCAGACCAGTGTGTGATTGGATACTGTTTCTTCCCCAGGTGGCGCCATGCACTGCACCCTTCTTTGGAGGAGCCCAGGTCTGATTGGCTAATGGGTGCATCCATCATGGAAGGGAGCCCATCTCTTCCCCTTTCTCCTCGTCATCTCTCTGTCCACCTCCCACCTTGTCCTTGCCACCTTCCTGCCCGTTCTGACAGACTCTTAAGCTTGTGCCCATTGCCTGCCCGTACTGTGACATGCACACACAGACACGCACGTACACATAGGTCAACACTGATG
Source organism: Ctenopoma multispine (assembly GCA_034779795.1). Lineage (NCBI taxonomy): Eukaryota > Metazoa > Chordata > Actinopteri > Anabantiformes > Anabantidae > Ctenopoma > Ctenopoma multispine. The sequence continues at coordinate 10,667,954 of JAUYWH010000002.1, forward strand.
AGGATGCCCTACTACAGAACCAATGCAACTCTCCCAAGAAGTTCACCTTCTACTACTAATTTATGTTTTGTAAAGTACACTAATGACAGTATTAACTTAGACCTTATTTAAGTCACAAGCTCCCCTTTGTCCCCTTGATACAAAGTTAAAGCAGCTTCTGCTCCTCAGTTTTCAGCCCCTGCCAAAACAGGTCCCCACAGATGCAGAATTGCTTATAGATATATATTTATATATATTACACAAATACACACAGTGGCATAGATGGACAGAGGATGACTGGAGCTGTGATGCGGGAGACAGAGACTCTTTACTCAGCTCTTGGAAAGGAGGGAAGGATGGGAGATGGAGGGGGTGAACTAGGGAGAAATGTGTCAGGGTTGACTTCTCTGCTCCCTCTCACTCCCTCTCACTTCTCCCTGTCTCTCTCTCCAACCCAACCCCACCCCGCTCCCTCCCCTCTAACCCCCCAGAGATGCACACTTGCTTGGAATACGGGGGTGCACACACTCAAGTTTGTGAGAGTGTGTGTTTGTGTATGTGGACTTGTGAAACAGCAGAACAGAGCAGAAGCGTCAGACAGACATGCATGTGAGGTTGACTTGGATATGGCATCCTGGTACACCTCTGCTTTTTTTTTTTTCTCTTTAACTCTTACTTTCTTACTGTTTTTTTATTACTGTTCTTTTCTAATTTTATTTGAATATTTTGGTTCTTAGTACAAAAACCATACTAAGTGTAGTCCTTTTTCTCTCATGGTCATTTTTTTCCTCATTCTTTCTTCTTTCCTTCTTCTTTCTTCTTCGACCCTTGTTCATCTGTCCCTTTCACTCCATCTTTCTCTCCACATCATCTACGTGCTTGCTTTGGTTATGAGAGAAGCTGGAACTCAAGAGCTCAAATTTAGCTGTAAACGGAGTTGTCTTGTCAAAAATTGTGTTGTATATTAAAAATGATTTTTTAAAGAAGAAAATGACCTTATTGTGAATAAAGTACTTGACAGTGGTGGAGTGTTGAGCCAACTGTAACACGAATGAGTGTCTAATTGTCTGTCTCTTCGTGTGTGTGTGTGTGTGTGTGTGTGTGTGTGTGTGTGTGTGTGTGTGTGTGTGTGTGTGTGTGTGTGTGTGTGTGACTTCTGTATCCAACATGTAGGCACAAGACTCCGAAGGCCTTTTCTATTCCAAACCTTCGGGAAGGAGTTCAAGTATTTGTTGGTAATTGTTTGTGGAATGGTTTAAATCAAACAATTTTAGCTAGTTAGTCTCAGATATTCTTCACTGACATCAAGTCTGGGGAACACAGCCTCTTTCTGTTATTTTTGTGTAGATCTTTTTTATTTATTCAGCTCACTTGACCAAACTCCGTCTGCTGATGAGTGTGTGGTTTCGATTAAACTTCAAGATAAGCTGTTTACCTGGACCATGATAAACCTGGTGAGTCACATCCCTATTTACATGATTTTATGAGTTATGATGGCTCACTTTCAGCCACCATGTTTTTTTCTTTTTGTTTGTTTTCAACTAAGCAGTTGACATTCTTTAGTATGAAGGTTTCTATCTGTTGTACAGTTGCATATGTAGTTTTGAGAAAACTTGATGTGTTCATACAGCCAGGATACCGGAAACTTACATGTAAGCAAATTTGCTGATTTCTGATGAGATTCGGAGAACTGATGGAACGTGATGTCATAAAGGTTCGGAACGCTGCATCAGAACTTAGACTTCAGTGCACAGTTCTGCTGCAGCACGTAAGTGTGGGTGAGAAGTGGACACAGGCTCCTGAAAAGTTATTAACCATGGATCGCAGTATTTAGGTAGGTGGTTTAAAACATGTTTCATGCCCTGTGACATACTTTACATCTGCCCTTTTGTTTAAAAAATGTCAAATTTATGTGGGCAAAAATGAAATTTATATGCTTGGCTTAGCTGATACAACTTTGCCTTTAGTTGCTTTATTTTACTTTTCAAACAGCCAGAGCACACTGTATGCACATTGTATGTCACTTATTTACATACTACCCACAAACATGCACTGGGATAATTAATTTTGACCAGGACCATTAATAAAGTCAGTACAAATGTTTATGATGAAAATGATAAAGAGTTTCTGCAAAATTAGCATTCAAAAGTTACAATATTAAAGTCAGCTTTAATTAATTTGTAAGCATTTTATTGGGCATGGATTATATTACTGCACCTGTCGCAGTCTACAAAACGTTCCTTAATTATCCCCTTTTACAACGTTGACTTGCATCAATGGTTGTGTGATGGGATTGTCGCGATGGCCACCAGGTGGGAGTATAAACTCAATTATCTCCAGCAGTGTAAGCTGTTAATGGGACTTTAACTCTATCTTTTAGCCAAGTTTGGATCCTAAACAACCTGTTACAGAAGATCCCGTTCTCCGTTTTAATGCTAAACCTGTGAAAAAGACATGTATGTTTGAAATGCTCAAAGTGCATTTATAAGCCTCAGAGAGTTGTCTGGTCTGGTTGTGTATTCTCTCAAGTAGGAGAAGGAGGGGAATTGGCCTGCTCTGGGGGTCGCTTTTCTGCATTTCTGTGTTCAGTTTAATATAGTAGAATGTTTCAAATTCTGGGAATAAGTTATGTGGGATGGATTTGTGCTTGGTGGAGCACCGTTAGTATATGATGTGTGTATGTGTTGGATATGGGTGTGTGTGCTTCCTCTGGGTCTGTGGGATTTTGGCCCATAATTCCTGCAGCTCTCAGGTCACAGCTTCGTTCTCACGCACATATTTGGCATTCCTTCCTCAACATGATTACCATACACCTTCCACTCTGGGTTTGGCTATGCGGAATATTTCCATCATTCCCGAGTGGAACTGGAGCAACGTTCCAGAAACTAACAACTCACCCCATCAGCACCACCGCCACCCCCTACTCACTCTGCTTTATCCCACCCCCACACTGTCTCCTCCTTATACCACCCCCTCCAGCACAGATTCCTGCTCCCTTGCAATTGGAATCCTCTGGTACAACCCTTTTTCCCCCTGAGTCAGCTGTTTGTGTCTGCCGGCATGATTGGGTCATTTGGCAGCGACATCTCTTCAGTGACCTCCCGCTAGGATGGGGAAGGAAGGGGAGGAATGGAGGAGGGGGGGATGGGGGATAGGGGATAGATGAGAGGAGAAGCAGCTATAAAACTCTGTCTCTCTACTGCATGTTTTTTCTCTGACCCTTCATTCTGCATATGTGTGGCAAAACTTTATAATGTGTGGCCTGTTGATATTTGAACATAAGTTGGCGTTCAACAGTTGTTTAGGCAGTTTCAAAGGGATCCTGTGTTAGGCTGGTTCATCTTGGATTTGGATTTGTTGTGCAGTTTAATCCAAACTGACAATAATCATGAAAACTTGAGAATCTGCTCTTCTGTAGCCTTTAAATGATTGCACCTTGTCTCTATTAGAAATGTGCTGTGCTGCAGAACTTTTCCCAGTTTGTATGATGAATTGTTGTGGAAAACGCAGACTTTCATTGCTTCACAGTAACTCTCATACCTCCTAGAAGTAAGAGAGTGAAATTCCTGCCACTGCACAACATTCTGATGTTGGCCCTTGATAGTTGCCCAGAGCAAATTTTATGTAGTTCTGTAATAACTGTGGCATTGTGCAGCTTTGGTTGCAACTAAGTCTTCAATACTGATTAATGTTAGCTCTGTATTGGTTAGCCTTTGTCTCCACACTAAAGAAAACCATTATGTTTTATTCTGGTAGATGTAATCTTATGTC
>JAUYWH010000002.1:10672039-10694446 GCA_034779795.1 Ctenopoma multispine
TTATAGGTGACATATTTAGATTGCTTGTTGTTGTTTAGTCAATTCAGAATGACACAAAACTGTAAGAACCATCGCACTCTCTTTCTACATTATACTTGCTGACATAACAGAGCACAGGAAGAAGCAGTTCAAAGAGGCTAGGAGACACAGGAAATGTTTCTGTAAGGTTTACTGAGTCAAGAAAGACTGCTGCACACAGAGCTGAAATAAATAAATGAAATAATTTTATCGTAATAATTATAGTAACCATCATAGTAAGATTGCTTATTTAGGGTTTCTGTTTTCTTTTATATATATAATATATATAACTTTCAATAAATTGTTCCCTTTAATATTTTTCTCCTGTGTGTATGTGTGAGACTTTGGTCTGTTCCACTGAATGTCCTGGTAGCAGCATTCTGTATCCACGGTATCACACAGGAGCATCATCTCCTGGGTCGTTTCTATAGCAATGAGAAGGCACCCTCCCAGTCTTGCCCCTGCGCTCGTCACCCTCTGCACCTATAAGCTGAGGGTGTTGTGTCCTCAGGGGAGGCAGGGCATAGGGAGGAGCCATGAAGAGTGTCTCCAGTTGTCTTTGGTTGGTTGATGATTTGGTTTGCTGTGATTGGCTGGCTGTTTTTGGTGCAGCTTGATTTTTATACATTCCAGTTTCTAAAGCTTCAGTCCCTGCGGTGAGTTGTCACGGGTTCATGCAGGGACTGGATGATCCCTTTCCAGATTCCCTTGTTATCCAGCTTCACTCATGGTTGTTGGTGCACTCAGTCACGCAAACACACACATACACTCACAAACAAACACACTCTTTCATACTTGTCATTGTCTTCTTCTTACAAACATACATTTACTCACTTACTCATTACTTCATTCATCCTTTTGCCATCCATCCAATCCAATCGTCCAACAATCTCACAGGTTCTCACCAATTTAGCAGTGAGACAAATAAGTGCGTCACATGTCACTAGTCCATTGTTGGTTCATTTGATTTCTGCAGATCACACTATCCCTTTGTATGTGCTGCCATTTTCCTCTTCTCCTTCCTGTTTTCCCTTTATCCGTAGGCTAAGCACCCACTCTCCTGTTCAGTCAGTCTTTCCCACACTTGTCCTGTCTGTATGCTCCAGTTGTAATCCCATACTTCACATTGTCCAGCTGGTCCAGAACAAGAGACATGAAGGCCTTGTGGTTTTTGTGGCTGTAAAATGAAGGCCTTCATACAGCCTGGGACTCTGGCTGCCCTTCAGATTTACTGTCAGTATTTCTTGCCCTTTAAGGGAGCCAAATCAGGTTCATAGAGCTTCCAGCGATTTGACCAGTCCAATGGTCCAGTTGGTGTGGTAAGGGAACTAAAACTGAGAGGAATGATCACTAACTAGGGAGCTGTAGTGGCAACTTAGTAGGTGTAAAGCTAAACCCCATGAATGATTCATCAAGTTTCTGGTCAATGTTTGCCTCAACAAAGAGACATTTTCAGTCATGTGCGACAGAAGAGATGACTAGGTTAGCCATTGGCAGGCTCAGGTCAAGGCTTTGGATGACAAGACAGTGGGTGCTAGCGTTAGCCAGTGCTAGCGGGGCCCAGTAGCACGCACTCTCTTTCCCCGCTTGCTGACAGTGGTGAAGCGGAAGGGGGTGGTGAGGTCAGGCTGCTCCCCAGGTGGGAAGCGTTTCATGAAGTGTACATCCTGCTGGTTAGGGAGTGTATGGGGGCCACGACGAGGACGACCTCTTTTAGTGAAGCCCACATACCAGCCTGTGTAGCGCGCTGACATCAGAGCTGTGTAGTGGTTTTCCAGAACCTTTTCCACAAAGACGCAGTCGGCACTTCGATTACTTGCCTTCTGAGAGAGGAGAGAAACCACAGGTACCCACACACACACACACAAACACACACATTGGGAGAAGCAAAGACAGGCTGGTCAGGAAGCTGTAAGAAACTAGAAGTTTTTGATAAACATGTCTCTAGAAAATGTCTCACCTTTCCTACAAGCTTCCCACGACGGTTCATGCACAAGTAGAAGTTGGTTTCTTTGCCCCGGATTCTCACCTGGCTACCAAAGGTATCGGCCTCCACTACAAGCTGGGCTTGTGAAGGGACAGACAGAGGGACAGACAGACATTAGAGCCAATACATAGAAAGACAGCATGCTGTTTTTCTGTTTTTTCTCTGATTTATTGGGCTGTACCGCCCAGATAACAAGGGTAGAAATTTATAGCTCATTCAGTCTCGACATTCAAGTCTACACTAACAGGCCCAGTGTCAAGTAGTGTGACACTAGTTGTGCAGATTACCAGCCAGCATTAAATCACATGTGGTGTTTAAACCAGATAAAGCTTTCACATTGAATAACGGTTTCAGGATTCATAGTTGCTATAAAATGTGCTGAAAAATCACAGACAGATGTAAATTTCTCTGGTGGGCAGATGGTTGTCAGATAAGCTTGGTCACACACATGGTTGTGAGGCCACTGAACACAACTGGGCCTCGTAAAAAAGATAACAGGCAAGAGTAGAGTCACAGTGGGCCGAGAGGAGTGGGAGAAAACACAGACTTTCTGTCATACTGTTATTTTAAGGTACAGTATGTGCATGTGCACATGCACCCCTGTGTGCTCGTGTGTGTGCAGGTTCACGTGTGTTCATCCTTCCAGGCAATACAGCTTCACTAACTACACATCTTCAGAGAATGCTTGCGCCTGTTTAAAAATAAATCCCTAAAATGGTTTCTACATGACCTCAGTCAACAAAGGGGTCAAGAGAAATCAATACCTCCCTCCCTCTTGCCCTCTTCCTCTCTCTTCCCCCAACTCTCCTCTCCTCTCGTCACCCTTCTGCTTATGTACTTCATGGTTATACCTCCATGCACCTGTCTCGTCTTTTTTTTTGTTGCTTTCTTTTCTCTCTCTGCTCTTAGTTTCTGTAGTTTCTGCAGTTTTCTGTAGTGTAGTTTCTCTTGTTGTCATAATTGGTCAGCTTTCATCTTTTTGAGTCGCATTTGTCTAAAAACAGACTTTTGAATATATATGATGCCATTTTTGGCTTGAAGTGATATCAACAGCATCCCGATGTGCTTGTGAATGGAGCAGATGTGCACTACAGAAATGTGAACTCTAGCTTTATGGTTTGGCTTTCTTCTTCCCATTGATTCTGTGTGTGGTTTAAGATTGGGTTAAACATCATTACAGACAGAGAAGATGGAAAGGAAGGGGAGGGAGAGGGGACAGAGGGAGTGTTGGAGGATGGAGGGAGAGAGAGGAAGCCTGCTGTTTTAAATCCAGTGGAGACAACAGGGAGGATGAGAAATCAATGGAGGGATCGATAAAGGAGATGAGTTTCTAACACTCGGTCTGACACGCTACCTGCTAGGCTTCTCCCTCTGACTCTCACTTTTTTTCACTCACACCTTCTTTTTCTCTTTCTTTTCCTCTCTTGTGAATCATTGAGTCAGCAGCCAGTCGATGAGGTCTTTGTACTCAGAAGACAAGCTCCACTGCCCCTGTGCCAAAGCCTGGGGAGGCGTGTGTGTGTGCTTTTGTGAGTGTGCCTGCTCAGTTGTATTCTGCATCCATTCATGCATGCACTTGGTCAACCTTTAAGCCTTTGTACTTGCAGCCGGGAGTTGGTGTGATCGTGCGAGTGTGCAAGTAAGCATCTAACTGTGCATACACTCACACTTACCAAAATGTTTACCTAGTTCCACTGTGTGTGTGTGTGTGTGTGTGTGTGTGTGTGTGTGTGTGTGTGTGTCTTACCATATTTATCTCCATCTTCTCCCCGGGCGCTGATTCTGCGTCCCAGCACCTGGACATGCTTGCCACTGGTGCGGCTGTACAGCTGGTAGACCCGGTGATGTCGCCGACTCATAGTGTCTCGCACTTGTGTCTGGTTTTCCACATGCACACTGAAGTTGACTCCATCCACACCAAGTACCTGCTGGGAAAGCACACACACACGGAGGTTGGCACACAAATACAGATACAGAGCAGAAACAATCTTAAAAAAAACCACACTACCAATATAGAACTTTTCTTTTATACAGTTCAATGCTTTTTGTCATGTATGCATATACTTACCTGTAATGGATTGCACATCACCAGCAACATCTGGATAAATCTGGAAAAAGTAGAAACAGATGACTTTAAAAATATGTAAGCAACACTGAATGTTGGAAGAGTCAGGCCTGACACATTCATTTCCATGTCTTTCTTCTTCTTTTCCTTCTCTGTTCAAACTCTCTTTTCCTCATTGAATAATTACTCATACTGCTGGGTGTGTTGCTGGTATAGCAACTTTACATGCAGACAGGTGCATGTCCAGGAATCAGCAGACAGACAACACCCAAAGAGATGTTTATAGTAACACCAACAGCCTTGTGGCCAAACCCAGTTTTTGACCTGTGCCTGAGTTTTGCCACACCAAAATCTGGCCTCCAAATGACCTGATTGGACCGTAGCGAAATGGCAAACATGCCGAGACAACTAGAACATGTTTTGGTTGGGCCATCTAAGGGAATGGGTTGGCATATTTGGCTTCTCTGTGTATGTAGACAGCTGGCCTGGACTACAGGTGCACACTCTGCTATGATGTGGCTTTGGAGAGCTTTGGGCTGTGGTTCCATTTAGAGATGCTATGAATACGTAGGAACACGAGCTACCTAAATGTATGGAAAGATGATTTATGGAGAAATTAATTGTTAGTAGTGGTGGTATAGATTTTAGAGTGTAAATCCATATGACAATCTAAGGTTTTAGTATTATTTCTTATTACTTACTGTACTTTATCTATATGTTAGATACAGATAGATACATAATGATTAAACCAGGTGGTTGCAGTTACAATTAAAATTTCTCTCACTTTGTTACATTGCTTAATTGAAGTTTAGACCTTGACCTTGGATATATCAAATATTATTTACAGCTTTAGTGAGGGAGCGATATGTTGCGCAAATCTATTCTGGCACTCCTTGAACTGCTCTAAATTAGTGACTGAAGACTTGATGAAGTTTAGAACCAAATGCGTGGGCTGAAAACCAATTCTATGAATTTTGTCTTTCCCCACCTCATCTTTTGCTATCTCTCTGCAAGCCACTTCTCTCTCTTTCTCTGACTTGTTGTCCTCCCAATCTTTCCCCTACTTTATCTCGCTTTCTCTGTCCACTCTACCTCTCCTATCGTTCTCTGGCTCCCATCTTTATGTTTGGGGTTAGCGGAGTGACTCCTCCACACTGTCATGGGCATGCACACAGATGTGCAGATGTGTGCAGGGTGTATGTGTGTATACAGGAGGAGCCGGCAGCTGACAGCTGGGCCAAAGCTAAGACATACGCACTGCTGAGAGAAACGGATATCATGAGAGGTAGACTGAGAGGTTCACAAAGGGATAGGGAGAAAGAAGGACAGAAGAAGGTGATGTAAGAATAAATAGAGGGGAGATGAAACCAGAGAAGACTGACCGAGAATAAAAGAGGTGGGAGATAACATCAGGGAGAGAGTGCAGATGCACAAATGTGAGACAGAGGAGAGAGGGTCAAAAAAGACTAAGGCTACATCTCAAAGGAAGGAGAAGAAAAAGTAGCAAAGCGAGAGACAGTAGTGTAACCACAGAGTGTGGTCTGGCGTGAGATGTAGACAAAAAAATAAATAATGGGAAAGAGTAGGAAGGGGATTCAGCTCATGCACATCTTAACACATGTCACTGCCTTCTGACTCACACACACATATACCATCACAAGCCTCTTGTTTCCTTTCTTCTCTTCTTTTTCTTAACATTTCTTTCCCATAGCTGGTGTGTCGTTCTAATAGATGCAGACATCCTGGGCAACGCAGCAGAATGTTGGCCCTCGCATTTTGCCTGCACAGCCGAAAAAACCTGAGCGCCTGTGCATTGTGAGGACTCTCAGCTGTTAAAACACCAGGGCTGCTCTGCCGCCGAGGACACTGCAGGAAAAGTGCCTCAGCAATGGATTCCCCCGCTCCCACATAAACCACAGACACTCCATGTTATGCCAGCCACAGAAAGAAAGAGAAGGAGAGAAGAACAAGGGAGACAGGATCAGCCGGGGGTGGGGGTGGGGGAGGGATGAGAAAATAAGAGAGCACAGAGTAAAAGTTGAGGAGAGTGGAGGTAGAAGGAGGTATAGAGAGAGGGAAAGCCCGGTGCGCCTTGGCTGGCTGCCAAAACAAGCAAGGATCTGACATCATAAACCTGCGTCCCAGTAGATCTACCATATGGAGGCTGTGGTTAGACTAACAGGCCTCAGCACCGAGGACTAAGCTCTAGCATGGAGTGAGAGCGGTCAGCCTGGTGAGACTCAGCACAGAGTGGCGGTTTCAGCTGTGTGTAGCAGTGGTTAACGTGGTACTCCAAGACTGGAGCACTTGGTCTCGGCACGGTGCAAGAAGCTCAGATGTTGGGCCTCGGTGAAGAATAGTGGTTAGGCTAGCGGGCGTGGGAGTGGTATCAGCAGTATGTGCCCTACAGTGGAGCAATGGTTAAAGAAGAAAACCTCAATATGGAGCTGTGGTTTTGGGAGAAGAGCAATAACAGGTTGTTGTGGCAAGACGCTATTGGCTTTTCTCACTGGCTGAAGACTTATGATCAAGTTGGTAAAACATTATGTGGATGAAATAAAGTGGCTGTGGTAAGACTGATATGCAAGAAGGAAATTAACAGCACGATGACTGGGTCTAGTAGACCTAAACTAAAACCATCAGACTAAACAGTGATACTGCTCCTGTGTAGATTGTGCCAAGGGCACCGTCATTCATTGGTTATTAATTCAGACATTTTTATGTGAGCAAGTATGTCTGAAATTAGGGGTACAGGCAAGACAAGAAGACAGATATAGGCTGTTAGGTGAGTAAGTGGAGAGAGTGTGAGAGAAACATAGATGAAGAGAGAAAGTCAGGCAGACACCAGAAGCAGCACACACCCTGCCCAGGTTGTGCAAGGAATGAGAAGTATCTAGAGATGACTGCCATCTGGGAGAAGTACAGCCGACACAAAGAAAGAAAAATAAATCCCTTTGCTTTTAAAAAGACACACCTTGAATGGGCAGACTCAAGCCCCTTGAAACAGTATCCTCCTCCCTTCGATTTGCTTTTGGCACTTTATCATTTTCCTATTCCAGTAGATAAAGCTGGTGTTATTTGACTCCTGAAATATTTTCAATAGGAAAAAAACAAGCATTTTCTTGGTGTGGGGAAAATTGCCGTCTGTAGGCCAGCTTGGTCAACCCTGAAGTAAGTACAGATGTGATGGAGATGTTTATGGTAGGTTTTATGAGTAACACAGCCCTGACTGTGACCCAGCGACCCTGAACTGTTAGCCAATCAAAACAGGGCCTTCCATGGCATGTTTTCTAGAGGGACTGATGAGGAGTGATGTAATCATTAGACACTGCGACCTTCCTCTCCATCATCTTCGTCTGCAACTAGCTCTGTCATTAAATCGTTTAAACAAATGAGGAGGGAAATAGAACCTGTGGATATAAACGACTAAGTGACAAAAGTTACTTACAAGACGGTCAGCGTGGAAAGAAGGGACCACATTGCTTCCCCCCTCCACTATGGAACTTGGCCCAATGACAGTCTCCTCGCTCGGTCTGAGCCAGTCCGACAGTCCGGAGAGTTCCCCTCTGTGGGTTGAATGAGCTGGATGTACAGAGTCAAAGAGTCAGCGGACACTCCCGTGGGCATCGGCGGCAGTGTGTCTCGGTCCTCTCGGCGTGGGTAAATGTGGTAAACGCAGGCAAGGTGGGGCGTGAGGCCAGGTTAACTGTGTCACTATGACCGTCAGGCAATCTCTAACAGCTGTCCAGACCGGTGGAGACACGGACAGGGGTAGCAAAGGGTAAGGGTTTTAAACGCCGCGCGTCCCCGACAAGAAGACGAACAGGTGAAAGCGCGCTCACGTGTAACAGATTATCAACTCCAATCGACCTTGTTGACCCTCAGGGTGATGCTCAACTCTGTGGACAGATGCAGTACGTGCGGAATCTTCTGCGTAATCCAATCCGTAAGGTTAGAGCGCAACAGCAAGCTTCACGGGTCCAAAAGGATTTCTGTATTGTGTGAGATGATAATAAGAAGTGTTGGAGTGTCCGTCCCGGCACACACAGAATCAGTAGGATAGATTTAGTTCCAGCACGGCAGAGTGGGGAGTTGTTGAAAGTGAGCTACCTGGGCTGGCTGATGGAGCAAACGATGAACTGGAGAAGGGGGCTCTGCGGGCGCAGGGTAATGCAAGGCGGCCTCGGTCATGTCTGCGCCCCCACAAAGGCTTAACTGGTCTGTGGCTCAAGGGACACCGACCAACAGTGTCCGACAGAGAAAGTGATAAGGTCCCGGAGCGGTCCAGCTCAAAGGGGTATATGGAGAGTACTGAATGAGAATGGGAGGGGATAATAAAGGGGAAAGAAAGAGGGGGGAGGGAGGGCTGGCTGGAGAGGATGGGAACAGCTGTGACTGGGTGGCGGACTCAGCCACCCGCGACACAGCGAGGAAATGACAGCCGCAACTTTGCACCTGATTTTTCGGACTTCCCCGCTCACTTCAGTCGCTGGTTACTGCCAGGATTCAGAAATCCTCCCTGCGCCCTCTCGACACAATACCAGCCAAAACACAGCACAATGACATCACCTCCAAAATGTTTGAAGGGGGAAAATGCAATCCGATCTTTTTATTTATTTTTTTAAACGTAGAAAGTTTCTCTGGAGGGGGAAACAGAAAGTCTGCTCGTTCTGAGAAAAAAACGAACTCCGCTGTGCAGGAGGAGAAGAGTCGAGCTCCTCAGTTGCTGAAGAAATAAAAGTTAAAAGAAGCGCACTGGAAACGTGTTTACTCAAAATCACACTGACAGATCGTCTCCCAGTCCAGGACCTGCACCGTCCCTCTTCCCCTTACATTTGTCTCCCTGTTTCATTCAGACACCAGACGAGCGAAACGCAATAGATAATGCAAAAATAACCGGAACCGTGCGTTTTATCCACTTCACTTGTGTAATGCAGATCTTTCTCCTTTTCAAAACTTCCAGGGTTTCCTTCCATGAAAAGCTCTTCTTGAGAGAGGGGCTGTACAGGAGAGGCGCGTCGGCAGGCACGGACCTCACTCCAAGAAAAACCAGAACAAGATTTTACCAGACGCGGATCAATCCTCCCTCCCTCCTCTCTTCACTCCCTCCCACCTTTCTCTCTCCCCTCTCTCTCTCTCACACACACGCACATGCACACTTATTGGATCAAAATGGGATTAGTCAGTCGCTATGTGATGCCGACCGAACGTACACTGCAAAAATGTCACTTTTAACAAGTGTACCCTTCTATGTGAAAAAACATCTGGTAATGAGGTGAGATAATTTTACTTGTTTACAATGCGAAGAAACTTTGCTGACAGGAGTAAAACACATTTTAAACAATTAGAGTTATGTCAAACTGTCAGGATATATTTACTCGTTTCGTGAAAAGGTTCATTTTCGAAGATTAAGTTCTTTAAAATGTCTCAGACAAAGTGACAGAAACTTTCCGGTTCCTAAAAACGCTTCATGAGACAAAAACACCTGCCTCGGTCAAGTGAACATCTGTCTTAAAACCAAGCGGATTTCTTGCCCTTCTTTATCTCCCCTGAAGATAACCCTAGCTCTCACCCCAGCCCTGCAGCCTCAGTGGCCCCGGACTCAGGATGGAGGGTGGAGGGCGGTGTACTCTCTCTCACACACACCCTCCAGAACCGCGCTTTCAAGTAATGTATTTTGACTCTCCATTTCATAACTTTTAAGTTAAACCTTAAGAGGGAAAAATGAAAAGGAGAATGAGAGACAGTCGGGAGGGCGGTATGTAAGCACGGACACGGATCCAAAACGAACATTTCTCAGGGATTTCGGCAGCAACGCCCGCTCTGCGCTCCCAAAACTCCCTCTCACCGCCGCACAACCGCAGACGGTCAGCCAAGCCAATACAACACTCCTGCCATACCTTTCATTTACACACACACACAGACACGCACACAAACGAGCAAAGAGAAACAGAATAGAGAGAAAGACAGTACATGTGTGTGTATAATAGAGGTGGGAGGGGGTTGGCCTCATGCATCAGGGACAGTTATCTTGGCTCCAAATGTTAGCTTATTCTTTTCAACATTGTACTTTCAAATCACTCACTCTCCTCTTTCTCTCTCTCTCTTACTCTCTCTCTCTCTCACACAGGCACATGCACAGTCTCCCACAACTGGACAGGGTTGAGCCGTGCTGGGTAGGGGTACTGCGGTTGAATGCCTTTCCAGTCATGCTCCATAGACAAGCCTCTGGCCTCCTTTCCTACTACTGGCTCTCTCTGTCTTTGCACCTGTGTCTGGTGCTTTTTTTGCCGCTCACCGCACTGCTGCAAGGGACACAAGTGTAAATGTTGTGGGGAGGGATTTGAACCACATTCTGGTGATGAGGTATGGGCCCATCTGGTACTCTTAAGGCCATATGGAAAGGTTCAGAACAGGACTGTAGTACATCTTGGTACAATGGCAGAGTACAATCAGAAGAGCCCAACATATAGTACAAACAATTCTGATTTAACATAGCAGCAGATTTCAGATTATAGATTTCCCCATTGTAAATCCCTAAAAACTATGTTACACAAAGATTCTTTTGGGATACAAGAGTTACTGTATCTGGCTCAGCAATATGAACTCACACTGGAGCTGAAAGAAAAAAAGACAAAACGAAAACATAGGACAAATGCACATGATAAGTAATTTTACATTTTTGTTTTTCTTAGATATTAGTCCACAGAGTTGATGACTGCCAAAACGATGTGCAGAGGTTTGTCCTGACAGAAACAGGTGCAACTGAGAGTTACCTGGTCTTCAAATATGATAAACAGTTACTCATGTAATCACCTAAAAATATCAAAGTTAGGACAAACGCACCCAGGCTTTTCTTTCTCTCCTTCTGTGACATTTTCAGTGCTCACTATCCATCTCTTTAATCTCCCCGGCTGTTTTTTATCTGCTCACTCTGTCCCTCCCTCTGTTTGCAGCCAGCATATTGATCGGCCATGTCTTTGCCTCTGCAGCTTCTACCTATTGATCCTTAGCTAACACACACACAAACAAACTTGTGTGCACACACATCCTCACATACATGAATGTCCCCTTCCTGTTTCCCTGTGCTCAAAAGCATCTTACTTTAAAGAAGACCAACTTTGCCACACACATTATTCATAAATGCACATGTGGATGCTCTCACATGTGCACAAACGCACACAAAGACACACACACACCGGGACACATATTTTTTGCATATACCCTCTGTTGTGTTGAATAGACTTGGCATTGATGGACGTTATGCCTTTGTGCTCTTCTCTCGACTCATTAAAGTGAATGAGACCCGTTTGTGTGTGCGTGTGCGCGTCTGGGGCCCTGTAGCTGCTGTAGGTCTGGGCCCAGCAGCTTTTTCTCTGTCTCTCTTACTCTCTCTCCGACTGGGCCTGGAGGCTTCTTCATCCAGGGAGCCTGGTCAATATGGCCATTCTGTCTAGCAATTAACATCGATCAGCACTCGTCAATACCATCAGCACCCAGACAAAGACCCAGGGTGCATTGCGTGTGCTTGCCCTTTCTCTATCACAGTCCAACAAATCCCCAAACAGCACTTTCATTATATGAGGGCATTCTGGCCTGACCCCAAGGTCATCATTGGAGGAGCGGTATGGTGTGCTGGACTCTATGTTATGGTGACTGAAGTGGAACCTAATGCAGAGGTTGGAGTGTTGTGAGCCAGTTGTTGGCCCATTGTAAAGACTGTGTGTGTAGGTGTGCGTGAAAAGTCAAGTTTTGATATGTCTGGATCTAGTCAAAGACAAGCAGACAGGCATGATCACCCCCTGCTGTGTGCTCTGAAGTGTTAGACATTTTAAAAACTTTGACCAATATAAATGCAATCCATCATCCTGGTGACACTACAGATTTGGAGTTTTCAGATGTGTCAGATGCACTGGATTGTGTCCAATTAGCTTTGTCTATATGGTATTGGGCTTTATATGCTAGGATGGGAAGAGGCATTAGAGACGCAGGCCTGTGTATATGTGTGATCTCCGCAGGGAGAGAGAGGCTTATGGCTTTGATTAATACCTGCAGACATTTCACCAGATTATCCTTTATCAGATGTTGTCAGTCTAACGTTGGTTTCTGGGATAGATACCCCTACTCTGTTAATCACAGGCCAAGTTTAAACAGTTCCCCAATGTGTAAATGTATGAGACACTTAATAAATGCCCTTTGATGACAGGGGGGTCCACGCAAAGTCAAGGAATGTGTACAGTGTGGAAGGCTTTGAAATAAGAACCTGTTCGCCACTTGTCCACATGTGCAAGATGAGAGAATCAACAGCTGCAACTAAGTAGGAGCAGGAATTAATTAGCAGAGAGCCATTTGTACAATAGTGAGCTGCAGTTGAGATGAAGAGAAAGGAAAAATATTGTTTTTATTAGCAGCGATGTTGGTGGTGCACAGCCTGCTCCCTTCTCTCGCTTAGCAAGATTAAACCAGTGAAAATGAACGTTTACTCTCCTCCATCCTGGAATCCATTGCAGCTGTTTTCTCTATACATAGCCCAGCTGAAGCACTGGAATAATTTTACTTTGACACTTTCAAGTTGGCAGGTTTGATGCTTCTTTGGACTACTGACAGAGTAATTATTTATGTAATCTGGCTTTGTCACTGTTAGGCTAGAGTCTGGTTTTACAGTGTAAATCGTTTTCAGGTAGTGTTGTTCTTCACGTTACACCTGCCTTCTTTGGAGCATATACAGTGATGATTTTTGTTATCGAAATTGTTCAGTGGCTTCAGGAGTTTATTGTCATTGTTATAGATGAGGTTTGCCAAGCTAGCTAATAATACAAAACATCTGTGCCTTGCAGATTCGTAATACTCTCCTTAAATCCAGCAGCAAATGAAATCCTGTCTCATTTCTACCTCTGTGCCATCTGGCAGGAATGCTCGTTGAAATTTGGACACTTTGTGTGGATGAAGTGATATGTAAAATAAAAATAAAAATAACACAAAGACATAAAGACATCAAACTTGGAAGGCTCCATCTTTATGCACCTGGCTCATATATCAGCATCATCAGTAAGTCATGAGAGAACCTCATACACAGGCCAAGTGTTCAAGATGTCTTAAGATCCTAATAAAATTAAACCAGAAACAGGGATAAATGTCAACAACAACAGCAACCATCTGAATATTTGATTTGACATTTAGATGCACAAAACTTAACCAAAGGATCCTGCAATTGACTGGGTAAGCGCAAGATTGTGCAGCAGGAGTGGCACTGCGTGCAGTCAGACACTGACTGGCAGGGACTATTAGCGTGCTCTGAGAAGATGTACAAGTTAATTGCTTTTGACCAGTGAGGTTGTACATAAATATGCAATGCTCAATGACTGGGTGGATGTTTGTTTAATTATGGTCCTTGTGGTTGTGTGTGTTTGGTTGAATAAATGTGTCATGACCCTCAGTGACAGACTGTGCACAGATGAGTGTGTGGCTTTTGTGGCCATAGTGTGAATGGTAATAAGTATATGCAAAGATTGTGTCAACAAGAGTATGCACAACGTTGTGTAGCTGTGTATTTCAGCAGTGTGTATGTGTGTGTGTGTGTGTGTGAGAGAGAGAGAGAGAAAGTCTGTGCATACTGATGTGAAATGCAGCTGTGGTTTGTGTTGGACGCTGATCTGGCATGTTGTTTTTTTCTTCCCATTTCATGTTCAGGCGCTCAGCGATGGAATCCATGAGCATGGTAACCTTCACTCCTGTCATCTTTTCTGTTCATCTCTTCCACACTCCTCCTGTCTCCCGTCCTTTTCCTCCTCTCCATTAAGTGCCCTTTACTCTTACATCCTCCTCTCTGTTCTGTGTTTTGCTGCTTCTGCTCCTGCCCATTTCTTTTCATTCTGTTTTTTCCCTCTCCCTGCCCCTTTAGCCTTGCCACCGGGCAAAGGAGGAACTGTAATGTTTATGAAACCCTTTAATGTGCTATGTAATTACCCTGGCAACACCTCCCATCATTACTCATGCCAATAAAGCACCTTCAAATTGACATGTCAGTGTGGGAGAGTAAGAGACAGAGAGAAAGGGGCATAACACACACACTTTCCATCAGTCACCCCCACTCCTCCATTAATCTCTCCTCCTTTCTTGTCAGACTCTCCTCTTTTCTTGTTAGACTCCTTTGCTTCCTTTCCTTCCCCAAAGTTTTCTTTTTGTCGTTTCTTTCATTCTTTCCATCCACAGTTCCTTTCTCTCCCTATGCATCCCTTCCTCTCTAGCTCTCTGTGACTTCTGCCAGATGCCCAGGTGGTGGTCAATTACAACACAACTCCTTTTGGAATAACAAAAGCATTCTTATACTTGGTCCACTGAGCCTATTTTTGAAAGTTGGAAACTGTGTGAATGGGCTTGCAGGAGTAGAAGAGAGAGAGGAGGGGGGATTATAGAAAAAAAAACACTTACTGAAAGAGTGTAAATGAGGATGCATAAAACAGGCAGCTGCAGGAGAAGCATGAATGATGCATTCGTAAAACAAATTGTTATGAGTAATGCAGAAATGTTTGTCTACGCTAAAAAATATCCATTTGCAATTAACACATACTCTTACAGCAGTTCCTCCCTTTTCAACGCACCCACCCATACTAGTCCTCCGGTCACTATACCTCCCACTTAGACAGCTGAGGCCCTGGCCGTTCTCATCTTAGCACTTATGCTAAGTCCAGTAGGTATTCTCTGCCTCCACTGCAAACGCTCAGATACCATTTGCTGCCTTAATATCAGGCTTTTACTGTAACAGCCTTTTCCCACCTTCTGTAGGCTCTTATTCTTCCCTGCAAAATCCTCATTTGTAAGACAAATATTATAACAAATTAAGCAGCAAAACAATGGGTGGGTGTCTGCCTGACGTCAGCCTGCATTTCATTAGCAATCGCTAGGCTAACATGTTCCATATGGAGGAGCCTGCAGGGTAGCCCCCTGCTGCCCAGCCCCAGCCTAGCCGAGCCCAGCACGACCCAGCTTGACTTGGTTGCCACAGTCTGCCCCCGCCTTCACTCTCAGTCAGCCCCTAGTTTGGACCCCATTCGGGCCCCTGCCATTATGTCATCTTTAATTTGGACTTGTCACACATCACCTGACACCTACCCCCGTCATGCTGTAACCTTTTGTCCCACTGGAGCAAAAAAGCACTCCAGAGGCTTTATCCCTCTTCTTTTCTCTCCCACTTTGCCTGTTGTTTTATTCTCCATTTTCTTCTCATTCCTTCTCTTTCTCTCACATTTTCTCCTCCTCTTCCTTACACTTTCTCTGTTGGCTTCTGTCACTTTCTCTCTTTTTTTTCAATCTCTTGCAGCATGTAAACCCACCTGCCTTTCCCGTCTGGCATTTTTTATATTTGTGTGTGTGTGTGTGTGTGTGTTCACAACCAAAAAAGATTCAAACTGGAATCTGATGCCACTCCTGCTCAGTTACCCATAGCCCTTGTCCAGACAGAAGAACTGATGGTGATATATGGGAAGTGTCAGACAGAGAGAAAGTAAAATGTTCTTACAGGACTTTGGAGAGAGACTGGTATGTTAGACTTCTGGAGAGTGGCATGGCTGTGAGGCTGTCTCCTGAGATGGAAATATGGAATGTGATGGTAGTCTGGAATTTGGGAGAAGAAGAAGCACGGACATGCAGAGAGAAGCACAGGCAAAGACGAGAGACAACGTGCACATATGAGAGGATTTATGATAACAAACAGGAATTTACAGTATGTGTTCAATCTGTATAAATGTACTGAAACAAAGATGCGTGTACATGTGTAGTACAGGTGTGTTGTATGTGTGGCCTGTGTGTGTGTGCACTTATGTGTGTGTGTGTATGTATGATCATGCGCGTGTGTTTGTCATGGCTCATGTGCACCGATGTGTGTTCGTTGCTGGGTGCCTCTGGTAGTCATCCCTCATCACTGCTCTATTCCCAGAGGTCTCTGCTGTTGACTTCACTCTCCTATTCTGTTGCACTGCTGTATGCTTTGTGTTCAGTTTTAAGCTATTATATTCTGTTGCTGAAAGGATAACTAACTGGAGTACTTTGAAAGGGTGCAGTCGATTTCATAATACAGGTGATAATTTTTTGCTTTGGCTGTTGCATTGTAGAATGATTAAATTGCAGTCATGATAAATGCATGAATTTTGAAAGTTCTACTTTTTTTATCATGCAAGCCATGACTCCTAAAAAGTGAACAAATTAGGTAGTGACAGCTGGTAGACAACTACTAGGGTAACTGATTCTCTTCAGCTCAGTAAAGTTGTGTTCAGCTTAGTTTGACTAAATTATTTTTATGATGAAGGAACTGTTTGGGACTCTAATGATCTGGTGAGAACTGCAGTGACCGAAGTGAAAGAAAACTTCAGAGACTGTGCTGTCAGTAACCAAACATCTACATATTGGATACAATACTGAAAATGGAACAGAATAGAAAAAAAAACTCTTGCTTTTGTGTTGAGAAAAAAATCAAAAGAATATTTCAACACATTTTCAAACACTGTAAGAAGCTGCTCCTTTGCTCAAGCCTCATAGTTCTGTGAACATTCATATGAAACTGATAATTGACATTTTCCATATATAGATGAGTGAGGAATTAAAGCAACCAGAAAAATGATAAATGAGAAACATATCAAATGCAGATGCTTCCACAGAGGGCGAAAGGGGTCAGTGAATGATTTGTTGAGCATGAAAATGATGTGAATCATACATGATGGCCTCCACAGTCACTAGATCTCAACACTGTTGAACGCCTGGGGAAGGTTCTTTTATCTGTTGTGTTACACACTAATCACTACCACCATCATCAAAACCCTAAATTAAGAAGTAACTTTTAGTAGAGTGCTGTTCATCCCTTTCAGAGACATACATAAGCCATGGTGACTTGGAGCTATGGTGGCTTATAGTGCTTGAACATCATGCTATGACACTTTTTTGTTGTAATTTTCTTCATTGTGTCAATCATGTACAGTATATTCAACATTTACCATAAATTTGTCTTTCAAGTTCATAGTGTTGTGTTTTTTGTTTTGTTAGGTACAACAATATTGTCCAAAATACATAGTTTTCTTAGTGTTTTTGTTGCACTTTATGTACATTTTACAGCATGTGCAGCAAATGGAGGGCATCAATATACACATACGTATATACTTTTTACAATTGTGAGAAAGTGAGAAAAATCTACCTTGAATTAGCTAAGGCAGAGAGACTGAGAGGCTGCTGGTTTCAGTTTTCAGCAAAGTGACACTGACTTTGGGGTTGTGTGTCTAAACCACATTCAGGAGTACTGTGTCTTCTATAAGACAAATGACATCTCAATCAAAACACCAAGTGTTCACCTTTGTTTTTACTCTTTAGTGAAACTGAGAAATAAACTGTGTTGACGTAGTGGAATTGCAGTGGATCTTCAGCTCTATTTCCAACCAATAACTGTCACATTATGAGCTGTACTTTCACCACGCAGCAAAAATCACAATGCTTGCACATTCAAAGTTGTGTGGCTGGCTTATAAAATGACAGTGGTGGAGTGGTAAATACCAGAGTGACAACATCAGACATTTGTTTAGTAAGTTTGAAGTGTCTGGTTGCGCGGTATGCTCAGTAGCAGTGTGTTCTCAGTGGCTGTGTTGTATGTGAGTGTGTGTGTGTGTTTGAAAGCATGGTTTGTTTGTATGTAAGCAGTTTACTGTGTGTGTGTGTGTGTGTGTGTGTAACCATCTCAGTAGCTTGTGTGTCCAGTGTGTGTGTGTGTGTGTGTGTGTGTGTGTGTGTGTGTGTCTTGGCTCTGTGTGGGGTTGTCGGTTGCTCATGCTGGTTGGAAGTTTATGATCAGTATTTTCCGGCTTGCATGACTTAGCGTGTGAAAATCCATTCACACCCAACACAAACACACACACGCACACAGTAATGGTGTGTATCTTGATGATGTTCCATGGTGTGTCCATTACTGTATGGTAGTTTTGGTGGCAGTGCAGGGTGTGTGTGTGACTTTGTGTGTTTGTGAGTGCAGCTGCATCTTAGTGAGTGTGGAATGAGTGTAAAAGACATCAGACACCACCGTCAATGGACTTAATCAGTGACAGATGAAAATTTTGTTGTTTTTCTCACCACAGCACCGTTTGCTCCAATAGAAACAAGGCACAGAATGTGCAGAGAGACTGATGGGGACGACTGAGGTTGGAAATCTCACTTATGCTCTCAGCCACCATATATACAGAGACACACACACACACACACACACACAGTTTTCATAAATACTATGAGGAAAGGTTCAACATTGGCATGAACCTGCTTGTATTTCACATTGCCACAGAGTTTACGAATCACATGAAATATGCATATTACAAATAAACTATGCATACACTGGACTATGACTCTGTTACACACATACATACACACACACTCACCCACACACACACACACACACACACACAGTTGCCAAAGTCCTTTCTGTGCTCCAGCTGGGGACCCAGCTGCGGTGATGTCATTGCTTGCTGCCACTTTGCTGATTGTGACTTTTATTGAAAGCAGAGCACTTTGATTTAGCTTCAAGAGCGGTCACTGTGCACAGACATGTGCACCCATCCACACAAGGCACAAACACTAAAACAGATTGCAGATTGATCTATTATGCATATACGCACACAATTAGTTCATACCATCAGCATCATTTGTGCACACACATATACACACACACATACACAGTGCTTTAAGGTTGGAACACAGGGGCCACATCATTTTCACAGCAGTTTTCCAAAGTAGACAAAACAGTTTGAAGGATCGGGAGATGAGATGGAAAGCAGGTTGACAGGAGAGGAAAGTGAAAAGGCTGTACCCCTGAAAACAGGATCCAGAAAGAGAAAGAGAGAGAGAGAGAGAGAGAGAGAGAGAAGAGGGATAGAAGGAGAAATAGGTGGGAACAAGCACTGACAGTTTGCTTTGAGAGCAGAGATAAGAGAGACGGAGTTACGCAATGAGGGAATGTCTCCTTTGCCTCTCCAAGCTATCCCCAAATTCATCCATCTCCCTCACACATGTAAGTTTTTTGCACATGAACGCCTACCACACAGCACGCTGACAAACACATACCCCTAACTGTGTGCAGATTTAGGTACGCACACACACCAAGTAGTCTTTGCCAGAACATTCTTTAAACTATCAAGATCTGATATAAAACATCATTGTCCTCTTAACCTCCCCAGCAGACACACAGATTCTGCACACACACAGAATCAGTTACAAGCCTCTGTAAAAGTCCTGCCAGTGTAAAAAGTTGCAAACATATGAGAACAGGCCTGAACAGTTTCCCCATATTATGGTCCATCTGGAATTGTCCCAGTACCCCCCCTTTTCCCTCTGTGCTGGCCTTCGCTCTGTGTCCCCACTGCCAGTGGCACAATCTCAAGTTCTCAACCCTCCATCACCTCCTCCACCAAGACCTTTCTGCCCATTCATGTCCCCAGACCCTATTTGTTTGCCTCTTTCTAAAGCTTTTCGCCCTGTCCTCTTCACCACCTCCTCTTCTCTCCCATGTCCCCCCTCGGTTCCTCCCTCCACCTCCTCCCCTCCTCTCTCCTCTGCCTTGTATACACTCGTCTGTTGGCATGTCCTCTGTCTTTCCAGCCTTTGAAGGCTTTTCAGGCTGCTAATAAAAGACAGGTCCCCACCACAACAAAAGGGCTCAGCGCTGCCTTTGAATAAACAGTTTATTTCGCTTTTTTTTTTCTCCCCATCACACACCCCCAACCCTCCCCTACCCCACCCCTGTGTGTGTTTTTTTCACTCCTGGCTAGGGGGAAATATGTGCACTTGCTATGTTTTTTTCCATGTGATCACAATGCTCTGGAACAGATTAACAGAAGATGAAGGAGGGAGAAAGAGGGATGAAAAAGAGCAGAAGAGAGAACAGAAAGAGAGAGCAGGTAACTGTGGCAACCTTGGCCTTCAGAGTAAACAGGCAGTGTGTGTGTGTGTGTGTGTGTGTGTGTGTGTGTGTGTGTGCGCGCGTGCATGTATCTTTCAATTCGTCAGTCGCTCTTGCTTTTTGCTTCTCCGTGCTGACTCGAACCATATTACTCAGGAGTTGTTAGACACATGCTCTCCCCCCATCTCAGCATCTTATCTTCTGAGAACTGCAGCTCACTCCTACAAGCACCTGTAGTCTACACTCTGAGGTAAACTCCCCAAACCACATTAGGCCTGTGTACACTGGCAACACCTGGCTTTTCCCAAGGGGATTCAAATAAACATCAAGTTGAAGAGAGACCTGTTTTGTTGGATAAACTGGAACAACCTGGCTTTGAATCTGAGCATAAGCCACCACATCCAGGGGAATCGCGTCAAAGTTGAGTTGTCAATTTGTCCTGTTTACATGTGTAGAAATATTTCTCTGGCTAGAAATTACTTGTAAGACATATTTGAAAAGGCATATTTTCCCCTAAATGTAAATAAGTTCTCGGTTTGTTGGAACTGGACCCAGAATAGCTGGCTAGCTGGAAAGACACTCTGCTACTGAACGGAGCCCTAGCAGTCAGGCCAGGAGCAGGCAGGGCAGAGTGCTCCTTCAAACAGACCTGGACAAACATAAATACAACTCTGAATATTTGAAATGCTTGAGGTGAACCTTAATTTGTCTCTTCAGACACTTACAAAACCTCAAAATGGATGAAAATCACTTGGAAGATAAGTTTATTAAGCACCTGTAATGTGTTTTTTCAAGAGCTTAGAGTGAATTCAGCTACTTTTTTTGCGCAGGTTTGTTTCTCTGCTTGTTCATCCCACAAAAACCACAGCCAGACTGTAACTCAACCAAACACCACAGCTCCCAACTCTACATCCACCAGTGAACACTCTCTGTCTCTCACCGCTTTTGGCTTATTCTTCTCTTCTTCATCCACCACTCCACCATCTGTCCTCTTCAGTTGTTCACCTAGATTTTGCCTTCCTACTCCCTCCACTGTTTCATTCTTTGACTCTTTTTTTTCTACTATTGGCAGACTGTATTGCCGCAGCCCTAAAACACAAAGTAAATAAATGGTCATTTTTCGGCCTCTTTCTCCTGGAAGAAGAATAACAGTGAGATGTTGCATGTGTGTAAAGGTTTGTGTCAAGTGTGTAGATTTGTCTGCGTATTCATGCACCAGTGTGTACATATCCGTGAATATATGTGTGTTTGTGTGTGTATGAGGCAGCAAAACCACAGGCTTATTGGAGCTATTAGAGAGCTGGCTGAGCAGAACAGCATAGCAGCACCAGATGGGCAACTAGAAGTAGACACATTGCATGTAGAGACACAGTGCACACATTCAACAACATGGACCCTGCATACATTCATAAAACACCACTTTGTATACTGACACATGGTGAACATTAATAATGACAGATTGACAGAAGGAATATTAATACATACAATACACACATGTGCGTAAACAGACTTTGAAATGTATGCAAACAAACTGATTACACACATGTACACTTGCACACAGCTGGCATGCACAGCTGCCACACACTGTGGAGCCCCATGATGCTCCAAATGAGTGATGGACGTAGTGAGAGTGAGGATGGGTGACACCAGAGAGCATCCCTTCATCTCCGTCACTCTTCTAATCCCGCTCTTCTCTCATCCATTATGTCACTCTGCCTCTCGCCAGGCACCTCCCTCCACCAGCCCACCATCCATCCCCCCTCCGTGCGTCAGTCACTTACTCTTTTCCCTCTTCGTTTGCCCACTTTCCTTCATCTGTCTCTTTCTGTCTTTTCTTGTCCTTCACCTACTATCACTTTATTTGGTTCTAATATAAAAAATAGCAAGTTTACATTAGTTGTTGTTTTCTTTTGTGTGTATACTGTATACCATCTAAATATGTTGTGTCATGTAGTAGCAGTAAGAATGGTCAACGTGCTCAAATCCTTAACTTCGTAACATCAAACTGTAGAAATGGTTAACTTCAGATTGAAGTTGTAATTTCAAAAATTTACTTACCAAGATAATCTATTAAAGTCAAACCCTAACTATGCAGAATAAGCCTTTTATATATGTTATTTCTTGATTATTATACATCAACGTTTAAGCAGCAAATGATGCTTTAGGTCACAGAATAACAAAACATACTTTACCGTTTTTTTTAAGCTAATGTCATTAAGATTTTTAAAACATAATGTGCAAAGTAACTACTAGGTGTTACACAAATTGTAGTAGAGTAAAACAATCAAAATTGTAGTCTAACTAGTAGGATAAAGTAGGATAATATGTAAAGTACAGCTATACAGTGGCTTGCGAAAGTATCCGGCCCCCTTGAACTTTTCCACATTTTGTCACATTACAGCCACAAACATGAAT
>JAUYWH010000002.1:10694546-10712502 GCA_034779795.1 Ctenopoma multispine
ATTCATGTTTGTGGCTGTAATGTGACAAAATGTGGAAAAGTTCAAGGGGGCCGGATACTTTCGCAAGCCACTGTACTGTATTTAAGTACATTTGAGTAAATAGCTTTTAGTTATTTTCTACCATTGCACCACATGCATCCTCATGGACCTGCACAGTATGAATCACGATCTTGGCATAAACACTCAAACATAACTTTTCCTCCTAAGTTATCTTTAACATTCTTGTGCCTTTTTCTCATTTCCATCATTTGCAACTTGTAGTTTTCTACTGACTGTATATTTTATTACAACCTGTTTGTCCAATTTCCGACCTCCAGCATTGCTGACAAAGTCATACTTCTTAGAATATATCATGTAATCCCTCCACATCTGTGCTTTACACCTTACATAGTATTGGGTATAACCTGTCCAAAAAGCTGTCCTTGTTTAATCGCAGTGTTTTGAATCCCACAAAAACATTACAGCTCACACATATTTGCTTCCCAGAAATCATAGCAGCTTGTCTAGAATTTCTTATTTTCCCTGCAATGTTCCTTTTGCATCTCCCTCTTGGCCAGCAGGAATTTACTACTAGCAACAGTGTTACTCCTAACGCTCTCATACTTGTCATCCATCAGGCCCAGCAAAGTTATTGGAAAGTTGCAGTTGTGCTTCCCGTGGCGTGAATGTGGCCGGCGGGCACGTTCTTGGGGTTGCAGTAAAACAAGCGTCTAATGACACCCCCTGTAACCACAGCAAAGGGGGGGCACGCGTCACTAGCACCAACCCAGGAAATTCTTTGGTTGGCCACAGGGTAATTGGGACTGTCCCATGTAATTTGGGTGGAGAGGCAGGCAAGTTTGGCCGGCGCTCCTGCACTTGTCTCTCTCTGGCTGCTGGTCAACCACACAGCTCCACAGAAATGACAAAGGGATGGAGAGAGGGAGTGGAGAGATGGAGCTGATAGGGTACCCAGAAGAGATAAGGATAGAGGAAACTGCGAGAATGAGTAGAGATGAAATAGTGAAGGCTGCATGGAAAGAAACAAGTGAATAAAAAGCAGAGGAAAACTGTACAGAATGACAGAGCGGACTAACTGTGTGTGTGTGTGTGTGTGTGTGTGTGTGTGTGAGTGTGTGAGTGTGTGAGTGAGTGAGTGTGCGTTTAAAGGAGTGTCACAGCAAGAGTAGAGAAAGTGAAGCGTGGCATGTGTATGGTGGGCATTATTTTTCCCCACGCAGGTTCTCCTACGCTGAGGCAGATGGAAAATAGGAAAGGGGAGCAGGGGGAAATTCAGCTTAGTCAGGTCTTCTGCTCCAGCACTGTACTCATCGCAGTGTGTGTGTGTGTGTGTGTGTGTGTGTGTGTGTGCGTGTGTGTTTTCTCTGTCTGTCAGATCCTCTTCACAGGCAGTGCTCACTTTAAGTGGCACAGACAGCTCAAAAACTAAGGAGTTCTCTGTGTGCTGGCCTGAAACCACAGGTGTGTGTTTGTGTGCTCACACTTGTATGTACTGTGTGTGTGTGTGTGTGTGTGTGTGTGTGTTTTCTCTGTGTACATATTTCTGTTTTGATGTGCGTAGGTTCAAATATGGTGGAGATTCATCTGTGTGTGTTCATACTTGTTTGTGTGTAGTGTGGGTGCTTTAGGGGGCTTTAACTGTACAGTATGTAAAAGACTAGTTATCAGGTGTTCCAGTGTGTAACTGTCTGCACGGGTGCGTATTTATCTGTCACAGTTAGACCTTACCAGACACTTAAGTGTGCACTGGAGTTTGTGTAATGTCTCTCTTTGTGTTTGTAGTGGCTGCTGTGTCATACCTGTCTGTCTCTGCAGATTTTTTTTTATATTAGTGGAATTAGACGGCTCGTTCCGCATCTTGTCTGTGTGTATGTGTTCTGTCTGCCTGTGTGACGGTTTTCGTGTGTGTGTGTTTGTCTGCACAAGCGTGCATATAGAAATGTGCAAGAATGTGAGTGTGCGCGTTGGAGGCTGTGGGGTCACCAGCAGGTCCTCATCTCCTCAGACCAGACCAGACAATGGGGAGGGGAGCGGCTCGGTGCAGAGTGCAGCGGTGTGCTGTGTAGCAGTTTCCAATCTGGGACATGGCCTTGGGCTGCGACTAAATGAAAAATGAAGCAGCACAGCAGCAGGGCCTTAAATGTTTGTAAATCCAAGACTGACTAAACCATGCTAAACACAAAAACACACACAGAGCAGACTCCAAACAGATCTCCTGCAGAACAGCAACCCCTGACCTGCTTTCCTGACCTCAGTCCAAACCTACTCAGGTACTTACCAACGTCAGTTTATCCACTGCTGTTTATCCACCAGTGGCTCGCCCTCTGTTTATTTTTAAATGCTGCTTTGTTTTCATGATTAATCACAAGTGACGGGATCTCAAGCAGGATTCATCACCGCAATTGAATGCACTTTTAACTTCAGTAAACAAAATATTTATCAAGTGTTGTTGTTCTTTGTCCCAGATTCTTGCATAACAGTAATACGTTTAACAAAGTACAGATGCTGAATCAGCCTGGAGACATATAGTAGGTCTGCGCTACACAAGGGGAATGACAGGCAGAGAGACCTTTGAAGAATGTCCCTACCTGTGGTTCAGCCACTACAAACATGTCCTCTTCCTGCCTGGATCAAGAAACTCTCTGACCTTACTGTGGACAATGCTGACCTATTAAGTTAGTATCACATTTTCTTTGGGAAATTTGCGCTCTCCTCTTCACATGTGGCTCAGCGGGGATTTGCTGTAATACAGGAATAAGCTTAATTGAAAACACAGGGGAGGCAAGGAGTAGGAGGTGTAAATTGTGATGGAACAAGAGATGAGGAGAGACAAATGAGGGGGGGCTACACGGAATGAGAGACAAAATGGGCTGAGGGCAGGGGAAAGGGTCTTGCCATAAACTGGGAGAGTACCAGGTACAGTTTACACTAGAGACCAATACAATATTGAACTTTTTGTGCAGCAGTGGAGGTTACAAGTTGTTTCAATTCAGGAAGGACTCTTTATGCCAAGCAAAAACAGTTCCAGTATTCATGCACCAGTACAGCTGACAATGCCAAACCTCTGCACAGCTGGGAAAGTCCAATCTGACTCATTTGTGGAATCTATTCAAAGTCGATGTATCTACAGATGGAGAAATGCTGCTGCAGTGTAAATAAGACTAGAATAGTAGAAATACAACACCGTGCAGCCTGTCCTCTCCTCTCATTCATTTTTATGGTTAGCCCAATGACTTGTAGCTACTGACCAAATGTCAATTGTGTTTCCCTTTTTTAAAGTCATTTAACAGAATGTTTAATGGACTGTGAGGGGAAATACACTGACAGGAAATTGCTTAAACAACAGCAGTGACGTAAGAAGAGAAATGGTCATGATTAACTCATTAAGTTTGTTTGTCATATTCTTTGTGAAAGAATGGGGAAGCTGTAGCATCATCCTATTCCTAACAAGTCTCAATATTTCTCAACAAATATTTACGCAAATGAAAAGGCGTTACCATTTTTTGCCTCACTTTCATTTATTCCTTTGTTTTAGTAGAAGTAAAAACAGGCTTCGGTAACAGTTGTGGCAGAAAAAATATATAAAGCAGGGCTGGGACACATTACGTGATAGAAATTGTGGATGACACTCTTTCAGCCATGTATGTTACCATCCATCCATCCATCCATTCATCCATTATTTTGCGTAGTCCACACTCTTCCTTGTCTCCTTCGCTCCTTTCTTTTCACTCTCATCCCTCCCTCCTGCTCCCTCATTCTCTGTCCTCTTCCTCTTTCATCTCAGGCCAGACATGCCCAACTGTAGCCAATTAGCATTTTTCTCCTTCTCTTTTTCTCTTTCTCTCTCCCCCCTCTCTTGCCCTCCGTTTTTGCCCTCTCTTCTCTCCTCTCTCTGTTTGTTGTGTAAATTAGATTTGGGGGCTCTAGACAGATTTTGTACTGTTTAAGCTCTCTCTTTCTTCTGCTCTCACTCTCTTAACATGAATAAACCTGCTGGCAATTAAACATTTATGGTACTGGCATGCCCCCATCTATCCCATCTCATTCTGTCTTTCTCTCTCTCTCTCACCCGCTCTCCCTCTTAATTCACCTCTAACCTGCTTTTATCCTGCGCTGTCACTCTCTCTTTCTTCTCAGGTTTTCACTCTGACATGGGCATTGTCTTCTGTCTCCTCACCTTTCAGCACCTGCTGTACAGGTCGTCCAGTTCCTGCACTCGTCTGTCCTCATCCTTTAGTCCTCTACATCTCTCTCTCACTCTCTCTCTCTCTCTGGGTGGAATAGGGGAATGATTAGTGAGAACACATTCACATTTTCCTTCCATGTGTCGTGCCAGTGAAACGCCCGTGTGCCCGTAACATTTGGGACAGCTGTGCCAGGGAAGTAGTGATGTTTGAGCGTGTGTTGTGTGTATTCGTGAGTGTGTGGGCATGCACGAGAGTGTGTTGAGAATAAGAAAGGCCAGGGTTAAAAAGCAACAGAACTTGAGACAATAAGCATCACTTGCATAACATAAATGAGAAACAGTGTCGTAGTCGTACAATGTGTGTGGTAGCTGAGTGTGTATTCGCGTACAGTACGTTCTGTGTTGAAGTGGTGTTTGCGGCGGCAGATGTGCACGTGCTCACTGCTTACACATTGCAGATGTTTGTGCACCAATTGTGTTTTATCAAGGTGTGTGCAGCTGCATGTGACTGTGTGTAGGCTATGTGTTTTCAGTCGTGGGAACTCTAATTCTGCTCTCACAGCCCAGATGTGCTACATGGTGCTATGAAACCTGACCACCCCTCTCCACCACCACCATCACCACCACCAACTATAGCAGCCCCCTCTCCTCCCTTCTCCCAGAACTCTGCGTTAAGACACATGTGGAAACAATTCAGTCAATGCCCTGAGCAGGGTAGCCCTCACACACACAAACAGACATATACACACATTTCAGTTATGCACACATGCACATGTAAGATACACACTCATTTCACATTCACCCTTCTTATGTATTGCACACGCCCACATGTTACTCTCATCTGTCCCCTTTTGAGGTGCTCATTGCAAGGTATTTGACAGTGCGTTAACTCTACTGTGATCCTAAACTGCTATCAGGTTGTCTACACTCAATCAGTAAGTCATGTGTAGTCCTGAGATAGCTCAGGGTTTATGGAGGAGGTGAGCAGGGGGCTACATTTTCAGAACAGTATGTGCAGGAGTGAAAGTGCAGACTCCTGGGGATGTTGTACTGCTGTAATGCTGGCTAGTAATGCCATTTTAGCTTCTGATGTCATGTCTTGTGATGCCAGCTTGTTGTTTTCTGAATAAGATGTGATATGAAGCAGGATACAGACCTTTCTTGGACGCCTACACTCTTCCTGACAAACACATTTTTGGTTGTCATTACTAAATATACAATACAAATTGTGAAGAATCAAACTTTTTTAAAAACTGGACAAAACATTTTTCAATAGATTTAGGCCCTCGGGTGAGACATACCCTCACTGACTACTTTACGAGGTACAGCTGTACAATCTAATGCTACAGTTCTACAACAATTTCTACTTTTACATATTTGTCATTTCTCAGTTTTTAAGTTTAAATTGTCAGAAAAGTCTTGATTTTACCCTTTGTTCAGTACTGAGGACATAGTGAGTGTTGACAAGAATTTGAGGCAGAGAAATACCTAATAAAGTAGCTAATTACTGTGTATTCTCTAATGCAGACTAACAGAAGATTAAAACTCTTGGCAAGGAAATGGTTAAATATTCAATGTCAGTGTTTGGGTCTCTTTATTTTTAACCTTCCTTACATGGCTTTTTCTCAGTTAACACAGTTGATATAAATCCATGTAAATTCATAAAACAATGTGCGTAACATAACAGCTGATACAAACTTTAACTCTAAGTTGAGGAATAGTTTGCAGTTCTGTCTATGTTGCTTTTGACTTATCTGTGTATTCTGCCTCTATCTGTCTCCATCCATCCAGCTGGAAACACTAGTAGTCACTCTGAAAGACTGGAAGTATTGCTTACCTCTTGAATTACCCTTGACTCATGATTGTATCAGTACTCATGAGAAGATTTTTACGCACACTGACAAGTGGCTATAAAAGTAGAATTAGCTTTATTAGCATTTTTGTGGAACACAGGACAAATGTTTGCTGGAGGCATCTGTGCAACTATGTAGATATTCCAATAACAAACAGCTTTTTCCAGCTACCTACAATAACAATTTCTACACTAATATCTACAGTATTTCTCATAAATTTGATGTTATAAAATGTGTTTTGCTTACAAAACAAGGACATTTTTAAGTAACACCAAACCCTTTATCAATAGTTTATATTTTATCAGTGAGGTATATGGTTAGGAATAGTGGTACTGGACTGTATAATATACAGAAATGTTTCTAATAGTCAGTCTAATGTGTGCAAATATGAAGGTTTAAAACAGAAAGACTTCTCAATATAATGGAGTGCAGTAATAAACATGTATTTGAATTAACCTAGATACAATTTATGGCAGAGCTGTTGAATTGGCATGCATTGCAGGTGTAGCTAAAAAAGTGTACATGAATTCATTGATTTATATTTCCAGCACTCACCACTTCAACATGGAGCCATTAGCAATATTTATACTTGCAACTGTGTTGCAAATTGTATGATGACCTCAATAGAGAAAGAGTTTTCATGGAGTCAGCATCTAGTGGCATTAAGGGGGACTGCAACTCAAGACGTTTGTGCAAAGATGCATGGAATGGTTGCTGCTTCACCCTCATTCAACATGTGGTATAAAATTAAAGATGTAAGTCAAACTACTAACTTTAAAAAAAAGTACTGTAGTGACTCAATAAGTATTACAATATTTTGATATTTTTACTTGCAGTGTGAACACTATGTCCCTTCCAAAACTAACAGCAAAGTCTAGTACACTGAAGACATTTACGTTTACGACAAAAAGAACAACACTTCACAACTGCAGCTTTTTTCCTGGCATTTACATCTAGAAATATTAAACAATTTATCAATATAAAACAACATAGAACAAAGCACCGTAGTAAATTACTCAAATCTTCATTGAGACTGGTTCTGCTTACCAGTGAATTCTGAATTGGTTGTTAAGAATTACAAATCTATTTCTTCTGTGGGAGAAAAACAAACCATTCTGAATCTGAAAAAAGAGAGATAATCAATCTGAAGCTTTTCCCAAACAATAGGTATAGCCATTACAAAAAACTGACATGTCCTGAAAAAGAAAGAAACTGGCTAAAAGAAGCGAAATGCCTTAAACCAGCTGACTGAGTTGGAAGTGGAAAGGGAAAGAGCGTTTCAGACGGGGTGAAAGAGAGAGTATGAGTGTTCATAGTAGACTCTTCTTGATTTAACTTTCGCCTAGCTTCATCACAATCTATTATTTTTCCTGAGCAGAAATACCAAGTCCATACGACATGATGCAACCCCCTCATCAGAAAGTAAGAATCGGAAATTGAGGTTGAAATATGCAGAAAAGAACAGAGATCAGTCACAAAGGTTTCATGAACTCCTGACACCAAGATTAACCTCTAAGCCAAGGTGCTTAGTTTTGCTTACTTGAAATGTGAGTGATCTGATACAAAAGATGCTATGTTCTGTGTTGTTTAATATATCTAGATGTAGATGCAATGAAACAAAACCTGAAATCCTGGATCTTCATCTCACATTCGTCTTTTGATCTTAAACCCAAATGTCTTCCAAGTACAGCAAAAACAAGTGAATTGGCCTTGCCGTTCCAATACTTTTGGCAGGGGTCTGTTTACATACACTGTTTGAAATGTGATTATCAAAGTGTGAGAAAGCGTGTGTGTCAGGTCAGGAGAGAGCAGAAGCTGGATTGTTTTTGATACAGCCAAAGTGCAGAAACAAGCCCAATTCTGTAATTTAATATTTCACTGCCTTCACATCTGGAGCTGCATGTAAAAATGGAAAATAGAGGGGTGGGATATGAGACTGACATGGAGAGAGGGAGGCAGAGAGAGGAGAGAAAAATACACACTCTTCTCTGAGATACACACACACACAAGGTTCACTCACTCACTCACTCTTCACACTATGACCACAAGTTTGTGCGCACACACTTTCTAGAGTAACGCAGGATGCATACTTACTGCATGCAC
Organism: Ctenopoma multispine; assembly: GCA_034779795.1. Classification (NCBI taxonomy): domain Eukaryota; kingdom Metazoa; phylum Chordata; class Actinopteri; order Anabantiformes; family Anabantidae; genus Ctenopoma; species Ctenopoma multispine. The sequence goes on from JAUYWH010000002.1 coordinate 10,702,689, forward strand.
ATATACTTCTTGTCTTTCTTTTTGCCACTCCCTTTAATCAGTCTTATTTTTTATTTTCTACATACACACATGCACCACTCTGGGGTGACTGGTGTTGTAAGTTGGCGTGAGCGTGTAGGTGATCTGGGTGTGATTACTGCTTGGCTCTCCGACAGCTCTGATGATGACATTCAGTGCTTTGAGCTCCTCTGGTCTGGGCCTGCTCCAAACACAACCAGGCAGAACACTCTTTCTACCTAACAACTATACATACATGTGGCCTAGATACCACTGAAACACTCTCTGTTTATTAGACCTAACACTTCAGCTGCACATTTTTTGGTATGAGATTGTGATGTTCAGAGAAGACATAAATCATATTTATCTGTAAAGGTGAGGTATGGCATCCATGAACGTGTCAACCTCTCTGTCATACACACACGCTTTCTACATGTCACTACTATGTTACTTTCAGCATAAGTGCAACCTGCTCTTCAGAGTGCTGCTGCTCCTCAAATCTCTTCTGTGCGTCTGTGTTGTCGCTGCCTCTGTCTGTATTCCATTTGCTCCAAGTGTCTGTTTGCCTCATTTAAATGCCAAGCTTAGAGAGCAGCTGTGTGTTGGATCGTTGCTATCAAGACAGAGTCAACATATGTACACACACACACACACACACACACCATTCTCTCAGTTGTGGGGCTTCATGCCCAGATTGTGTTAATCCTCTCTGTCCTCCACACATTTCTCTACACCCATCAACGTCAACGCCGCTTTGATGAAGACACACATGCACACACACACACACGCTTACTACTCTCCATCATTATCATTGTTTCAGCTGGAGAAGAGTCAGCGCTTTTGTTTGTAATTACAGGGGTTTGAAGTGAAAGGGAAGAATTTTCAAGAGGAGAGAAGAGGATGGATGGAAAAGTGAAAAAAAAAACTGAAAGAGCAGGTCAGAAAAAACACACAAGTATGTCTGTGACATATTAGTCACATTTTACCGTAATTGTTGTTTGACCCAATCCCACACTTGTAAAAAGAAGAAAAAAGAAATGCTTTGGGAATGTGCTTTGCAGTGGATGGCTTCCAAGGTTTTGTCTGGTGTGTTCAGTACAAAGGGCAAAAGGAGCTTTGTGGCTGACTGGTATGGCTTTAAAAACATTACAGCTATGGGTAGAGGCCTGTTCCGCTTCCTAAGTCTGGGGCTTCAGTTAGGATTGACCCCATCAAAGCTGCACAGATTGTGCCATTTGTAGAGGTACTAAAGAGTCTTCAGCAGTAGTCTTTTCCTAAAATCTAAATGAATCCCTCAGTGCAAAACCCAAGATAAAGGAAACATGAAACTCGCTTGGTTTCCTTCCATCTGGACATGTGGTGATAAGCCAACCTGAGAATCTTTAATACAGAAAAAACAATTGATTGATGGACTGATTGATTTACTTTTTAGAAGACCTATCGATTTGAGATGAAGAAGAGTAAGCCTGTTTGTCAGAAGCATAAGCTTGTGTTACTGAGGCACAGAAATGTTGAAAAACAACACTGCTGAATGATGACAGGCACGTGGCACACAGCAACATCCACACAGCTTGCTGCGATCCCCGAGGGCTCATAAAACACAAGCCTCGTTAAAGCCTGTGCCCCCACTGTGACAAGCAAGCCAAGGTCACAGTTCAACGATAAGGGTGTATGAGGAGCACATACTGTAGTAAACAATACTTGTTAATCCCTTCGTTTAGATTTGTTTGTGTTTTGGATATTTTTCCAATGTAGTTATTGCATCTGGTGAGCTCATCTATCTCTTCTCCCTACACCACCTTCATCACACATATTTCATGCAAGATCTTGGAAAGCAGCACTGCTTTCACTTGTTTTGTTTTTTTGCACAGGCATATTTCTAGAAGGAGTAAGTGGTTATGCAAAAACAGTACAACTCAAATCTAAATCTAAAACAAAATGCACAAACATGCTTGTACACATTCACATACTGTATATAACCGCTTGCAAACTCGTAGCGCTCAGGGAGGTGTGTGACCCATGTACGTCCTCTCCTGACTCCCAGTGTTGCCCAACAGGGAATGTTTGTGTGGTATCTAAGGGCAACGGATAGAGAGGGTGGGGGAGGTTGATGTAGAGAGGCCGTGCTGCAGCCACACTTTCTACTTTGGTTTGTTTGTATGTCTGATTGCTGTATGTGTGCGTGTGTCTCCGCAGAGCATACAGGTGGGCTTATGCACGATGTCATTATGTGTCTATGTGGCTGTATGTGCATGTATATTTGTGCAGGCGTGTGTGTGCTTAAGCAGTGTGTGGAAAGTGTTGTTGTCTACAGGCTAACTGTTACTGACAAGCACACACTGACTACTGGAGTCAAAAAGTTAAACGCACTCTATGCTCTTTTCTCTCCCTGGAGGCTCACTCTTTCTGCCTCTCTAACTTTCTCTCCTCCCATTTTTATTTTCTATATTTTTCTCTCTGTCATACTCTCCTGCTTTTTCTCTTTCCTTGACAATTTCTTTCTTTTGCTCCCTCCTCCCTCCATCTCTGATGATTTTAGCAGAGGTGTGACTCATTGGGCATCAAGCCACAATGTCAGGTAGTGAGGGGAGGGTGGGAATGATGTGGAGAGAGAAAAAGACAGAATGAGAGAGGGAATGAGAGTTGTTTTAAAAGTGGTGAGGTATAGTGGCGTGGGGTGGAGAGGGGTGGTCAGAGATATGCAAAACAGAGAGGAATGTGCAAAAGGAAAAGAGTGAGTGAAAGCAGGAGACTGGAGAGAGAGAAGGGTGTGCAGTCAGCACAGGGAAAACATAAAAAAGGAGGGAAATGAATAATTTCTGCAAAACGGTTTCCGTCACGATTGAGTTTTTTCCTCCTTGCATGTTTTCTCGATTGCTGCTCATGTTTTGGCGATGCAGCACACTCAGTGAGCTGCCCAACGTGTTTATGTGCAAACCTGTTCATGGTCAGGCCTCCATTTATGAGTTTTTATGCTTTAAAGTAGGTAATTACCGAGGGGGTTATTAATATGTGCCCACCTGCCAATAAAAAAGACCTGGAGGAAAAAGGGAAGTGGAGGAAGGAGGGATTGTTGGGAGAAGGGTGCAGAGAGTGAAGACGGCTTGAAAGACGGGTGGTGGAGTGATTATTAAGATTTGGTACAGAGAGGGTTACACAGGCACATTCATGTGGCTTGTCAATCAACTGTCTTTGTGGCCCCTAAGGCAGGGGTTCTCCACTCTCATCTCTGCCTTGGCACTCACCCACCCATACACCCACCCACACCCACACCCACACACACACACACACACACAGTCTTGGCTGATAATATAGACGTTCTGTTATTTTCTTCCTTGCGAATGATTTTGTTTAATATGCCTTTAAGGTTAAGGTCACCCAGAGAACACACATGCGTGAACACACATACACATGCACGCATGGACGCAAACAAACACACATTTGAGCTTTGACTTCTGTCCTCAGTAGACATTACAATTTGTGCCAGAGCCGTATCTCTGTCTCCTCTCTGTCTCCCTTTTCTGCCTTTTTTCCTTCCTCGTGTTTTTCTTCACTCCCACAAACTCATCAAATATCATCTGGTTGACAATTACAACAAATGATCAACATTAAATTACTAAATGTATCAGCCACTATGACGACTTATTTCTTTCACCTATCCAGACCAAACACTCCCTCTGTGTTATTTGTAATGTTTCAGGTGAAAGACAACTCTCTGAGCTTCTCTCAACACTGACCCCTTCAGATCATTTTCACTCACTTAACACAGCACTCAAACAAAAAAAGATGCCACTGTTCCTCTGTTTCTGCTTTACTTTGGACACAACACAAGGAAGCGTGGGTCGACAAACAGAAAAGTCAGCATTTCATAACTCAGGATGCATTTCAACTTATTTTTAATGAGCACATACAACCTGATGTGTACTCGCTCCATCAAAACAGGAATTTTTCCTAGCAAGTCCTTTGATGCGGTTCTGTTATTATGCACTGGCATGTGTATGCACATTAACATTAATTGGAGACCAGCCTGATCCATCCAGTGTATTCCAGCAGTGGTGACAGAGGCATGGGGAAGATCAAAGTCATTGTAATAGATTGCTATCGCCACTCCCACCTGTTCCCTCTGGAATTTCCTCTCTTCCCAGCATGTATGCATGCGCGTGCACATCTGTTATGTCTATCAGACTGTTTGTGTTTCTGCATGTGTGCCTGAGTTTGCATCTGTTACCAGGTGGACCTGCGTGTGAGTTTGTGTGCATGTGTGTCTAGTCTGTTTCAACACGTCTGCAACTTGCGGGAATCTTATAATCTGGAGCTGGAATATGTGCTCATGTCTGTGTCTGTCTAGCCCTGCTCCACCTCTCCTTCTTTCTTCCTTTCATTCTCTTTTTCTCTCGGTCTCCCTCTTTTCTCTCACTCTTTGACAGCTCTAATAAGTTCAGTAGATCAAGTTACACCCCTCGATACATGCCAACTTCTCCATGTTTTTCTGTTCTTTGTCTAATTCTGTCTTCTCGAGTCTTTCTTTTGACCGTTTCATGTAGATGTGTCGGTTTCTCACGAACACGAGGATACACACACATATATGCAGCAGACATACACACACTGACAGGGAGTGAGACAGTGCATGCACGCACTGTCTCTGCAGGCCTCTCAGGTTGCTGACATTTTCCATTTTTGCACATATAAAGTAATAGTAATAATATTAGTGGGTGTGACAGAGCAAGGGTCCGTTCACTGCCACTGCCAGTCTCCTATAAATATCCCCCTTCTTCAGGGGAATCTGAGAAGCAGCAGAAACCTTCAGTTTACACAGCTGAGGAGCATGTGGACGAAACCCTCTATTCTCTCTCTTTCCCTCTTTTTCCTCCCTCTCCTTTCCCCTATCCCTGCTCTTCATTTTCCTATCACATCTCCACTTTGTCTGCTACTGTGGGTCTTTAACAAATTTGTTTTCTTTCTTTTATGTACCTCATCTCCTGTCACCTGCTTTCCTTCCCACCTTTCCCTCTTGCCCCCATAGCTTCCTTTTACTGTTTACTGTGCTGACAGATATAGTGGTGACAAAGTGGACAGAGTTCAGCAGGTTATTATAGTGACTGTAGAGTGTGATGAGGTGATGCTAATTGCAGGTGGAGAAGTCACCCTCCCTTCCATCGTGCCTCTGCGGTCTCTTTACTTCCCTTTACTTCTGTCTCTCTCTGTCACACACACGGTAAAGTCTGCTGAAGTATTCAAACATTCAACATTCTTGAGGTTGCGCATCCACATGAATTTGATGCTAACACATAAATTACAGTGAAAGAGATTCATGCAAACAAACACTCGAAGAATAACAGTATGTAGCAAGAGATATACATGCGGTCCTTCATTCATGTGTATACATCAGTGTAGGAGAACAGTGAGACACTGTAGAAGGAAACTGCACGGGCCTGTGTTTAATTGGTCTTTAGCTCCCCCTAGTGGATTTTCTGTTTCAACATGATAAACATTCATTACTTTCCAGTACGGAAGATTTCATTCAAATCTCTCAGACATGAATTTACCATCTTAAAATATGCTTTTTGTGTGTGTGTATTGCATGTGTATCCTGTACTTGTATTATCAAGGGCGTAGGTTTGGTCTCAGCATTTGCATGGACACAAAAACCCCTTTAGTCAGGGACCAGAATTATTTCATATCAGATTTCGTAAAAAATATAAAAATCTTCTGATTTAAAAATCTGACAGTGCATCCAGCAGCCCTCAGACATGCTTTAGTTTAAGATCTTGATTACAGATTAGGAATAATTTGAAGCTCATAACTAACCTGCTTTGTCTGTCCTCAAATATTTTTATTTCTGATCCCTGACCGACACTTGCTTTAAGTCAGCACAAGAGGCTGAAGCAAAAAATATCTTGTTTGGCTGAAATTCTTAAAGCTGCCATAAAAATCTAGCCGCTGAAAGACCATAATGGGCCTGAAAACTAAACGAAAATACAAACGTCTCTGGATTTTTTGACTATTGCAAACAATAAAAAACAGATGATACCATGTCACATGATCGGTAGCTCCCTACTGCGGAAGCGAATCAGCTGACCGTCCTCCTTCATCCATCTGATTTTTAGATCTTTAAACTTTCTTGATTTTAAATCTGTGTTTATTCAACACGTGCTTCTTCACACGCTCTTTACTTTTGACGTGAATCACAAATACAGCTCGTGAAAAACAAACACCGACACATCTAATAAGTTGCTCACGTATTTGAGGAAGTTATAGTGACTTGTTTACGAGCATCGGTTTAGCTCAGTGGTTACTTCGTCTGTGTACGCTACCTCGCTGTGGTCCCTGGATCACACGGTTCGACCACGGGCGCTGTCCGGTGTTTTCCACTCTTCTCAAACTAGACTCTTAACAACGTTTTACCAAAACAAAACCTCATATCTGATTATTTATTATCAAAGGAGACCGAATGAATGAACGTAATCTATAAAGTCCACAGTAAATTAACGTGATGATTTGACTTCAGTCACAAAACAGAACAATCAGTCCAGACACTGACGCGTTCATCCACTTGTCCATATGCATTAACGAAGTTGTTTTTGCGTCGGTTTGCTCAATGGCTCGCGGGCCGCGGTGTCGACGGTGGGCGCTGCAGATATGTCGTCTTGTAAATCCGTGAAGCTCTTTTAAGTCAGGTCGTCACACCAGCAAACATCATGTTGTATCACAACAAAAAGCTCAGACACGTTTGTCTCCAGTAGTCATCGCTGTTATGTCTCAAATGTTAATAAAAAATAAATATTTAAAAACAAATACCAATCAATAATTCTATTATATATGACCTTGTCGGCCATCGTGTTACACATATAATTTAAACAATGTCTATATGTGATAATAAACTCAGAATTTGCCTTTGAAGAGTAGTTGTCATATTATTTTGAATGTTTAATTTTAGAAACAATTTATTACATCGATGAAAGCTGCAGTTATTTTGTTTGGTATGTGTGTATGGATGGACTGTACCCCATGCACGAATGTTGCAGGTGTGGAGAGTTAATGTTTCCATGTGTCAGCGTTTAGGCGGACAGTAATATAACTATGCCACTACGGTTTCTCCTAAACTGTAAAGAAGGAATTCAAATTGCAAGAATATGTGATCAGACTGTTCTGATGAAGCACAGAGAAAAATAACAAAGCACCTCTGGAGCTCAGAACACCCGTTTTTCGAGCCGCATCGTTTTTTTTCATGAGGAACTATTTTTCCGCTAGCGTTTCCGAGTGGACGCCTTTAAGCAGCGCACCCACCCAATTACCCTGAATTCAGGTTACTCACAGCCTGACGTTGAAAAGAAAACTGTTTGAGTTCACCAGATGTGAAATAAAAGTCCACCATGGCAGTATAAACAGGTAAGCTTAAAATATTTAACACATTTATTTAGTTTAGTGTAATGTTATATTGCTCGAGTTTTAACAGTTCTGTTAGTAAAAAAAAAAAGTCTTACTCCCCAAAGCTAGTGGCGGTGTTTAAATGTTTTATCTGTTGAGAAATACTTATTGGTGTTAAGGTGGTATTGTGAAAAGTCATACAACCTCTTCGAACCATCCGGAGGGAAAATGTGTTCTGAGTCGTGTCTCTGGCGGGTCGGCTTCTTTGTTTTGATTCGCACACGGTCTCTTAACATGGAAAACGCGTGAAATTAATTTATCACTTCGCGGACAAGGACTTAAAAAGTGCCAGATCATTAGAATGGTCTTTGGAGATTAATAAAATCCCAGTAGAATAAAGGTTAATGTTTTCAAGTGACGGTGGCGGCTTTTCAAACAACGCTGGTCCTTTAAGTTTTAGAGAAGCTGATCGTTGCCTCCATGACCTGAATGTGACCCTCTGCTTATTCACAGAGGAGACAAACGGTTTGTATTTGTGGGAAAATAAAACAATTTGGATGAGCTGTTATCTTAAATGATCTTACTGGGTTGATTTCTCCTCCTAAAAATTAACTTTGTCCTTGTGACAATTTAAACTGTGACACTTTCACATGCTGCAGTAACAGTATTCGGGCTGCTGCTTGAAGACTGAGCCATCAGTCAGGTCAGAGTCTCAATAAGTCTCCAAAAACACGAGAAACGTCGCTAGGTTTGTTGGTAGTTGCTTTTTAAAAATTAATCGCTAAAGAGGTGTGAAAAAAAAATTAAATCGACATAATCTCTAAAGTAGCATCACTGACATTTAGCACTTGATGCTAACATTTCCTGCTTCACAATAAAAGCCTCCCACTGTTTTGCCAATTGAACACTTATAATGTAAAAGAATAACAACTTGACATGCTTGATTTTAGTAAGCAATTAACATCAATTTACTTTTTATTAACCACGAAAAATTCAAATTCTCATATGAAAACTAATCGACTGGACTAGTTTGAAATGTGTTACTGGGATTATTTGAACTCCTGTGTCTGACAGGTGAAAGAGCTGCAGATTGAGAGTGACAGTGATAGTGGAGAAGAATCTAACAGTGTAGATCACCAGCTTGATGACTTGCATTCATGCCTTTACAAACATATTGTCTAGATACATTGAGCAAAATACTTTTAAGTGACTTATACTTTACAAATACTATTTATTGCACTAATAAGTAATTAGTGTAAATCTGTAAATGGTAAAATACAACAACTCTAAAAAGTAATTTAGAGGTTTTACTTAAGGTTTTGTTAAAAAGGAAGTGGCAATTATAAAATCAGTTTAGAATGTTATTTGTGTACGACAAGCAGTCAGAAGTCAGTCGTGTTTACCCTCCAGGTGCAGGTACAGAGCTGTGAGGTGCTCTTAGCGGGCCCTCGAGCACGGTGTTCGAGGGTCCGATGCCAGGTACAGTACAGTACAGTATTGTGGAAAATAATGATGACACACGCTGTCATTTACCAAAATAGTGACTATTTGTCCAGCAATATGACCCAAAACAAATAAAAACTCTGAACCTAGACATTCATTTCCATGCCACCCCAAAGAGAGCAATGGTCTCTGCCTGGCCACCCCCATAAAAAAAGTCTGGCTCTGCCACTGGGTGTACAGAATAATGATCATTTATGTGTCTTAAATTTATGTGGTTACATTCTGATGGACATATTCACCCAGTTCCATCTTGAAAAAAATGCGGAAGAGAAGAAATGCCAGAGAATGTTTTAAAGTTTTATTATCTGCGAAAGTACCCGATGATCCGGGGATCGCGGGTTCGACAGGTGCTGTCTAGTGTTTTTCTTCTTCTCCTTTTCTTACCTGTAAAGCTCCTTAAGTCAGAGCTGCACACAAACTTTTTATCACAACAATAACCCATGCATGTGGAGAGAGGACATATTGTTGTAGTGTTATGATACTGTAGCACATCAATTGTTAAAAACTAAATCAAATCAGTTTGACTGTGAGACGTGTTATGGAGGTTTTGTTGCTATTGTTGTTGGACCATAGTTACACCTGTTTATCTCCAGTAGTTCTCACTGTTTATGTTTTTATCTGCTCCCCATCACTGGAACTAAATCCCTTTTAAGTGAAGTCTCAGTTTATAAAATTATACTGAACTAAAATATAAAAACAAACAAAATTTAATGAAAAGAGTTTATTTATTTTAGCTACATAAACTTGTGTCTGTATTGATCATTTGTATTTGACAGAAAAAACTATGATTATTACTTCACTTTACTTGGCAGATGCTTTTATCCAAATTTTTAGATTATGCAACAATAATATAATTATTAGTATTTTTCCAAAATGAATGGTGAACATTTGGAGGACAAAGCTGCCTGTAAATCTGCAGTCATTCTCAGCTCGGTTTCAAAAAAAA
>JAUYWH010000002.1:10712602-10729394 GCA_034779795.1 Ctenopoma multispine
CCGACACATCTAATAAGTTGCTCACGTATTTGAGGAAGTTATAGTGACTTGTTTACGAGCATCGGTTTAGCTCAGTGCTTATACTCCTTTGAGGTTAGGTTCCCTCGCAGTGGTCCCTGGACCACGCGGTTCGATCACAGGCACTGTCCGGTGTTTTTCCCAGTTCATTTACATGTTTACTTTTAATTTTAACCAGAAAAACAGAGCAGATAAATTTACCAAACACTGACACTGCCAACAAGTTATTCACGTAGGCTACGTAAGGGATCTCTACTACTCTGTTTACTACATAGTTAAGTTGTTTAACTTAGTGGTTCCTCTGTACTTCTATTCTCAGCTCGGTTTACCTGAAAATAGATGATTTCAGAGTATTTACAATATTCTTCTCCATAAATGCACTTACATGCACATGCAAAGAATATCCTGTAGATGGCGCACTAAGATCACAGATTTAAAAAAAAAAAAAGACCAAACTCACTGCAGACAATAAACAGTAAACGGAATATGACTGAGACAAAGTGAACAGTACTGTCAGTTACCTGTAAATGTGCTTTTTTTTGTCCTGTATTTTAAACGATATCACAACTTGTGAGAGGATTGTTTATTCTCGTAGGTTAATCTTTCCATACAAGTAACACGCCTAATTTTGTTTGTGATGTAAAACGCTAACATTAATTATAGGCTATAACACATGTGGTGTGTGGAATAAAAACAACCATGACTTCGAAATTCAAATTAATAATACAGTTTAATAATGTAGGTTAGTATAGAATGTAGTTCATTTGTCATCTGCACAGGTATAATTAAGTACAAGCAAATGTACTTTGTAATTCATGTTGATGAAAGAAACAAAGTTTGTATGTATGTATGTGTACTTTTAGCTGGTCTTAATAATACTGTCACTGACGTTACTGAAGACCTCCATGTTTCCGCAGTCTTATAAAGTTAAAAAACAAATCTTACAATATCAGCCAGTACCCAGTAGATGGCGCCACAACATCAGGAATAAAATGAACTTGCTCACTTGGCCTCGCTTGTGGACACTGTCGCTCAGATGAAACTGACCTCGCGTGTGGTCAACTCAAAACCACAAAGAAACATATGGTTGTTTATTCATGAGGAGTGTATCATATTATTTTGGACAAATACATGTTTCCAGCGATTAGACTTTTACCACCCTTAAATGACCCTCCACCACCACCTTTTCAACCTCTGACACACTCTTCAGAGAGTGGACTCAGGTGGTTGTTGAGAGGTAGTTCACTGAAAGTAATGACTGACTCTCAGTTGGACAATGGGGTGAGCAAGACCATAGGAGCGGATGAGACCAGCTTAATGTTCCGTGTAATGCATGTTAATGTAACAGGCACCGAGGGAGCGCCGACCAGAGTGCTTTGGGATTATTTATCACAAAACATTTGTATTCTTCCGTCGGAGAACGGTTGATCCCGGATAGCTGCACACTAATCCTTCACTCCGTTAATTAAAAAGAAGGGGAAAGCAATGGAACTGGTGGTGGTGATTTTTTCTTCTTTTCCAGAAATGTAATCATTTCTGGAGAAGCTTAACCATCTGCTTGAGGTTAGGTCTGCAAGCAGATTGTGTTTTCTGTTTATTTAAACCTGGGGATTTTAGTGTTTTCTACTGCCAGTGTAGGAAAAGGGAGGGCGATGTATTTTGGGGTGTGCTTGCTGGAGAGATGGGGTCAGCGCTGAACAACTTTTATTCTGGGAAAAAGTAGTGACACTTAATACGCGAGATCCTATTACATTGTGAGCATGTTAATAATTTGATATAATGACAGAATATATTCAAAAACAACTCGTGACCTTTGTTATCGCCCCTTTAAATAGCAGACTTAACATGAAATATTCAGAAACTGCACACCACCTCCATCCCTGTAGCCTCAAGTTATTTTTCTCTAAAACAGAAATGTCAGAAACAACCACTGTCTCTGAGTGGAAGTATTCCCACTTGCCTAGCTGGTTGTTTTTCAAGTGAAAAGATCACAAGAACATCAGCGTCGCTCTGCCTCTCTGATCATTCTCGCTGAAGACAAACCATCAATACACATTTCTAAAGAGGATGCAGTCCGCTGGTTTTAAGGGGCAGTTTAACAAAAACGTCGCGTCTAGTGAAACTGTAGCCTCCAGAAAGTAGAAATATTTGTTTCTTGTTATTTCTGTCTCATCTCCCGCTTTTCTTCTACTTTTTTTTATTAGTTAACAAGCCCAGTGCTGCCCGGAGGCTGTGACTGTGTCGTAAGTCCCAAGAAGAGACTTTCAGATTTCGAGCCACCGTTTTGCATTAGGATGCCACTCGTGTCTGTGTGGAGACGAACCCCAATTCACAAAGGCATCCTTTAGTTTCTCTCTCCCTCTCTCTTGCGCTTCGGTGGTTGTCTAGCTGACCAGGATTAACAGGGAAAAGATTAGATGTGAGAAAACATGTGCCGCACTCTAGAGAGGCCTGAGTGATCCTGTAGTGCTCAGTGGTAGTACTTTGAGCTGCTGAAGTCACTTCCAGTGCAGTTGAAGAGTTTAGTCCTCGAAAACACCCGCAGCATTAATGCGCGTCTTTTTATATCACCTATGATATTTATCTAATCCCAACTATAATACCTGATTAGAGACTAGTATGATTACGGCTTTATGGCGGCGCTTTTATGTTGATTGTGTTGTTACATGTTCAGACCTACTTAAATGAATTCAAATCGTGTAATACGTGTTTGTTTAAGTGACCGTCACTGTAATCATCTTAAGCTCCAAAACGCAGCAAACACTCGTTAGAAATATTGATTAAAATTGAATATCCTGTCCCATCAAAGATTCTTTTTGTAAACCCTAATTTCGCGTGTGGTGATTAATGAATGGGACTGTTTTGCAATGTGGGCATTCATCTTCAAAGGGGTTCTCATTAAAAAGCATTATAGAATCCCAGGGGCGTTCTGGCAGCGGCCACTGGTACGTATGAGGCAAGAGTGCTTAGGCCTGTGTGTTTCTGTTTTCTGCATCGCAACATGTGATAGTGTAACCCCAGGAGAATAGTTTATTCTTTTCTAAGGCTATAATTGGAGTTACAATAAATCAAAGTAAAATAATGATAGCTACCAGTGCCACCTTGGGCCTGTAATGCTCTGTGGTCACCAAGACAAATTCTCGTCGAGTCTAATCTGTTTAATGCAGCTAAGACAACGACACCCACAACGCAATTTGTTCCCTAATCCAAATCTGGCTCTGACGTCTGGTGTCAAACTTGCGCCTTCTCGTCTCTTTAATGGGTCAGAGAAACAGACACCAGGATGTTAAAGGGTTAAACCTCTACAGTAATTAGAATCGCACTTCGCGTCGGCGTCCTCCAATACGGAGCTGCGAGAAGCTACGTCTACCCCCTCCACCTCTCTCTCTCTGTCTCTCCCTCTCTCTCCCACACACACACACACACACGCACGCACACAAACCTCCCCACCAGCTCCTCCAAATGTCTAACACACTGGAAAATCAAAGCGCGAGCCTCCCCCGTTCACACACCATTGGTGTTGCGCGTGGAGCACAACACAGAGAGAGCGTCAACTATCCAGTAAAGTTATCCATTAACATAGATGTTGGAAACTTGTATCTGATTTTTTTTTTAACTCGGGAGGGGTTCTGCTTCTGCATTTACTTTTTAGCTGAGTGGCTTTATAAAGCGAAAGATGTCTGCGTGAGGAGATTTTACGCACGCCACTGAAATGGATCACAGACTCTCCAGAGGAAGTTGGGTACCAGTAACAGGACTCGTCATAAGTCTGCTTCTGTGTGCGTGTGTAGTGGACCTGGTTCTTGCACAAATCCGGTACTCCATTCCAGAAGAGCTGGAACACGGAGCCTTTGTGGGGAACATCGCTGAAGACTTAGGCTTGGATGTGGCCAAGCTGTCAGCTCGTCGGTTTCGTATAGTCTCCGGTGCAAAGAAGCAATATTTAGAAGTGAACTTGGAGAATGGCATCCTCTTTGTCAACGAGAAGATAGACAGAGAGGAGCTATGTGAACGAAGCCCGAGCTGTTTTTTACACTTACAAGTGGTTATTGAAAACCCATTAGAACTATATAGAGTGGAAGTAGAGATTTTAGACGTGAATGACAACTCGCCCAGTTTCCCGTGGAGCGAGTTTAATCTTGACATCACAGAATCGGCTGCGGCCGGCTCCCGCTTCCCGTTAGAGAGCGCACAGGACCAGGACGTGGGCACCAATTCTCTGCGCTCATACCAGCTAAGTGCAAACGAACACTTTGTACTGAACATCCAGACGCGCAACGACGGAAGCAAGTTTGCTGAGCTCGTGCTAGACACTCCACTGGACCGGGAGCAACAGAAAAGGCATGAAATGGTCCTGACAGCTTTTGACGGGGGTTCGCCAGAGCGTTCTGGGACAGCACTGATAACTATTACAGTATTAGACGCAAACGATAACGTGCCCGTGTTTGACCGTTCAGTTTACCGGGCGAGCCTGGTGGAGAACGCACCGAGGGGGACACTGGTGCTGAAGTTGAACGCCACAGACCTGGACGAAGGCTCTAATGGGGAGGTGACCTATGCGTTTAGCGGGCACGCACCACTCAAGGTGCGTGAACTGTTCAGCGTGGACCCGTACACGGGTGAAATCCGAGTCAAGGGCATTGTGGACTACGAGAAAGCCAGCGTATATGAGCTGTATGTGCAGGCAAAAGACAGAGGACCCTCGGCTGTGGCAGTGCACAGTAAAGTGCTAGTGGACATCCTGGATGTGAACGACAACGCGCCCGAAGTCATCCTGACATCAGTGTCCACTCCAGTCCAGGAAGACGCGCCACCGGGCACGGTGATCGCTGTTATCAGCGTCATGGACCGGGACTCGGGAGAGAACGGGAACGTAGATTGTCAAATTCCGAGCAACGTCCCCTTTCAGCTCCATTCATCATTTAAAAACTATTACACTCTGGTGACAAGCGACATTCTGGACAGGGAAGCGGTGTCTGAGTACAACATCACACTCACAGCGCGCGACCTGGGCTCTCCTCCGCTCTCCACTAGGAAAACCATCCTTGTTCAAGTGTCTGACATTAACGACAACCCCCCGCGCTTCTCTCAACCATCATATACGGTTTATGTGACCGAGAATAATGCCCCCGGCGCTTCCATTTGCTCTGTAACAGCATTCGACCCCGATTCTAACCAGAACGCCTATCTGTCCTACTCCATTCTCGAGGGTCAGATTCAGGGCATGCCAGTGTCCACTTATGTTTCCATCAACTCTGATAATGGCAATATTTACGCATTGCGCTCTTTTGATTATGAACAACTTAGAAACTTTCAGATTCTGGTACAGGCGCAGGACGCTGGTTTCCCTCCTCTCGCCAGTAATGTCACAGTCAACGTCTTTGTCCTGGACCAGAACGACAACGCTCCTGTTATTGTATCACCGCTGCCCAAAAACGGCACCGTGGCCTCAGAGGTGGTTCCGCGCTCAGTAGACGCTGGGTATCTGGTCACCAAAATAACAGCATTAGACGCGGACGCAGGGCAAAACTCCCGGCTGTCCTACCAGGTGTTGCAGGCTACGGACCCGAGTCTGTTCAGTGTAGCTCTGTACACAGGCGAAATCAGAACTATTCGCCGTTTAGTGGAAAAAGACGGAACAAGGCAACGACTGGTGATTTTAGTCAAGGACAACGGGCAGCCACCGCTCTCTGCCACCGTATCTATTGTCCTCACGGTGGTTGACAGCGTGCCCGAGTCGCTGTCAGATTTCGGAGACCTCACACTCAGCCCACAGCCCCCCTCAAACCTCGCCCTCTATCTGATCGTGTCACTGAGCACAATATCTTTAATATTCCTGGTGGCTATTATCGTGCTGGCAGCGGTCAAGTGCTACAAGGACAGGGAGACTCTCAGCGGCTACAACCTGCTACCGTTCGCCTGTTGCTGTTGCGGGGGGTTTCAGCCTGATCCGCCTCCGGAGGTGTTCAAAAAATCCAACATCAACTTGCAGATTTCATCCGCGGCCAAAGTACCCACGAACTGTATGGAGGTGAATGGAAACGGTAGTCTCTCTCAGTCATATTGTTATAAAGTGTGCCTGACTCCAGAATCAGCCAAAAGTGACTTTATGTTTCTGAAGCCATGCAGCCCCGGCAACACACCGAGGAACAACGAGGCGAAGAGCGCGGAAAACTCGTGGAACGCGCAAAGCCGAAGCGCATCTGTGAACAACGGAGCAACTACTCCCAGTGAGGTACAGTGAAAGCAGCATATAGTGTAAAACAAAAGAGAGAGTGTGCTGTTCGTTTAAATGTACCTGTTTCACTCAGTGCCACGACAGAACGCATCTCTGTTTTCTATCTGATAAGACTCTAGACTGTGACATTCTCCCATGAAGGTCAAATCACGCATGTCAGACAGATTTTAACTCAACTTCAGCAAAAGCCATTGTTTCCTGTTCTTTTCCTTCTTATTAATAAGAGTCTTGCACAGTATGTCGTCTCGGCTGTTCTTTGTAATTATTGCAATCATTTATTCTAATTGTCCTGCCTATAGTGATGTTTTGCTCCGGGGAAATGAAATGAGACGATGTGAGATTGCATTTTAATTGACACGTTAATGGAAGTCTACAGCTCTATCTTGCAGCATATGCTGTGCACATACCGTGTCTTGTCATCTGTGTAGAAAGAAGTGAGATATCAATTATTGTGTGAGAAGAAGAGGAGATGTAGTCAAAGTGGACTCCACTGTTCGATCCTGGTAACATTTCAAGGTCTATTCAGGACTCGTTTTAGCAGAAATAAATTACAAGTGGACAACGCTTAATTAGAATAATTTGTCACCTGTGAGATTAATGTCCACACCCCGTGTCCCCCACATACTTCTCATGCAGTGAGGGGACACACACACAGCTGCTTGCGGCACATCCACCTGAGTTTGAACACAAATGTCAAGGTTATATACGTGACGGACAAGATGAATGGCAGTTATCTGAATTAATCTGTCTTGTGTTCAGACAGCTCTTGTTCGACCAGTCAGGTTTGCAACACGCCTCACATAACCTCACTAACTATGCCTCAAGGGCAAAAGCACGGCTGAGCCATTATACTATACACAATGTGAGTCTGTCCATTATTGATGAAAAATGGCAAATGGCCGGTTTGGGGGAGACAGGAGAGGACTTCGAGAGGGGAGGGGGCAGGGGGGTTCGGGTGGGGGGTGGGGGGGTGCAAGGACATGGCTGGACTGAGACGTGGGCCGCCTGTAGATCGGCCCCGGCGTTGTCCTCTGAATGCGAGGAAAGAGAGAGAAAGAGATGTGGCTTCATATTTGTCGAGCAAGAATGAGAAGAGGAGGGGTGAAACAGAAAGAGGAGGGGGGGGAGACAAGGAGAGGGGAGATTTACGGAGGCAGGATGTCTACATCAGTGTTTTCTAATTCTAACAGACGGGGCAGCAGACCGTAAATGTGTGCGCATTGCTCATTGTCGTCTGCCTCTTTTCGTCAAAAGGCAACGGGATAAAGACTCATAGCCCCGGTACCAGACTCCACCAGGCAGACACTGAGAAATGTCAGTTCGGTCAGCGGCACATACACCTCTGGCCACAAGGGGGGTTTTGAGGTCATGGTGATTGTTCTGCCTGCAGCTCTGCTCCTTCAGGAGAAAGTGTCCTTCCTATCGTTAATTGGTTCCTCTAATTTACCCAGTGGTGTCCCTCAGCGTACCCACACGAGTCGTCCTGAGGTCGTCGGTGACACATTAAATCTCAAAGACAAATCACGCTGAAACTATATTTGAGCGAGTACATCGCAAGTACGCTCACGGTGATGAATTGAACGTGAAAAGAGAGATTAAACACACATTCATGCGTGTAAGACGCGGAGGAGAGGTGTACGTGCATAGTGAAGCCTATATGCGTGTTTAGCTGTCGTGGGTTGTGCACATACAGCTGCAAGGACCTCAAACTTTCCAAGGCTCTCTCAGAGACTTTTAATTAAAAACCTTGCTCGAGGAGCATCAGGCAAATATTAATGTAAAATGATGCATAAAATCCACAAAACAATGACGTGTGTAATTTTCTTAATTTCCTCCCTGGCACGGTTTCCTTTGAAGATTAAAATCATGTTTCGTTTCATCCCGGTGGGGTTCTAATTGGTTTTGTGCGTAGCTGGCGAAGAGTGTATTTTGAATACAGACTATAATAATACGCTTACGTCGCATTGTCCTTGTTAACAGCTTCAAGTGAATTAATAGAGCGTGCAATCTATACTATGACACCCAGCCCAGGAATAAATATCACTCGGGTGCTCTCCTTCACCCTTCCCGCTGCGCCACAGAGGATAAAAGCAAAGCTAAGTGACAGGCGAGCAGTAGCTGAAGGCAACAGCAACACCGCTCTCAAAATTGATCTTCCGCCAAACATCCACAGGGCGGCAGCCGCGATCCGTAGGAAAATGAGCACGTCTCCATTTCGGGACAAACACAATGACAGACTGCTCCCAGTGTCAGTTATCACTGACCTGTACTGACTCCAGAAGGTGGAACGAACAGACATCGTTTGTTATAAAAAAACAAAAAACAGTGTAATGCTGTCTTGATTTGAAGCGAGAAATGTGTCAAAATAGACCTTGATAGTGATGTTGAACCCACGTGTGAATTAACATGTTGACGTTAAATGCTGTCATGCTCTTTTTCTCCCTGCAGCTGAAGCAGCCGAACACAGATTGGGCTCTAACGAAGAATCAGAACTCCTCCATTAAAAGGTAACATTTTGATCCCTGACCTTTTACTACACTGTGTACAATCACTTGTTGAAATTGATACATATATTGAATTTACATGGGTAAAGTATGTAATCACAGACTGGTGCCTTGCTTGCAGTTACAACTCTATCAACATGGATGGCACCCTCATGCGTAAAGCCATGCATGCAGACCCAGAAAACTATGTCACCTCCATGGCACCTGGACAATACTGGACCTGGGGAACTCACATGAGAGGCATGAAAGGTAAGTGAGCCCAAACACAGTGGACTGCGACCAGATTTAATCAAAATGACACAGGGTCGCGTACAGGGCACATTCTGAATGTCTTTGTTGTTCCTTTAATTGCTACTGTTGCTGTAGTTCTACCTCTTCTCTACCAAGAGAAGGATTATTTTAATCATCATTATGTCTCTGTTTCTGCTTCTGATCTCTTCTTTTGTTCTGTGTCATTGTTTATTGTCCTTGTGGCAAAGCACTACATTTTCTATGCAAATGAAAAGAGCTCTACAGTTGTAAGTCGATATTGTATAATCAAGGATTTGCCTCTCTGCTCCACTCTCCGTGTTTATGTCATACTATAGAATATAAGATGTCTCCTTCAACCAGTGGGGTCCCCTCTCGCCCTTGGACACCTCGGTGCACACCTCCTCCCAAACAGCAGCAGCCATCAATCCCACCCCACCCTCACCCACACCCACCACCTGACTACCACCACAATGTGTACATCCCCGGGACACCGTCGGGCTTTTGCACCCTGAGGCCCACTGCACAACGGAGTGAGCTGGACGTCCACAATTCCTTCTCCACCTTTGGCAAGAAGCGTCGTCTTCAGATGTCCCCCCAGGGAGAGGCTGCGATTATAAATAATGATCTGTACAACGACTGACTTTTAATTGACTTTCTGGATGGATTATTAAAATGATGGATGACCTCCTATGAAAACGGAGGAAGAGATCATTCAGTACATAAATTGATGGACACATGATTTACAGGTGGTAAATAAAGGTCGATAATAAAGGAATATAATAATGAATGATGTATTTTGACTAAAATGCTAAAGGTAAAACAAGTCTGATGGCAATTTATGTGACATGCTACTACAACATGGCCAATGTATTATTATTATTATTATTATTATTATTTAGACAATCAAACTGGAGCAGCAGTTTCATCCAAAATGTTTTTAAAAGCATTAGTGGACAATAATTTTGCACATCGTTATGGATTTATATTTTTAAGTTTGATGAAAAAAGTGTTTGTTTTTTTTCTATGTTTCTTTACTAACTGAGCTTGCGTGAATATGAAATAGTATGATCATGTATATGCAAGCTGTAACATGACGCAGGCAACTGTAAAGACGGGGGATTTCTCCCACACATGTACTGTATACATTTATGAAAATAAAGTATTTTTTCCACATAGTCTTTCTTAGATCTCTTAAATACGCATGTGTAACCTGCTGTGATTCATAAAACTCCGGGTCTAATCAAACCCACACACCAAAGCACAGATTCGGTCAATCAGCATGTATAAAGCATTTAGATGTAAGTTTCCTAGATCTGTGTTTAATTAGCTCGAGTCAATTATTTTGGGGTGAAAAAGTTCCACAGCTACTCTTACAAGAGTGAAAAGCTTTTTGCCTTGGTAAGCTGTTTTCCAGGGTGAGGAATAAACACAGTAAAATGCTAACATATGCTAATTGGAGTGCTTGCATTTCCATTTGCCCGCAGAGAATAGTGGAGTTCATTAACTGAACAAACAGAACCTCCTCTCTCGAAATATCACTTTAATTAAGACCACGAATACAAGCGTCAGGGAAAGAGGAGGCTCAACTCCAAATGCCATACCTGTATGTGAGCTATGGGGCCTGTGGCTTCTCTTCTCTGTGCCCTTTTACATATTATTTCTCTGGGAATTAGCTTCTACCATCAACAGATGAGAGTTGGCCACTGGCCAGAAATGAACAGGATAATTAGGTCGTCCTACGGCTCAGATTGAAAATAATTCCGTTAATAACGAAACGGGTGTCCGTAGAGAGCATGGAGGGGAGCAGGCTAACCTTCTCTGCGGTAAGATGATCCACAGGGACGGCTGAAGGGGCAGCCATATTTAGGTCAGTTTGGCTTACTTTCAGATGAGTGAGGAATTGAGCTCTGTTCCTAAAATAGAGTCTTAGGATTATTCTTACTCTCTCCTGAAAGTACAGCTTTAAAGTGCAATAGGAGTTATTTTAACTTATTCAGGAACATCTCCACCTGGATACCAAACAAATAAGCTCACACAACTGTACTTTGTTTTAAACTCGGCGGTGATGTGACTATTCTGTACAGTTTCAGTAAGTTCTGTCACTTGACATTGGTCCTGGGAGCTGTCCATCGTCATGGTGCTGAAATTGTTTCGACCAGTTGTTTTTTTAAAGAGAGCTGCCAGATCTGCAGTTGTCCACCAGAGGGCGCGTGTAATCCTCCTCAGTGAGCGCTGGTGTAATTTTTTGGATTTAATGGTGTAGTGGCAGCCCTCTCCCTCTCTCTTTACACAATACACACACAACCCCTAAACAAACATTATGCCATAGAAGCCGTTCAGATAGGTTAAGAGTTAAAATAACTACTACTGAACAGCAACTGACCTGCACATACATAAATAATACCGATTGTTCAATAACTGATCCACTCACACCCCACTGAACATTTATTTATTCATTACCATATGCTGTGTATATCACTGCATATTTTGCACAGTACTCTGACTCTCATACATTGCACATTTATCCTGTTTACCTCTCTGATTGTCGACTGCATTTCTTGTTTACTTTACTTTATTTGGCAGAGGTCTCTGTAAGGTCTCCACTTTAATCATTTAACAGATAAAAAATAAAAAATGTATGTTAAGACCCCAAGATAAATAACAGAAGCCACAATCAGATCCTTTACCTGTAAAAGTAACAGTGCAACATTATAACATGCAGTTTTATATGACAGGATTCACCTTACACCTGCCTGTGGCAGAGCATTTTAACCAATTTGTAAAAAGTTATACACGTTATGTCAGAGATCCGATCTCACTTCCTGCTCAGGGCTTTTATTTTGTTAATTTCCCCTGTTCTCCACACCCTTAGCTCATCTGGCTTCACTCCCTCATTAGTCTGATTGATTTCACCTGTGCTCACCTGCCCCTATATAAACTGCCCCTTGGACTCACTACCTTTGCCAGATTGTTAGACCCTGTTGTCAACTCTCGAAACCTTTGGACTTCCGTATTGGACCCCGACCCGCTTCTGGACCTGCCTTCAGCCTGAACCTCCGAACAAACTGTGAGTTTTTACCTGCCTGGTTCTTCACCCCTAGCCTGTCTCTGGATTCCCTCTCTCTGTCTATCCCTTCTGGCTCTGGATTCTGGCTCTCTTGTTTCCTGGAGCTGTGACCCCTGCTCATGTCTATGGATTTGGCTGCTGGATTTTGGATTTGGACCACAAACAACAGACCACGTGGCGAACGCCGTCTTGCCCCGGACACTCCTTCACATCAGCCGAAGCTCCTTGGATCACTCGCCGCGGCAAGAGACGTAAGCTCCAACACGAAACAGTTTGTCACACGCCACCTGTCTCACCACACAACTCAACCCTCCTTCCCGACGCCCCCACTACCCTCTTATCTTAATAAAACCTTTCAAACTGAGTATTTGTGTCTGGCTCATTATTCGTAATACACGACATGGGGAACTTTATTAGTCATTATTTCTTACCCAACATCACTAAATGTTCTCATGAGTTTTTCCTCTCTGCTGAGTTGGCAACAGATTCGTCCAGCAGGGGTCATCATTGAGAAAGAATCATTCAACATCAAACAATGAGGGTGAAGAGTAGATTTATTCACACTGTACAGTCAGGCAGTTTGGTAGTGGGACACAAAACATGACATGTTACAAAAAAGAAAAGGAAGCTTGGCTTTATACACATGTGGGAGGCAGAAGTAGAAACACAAACAAGCAAAAGAGAGACAGGGAGGGGCAGAGTATGGGGAATCTTTTCTTTTTGTAGTACAGCAGATCTGAGTTTTTGATCTTACACTGTAATTTCAAAATAAACACAGAGAAAAAAATAAAACAGCCTGTAAGTCGTTCTGTAGAGGGCAACCTGATCACTCATCACATTTCTTAGCTTATTAAAAACACCAAACAGAAGATGACTCCCAAAATGAAGTTTACTGTGCACTCCTTTCAGCTCATTTCTTAAAAAAGAATTTTCACGATTAATACGTTACAAGTTATTTAAAATCCACAGTATGAAATATGCCAAATTAACAATTAAAAAACAAACAACAAACAGGAGCTATTGTTGTGAGCAGGTGTTGTAGAGTATCATCAAACAAGAACCAGCTAGACCTGACCAGTGATATTATTTACTCTGGTAAAAACAAACAAAACTTCATTTTTTTAGCTTAAATGCATGTACATATGTATGTATTGTAATGCAGCATTGTCCTTTTCTCCAAGACAAATTTCTCCTACTGGAGACCAACAAAGAAACTTTGAACTTTGTAAGAAATCACAGAAGCCTTCAGGCCATAATAACAGAGGGAGAAATGAGGCGTTATTATTGCTCATTCTCTCACTGTGGAGATTTTCCCTGAATGCACAACTAAAATGCACTGACTAATGGTGCTGCTGTAGCACTTCAGAGTTTTAAGAATTACTATTTTTTTAGAATGGTTTTAGTTTTTATTAATTTAATATAAGGTTCCTTATCAGGATCTAGTGTCTATCTCCTGCTGATATTTAACATTTTAGGTTATTCTATTTTACCTCCTGGTGAACAGGAAGAGTGAACATCTTTTACATTTTAATTCAACTGGATTGCTGGATTTGTAACTACTTTAATTTGTCTTTTGTAGCTGGATCAATATGTATGTGATAGCAATAATTGGCTAGTAGCCAATAGCCAGTTTTTAATTAGCTTTGAGCGCCTCAGACTGTCCAATTCATCTGACTTGCATGTTGTTGTGAAAAATATAAGAAAACACACAAAGATACAGAGAACACAGAAAAAAAACTCTACACAGAAAAAGCACTGCCAGATTTGCTGGACACTTTCTACTTTGTGCTTTTTAAAAATTATATTTATCTAATTGAAACAAAAAGTATTGGTTTGGGGGGAACACAATGACATATAATGTTTCCTATTAAAATAAGAGAAGAAGTGTCCACAGATTGGATTTAATGGCCATATTTAGGCACTAGTAAGGCTTGTGTCAAAAAGATGTTACTTAAGCTCCGTAGAGTGTTTGATGATACCACTGTAGAAGGTGACAAAGACAAATTAATCACTTCATGCATTAAAGAGTGTTGAAAGTACTCTAAGCAGTTTCTATATTTCAAGTACAGAGTCAATAAAATAAACAATCCAAAAAAAGACATGAAAATTGTAGCCACACTGTACAGTAGATGAACATCCCCCAGAAACCTGCATGTGTATTCACTACAACTAATCTGTTTTCCTTAAAATTTACAGCTACTGCAAAACATACAGAACTTTTTAAATATAAATAAATAGGATGTCATAGTAAATGACATGTTTTAACTTTCATGCAGGCCTTATGCTGCTTATTGTGCTGTCATGATAGTAAAACAAAATACAAATCAAATGTACTGCAAATTAATAATAAACCCATATCATATAGCTTCAATGCACATCATTTCACAAGTTATGTGTTTGTAATTTTAGGAATCAAGAGAGGACAAACTTCCTTAAACACATTTAGGCATCTTGTGACTACAGCACTAACTGTTAAAAAATACACAGAGCACGAACCACAACTTAACAGATGATCTAAAATATTGGGTGGGTGTTTGTGTTATCAATCTGATTAATATTTCCTAAGACACAGGAAATACTCAGGATTAGATTATGAAAAATAAACTACTAGGAAGCACATACTGAACCTGTTAATGAGAAAACAGTAAAAATATTTCCAATAAAAAAAAAGGATATAAATTAATCTATCTACTTGTCACTGTCATTTGTAACCATTTCTTTTGTTATCAAGGCTGATTTTATAGTATATGCACTCTTTGTCACACGGTGTCACTGTTGACCACTGCAGTACTGTGCATCTCTCTCTTCCAACTCATGACACACCCATTTGTAAAGGGTGCAGCAGCTTCCTGGAATATGTTTTATTGTTAAATAAACAAGAGACCCTAAAACAGACAGTAAGATATCAACAAAGGAAAAACTCATGTTTGTTGAATCTGGATTCTTTTTTTCTGCAGATGAAAGGATGCAGTTTTGGGCCAGTGCCTTTGTCTTGTGTGCAATATGGCCCAGTGCTTTGTCTGTGACACGGTACTCCATAGCCGAGGAAATGGAGAGAGGCTCTGTCGTGGCTAATCTCGCTGCGGATTTAGGACTTGAGCTTGGAAGTTTGGCACAACGAGAGGTAAAACTTGATATTTTCACCAACAAAAAATATCTAGATTTTAACAAAAAGACAGGGGAGCTTTATATCGTAGAGAAGCTGGACAGGGAATATCTTTGTCCAGCTAAACCTACATCCTGTTTTTTAAAGCTCGATGTTATTATAGAAAGTCCCTTACGTATCTTCAACATTGAACTTGGAATAACGGACATAAATGATAATGCTCCACATTTTCGACGAGACAGAGTAGAGCTCGACGTGCCAGAATCTGCAACACCAGGAGAGAGATTCTCCCTGCCTAACGCTGTGGATCCAGATGTTGGAATAAATACGATTAAAACATACAAACTCAGTCAGAGCGAACATTTCACCATCGAAATTCAAACGGGCAGTGATGGAACTCAGTATGTGGATTTGGTGTTAACCAAGTCTTTAGACAGAGAGGAGAATGCAGTACATAATTTAATTCTGACTGCTGTCGACGGAGGGGTCCCAGTGCGCTCTGGCACAGCCAATATTATTGTTAGAGTACAGGACACAAACGATAATCCTCCTCGTTTTGACAAACAGACATACACAATTAACATGACAGAAAACTCCCCAATCGGAACCTTAGTAATGAAACTTAACGCCACCGACAATGACGATGGTTTGAATTCAGAGCTAGTGTACTCATTCACTCTGTATACATCAGAAAAAACACAAGATGTTTTTGACTTGAATGCTAACACAGGAGAAATCACCGTGAAGGGCACGATTGACTATGAAGATATGAAATTTTATGAGATGCACATTGAAGCCAGAGACAAAGGGACGCATCCTTTACTGGGACAGTGTAAAGTAGTCCTCCACGTCACAGACATGAACGATAATTATCCAGAAATTACAATTCAATCTGTTAAAAACACTGTGGAAGAAAACATAAAGGTAGGAAGTGTTATTGCTCTGGTCGGCGTAAGTGATAGAGACACAGGTGATAATGGAAAAGTAAGCTTATCTATTAATCAACCTATGCCATTTGTTCTTAATAAATCATCAGAAAGACCACTGCATTACAAGCTCATTGTGTCCGAGACCTTAGATCGTGAATCTGTGCCTGACTATGACATCACACTGATTGTGACAGATGCAGGAACACCAGCATTATCTGACAATGAAACAATAACTGTGCATCTACTGGATGTAAACGACAACGCGCCGCAGTTCCCTCAGTCATTTAATACTATACGTGTGATGGAGAACAACGCACCTGGAGCCCTGCTCAGTTCACTCACTGCGTTTGACCCTGACCTCCATGAAAACCAGTATCTGGTTTATTTCATCATAGAGAAGGAGATAGCCAACACCTCCATGTCCATGCTGTTCTCCATCAACCCAGAGAACGGGAATCTTTACGCACTCAAAACCTTTGACTATGAGATCGAGAAGGAGTTTCTTTTCCACATCGAGGCCAGAGACTCGGGTTCTCCTCCTCTCAGCAGCAACGTGACCGTCCACGTCATCATTGTGGACCAGAACGACAACGCTCCTGTTATCGTGTCTCCGTGGCGCGCGCACGGCTCTCTGGTGGAGGAAAAGATCCCCAGATCCACGGATAAAGGCTCTCTGGT
>JAUYWH010000002.1:10755031-10766143 GCA_034779795.1 Ctenopoma multispine
TGGTACAGTCTGTTTCTGGCAGAGACCAGGAAAGGAAAGATGGTGGTCAGACAGCCTCTGCCAAAGGGCTCCAGATATATTGTGTCTAGTATACCGAGAGGTACCGGACAGACGGAGACTAGTGACTCTGCAGCTTCAACACTGCAGGTACAAAGAACTCAAAAAATTCAGTGTCAACTCCTATTGCCCTTTTTCCTTTGCATAATTAAAGTTAAACCTTAAATTTTGCAAAGAAAAACATTCAATGCATTGTTCACACGCTACGCTACTTTAAGACATATTTTGGCATAGACTTGATTAAATACATTTAAAATGAACAATGGTAATATATTCAGCTGTTTGTATGAGTAAAAAACGTCAAACTTCAGAAATAAATGAATATATTCAGTGTTTTAAACTATATGTACTAAAAAAACAAGTGTCACTAATTTCATATCGCTCAATATTTTTTTATTATATGTTTGTACTGTCCAAGAATCATGTCTTTTCATAAATACATATCGGCCAAAAATTTAATTTCTTAATGTCTCTCTCAAGTGAACAGCAGATATGTAACTTTTAAGAATATGGAAGTTAAAGTAAGACATCAAATTCATAATTCATGCAAAAATCATAGTCACTTTTAATTGAACAACAAATAACAAATATAACATGTAATAGCAATCAATGTTAAGTAAACATTGAAAATAAATACTTTGCAATTGTAACTGTTCCTGAGTAATTTATATATCAGTGGTATGATTGTGTTGTTCTTTAATGGGTCAACTGTGCGTTCAGCTTCAACTTCAGAAAGTTGAACAGACAGTTTATAATAACATTTTTTGTCAGATGTCTGATTTGATTATTTCATGCAAGTTATGTCTGTATATCTATCTGTCTATGATGTTGATCAGTGATGGTAAGTATATTGCTGGAAGAACAAATAGTTTCATAGCTAAATGTTAAACTGTGCATTATGTGTTAAAAAGGGCCATATTATTATGCTTAATCTGTGGTATTTTACATACTTACATATTTAGAATATCATTATTGAGTTTCAATACCGACTCTCTGATCACAGGATACAAACATAAATAATCCTTTTTTGTGTTTACAATGACCTGACTATTGAATTGCTTGTTTTTTTCTTTCTCCCCACTCTAAAGTACCCTAAATGAGGAAAGTCCACTCTGCAGTTGGAGGTACGCAGGAGTCTCACTTCCCCGGCCCGGATGCCCTTTTATAATTTATATTACAGAACCTAGTGTTTAAAAAGTTTGTTGTGTTTGTTTTGTTAAAAGTGGATTTTCTTTTAGTATTTTTCTTGATTAGAGATTTTTCTTTATTGCAAAGGGTCACTTAGCTGATACATAATGTTTGACCAATCTCCTCTGTTAGCCTTTTCAGACCACGTTTAGGTTCCTGTTCCTCATACTTCAGCCTCATTCTTAAACCCCACTAAAATGCATCTATGTAATCTAACCACCACAGTAACTAACACTATTTTAGTAGGCTATAATCTTTAAGTATTGATAATTAACAGAATCTGACAGTCTGTGGTCAGTTTTGCAGACAATCAATGCACACATGATGATCCAGATGAAGCAGTATTAAAACAGTATTTCTGTTCTATTAATTACTTTTGGTGAACAAACTAAGAGTCGGCTATAGCCATAAGCCACACACTGGTCTTCTAGGCTCATACAGAAGAAATAATTGAATAAGAAATAACATCAACATGCTGCTCCATCTGAAGGTCACTGACCACAGTTCTACAGAAATCCTTCCCCTAAAATAACAATGTTGCCCTTTGTTGACTTTCCTTTTTTTAACCATCAGGCTTTTGCTGTTAATACACACAAAAAGATTGATGTCTTTAACTGAATCATTATGTTCTCAAAAAGCTGCAGTGCATGTGAACATTAATCTGTATTCATGTCCTACTGACCCATTATTATTATTAGCAGTATATCCTATTTTTTTATAATTATAAGTGCTGTTTCTGTATGATTGGGTTGACTAAAAATGTAATTAGACTCTGTGTTACTGACTTCACAGAATGACACTTCTGAATGTCTGCTGCAGTATGAATTGTGACCTAATTCTTTGTGCAGGAGAAGCGCAAAGTGAAACCAGTCACCCAGTTACCTAGCAACCACCCTCCCTCACATATTCTTGGAGCATGGTTTTCATTAATAGACCTGCCACCTCACCTGTACATGTTCAAGGACCTGCTCAGTCCCTCCACCCACTTTGTCTTCTGCCTGAAGCCCCTGTCTGAGTGGCAGACCTCGGCTGCATGAGATTTGTCAGTCTGGACAGTCGCAAGGCTGTCAGTCCTCTGGTTCATTCCCAGACTTGTCTAATTGTCCTCTCTTATTGGCAGGCATCCACTACCAGCAGTAGCAGTTCCGCCTAGAACCCTACCCTCCAGCTGTGTACTGGACTGATGTTGACAGGAAAGCTTCACAGGGGAAAGGAGAAATGCCTGCCTGTAACACCCCATGTCCATTTTGTTCAGCCTGGTCCCTGTCCTAGATAACATGTAGATGTCATCTTAAAAGCACCAACTGGACTATGGTGGCTAATCAAGGACCCCTACCCCTCTTTCTCTTTAAGCACATGAAAAGTAAATCAACAATGCCTGTGTCCATTCAATATGCACAATATGACTGCATGGCTTCAACCACATTCCAACACCTTCATACAAAAAACTTTAAAAAACGAGGAAAAATTGCACCGATGGATATTTAAAGAAGCCGTAACAAGAACTAATACAGTGGACATGGATATGTTGAAATGCCTTTAAGAGACTGTTAACTTGGACTGTCTCTAAAAAAAGAAACACATGTTGCATCTTACATTTCTACCCCCTGTGCTTTGTCTTGCTCAATAACAGCATTGATGTACAGTATTATTGATGTAAGTTAGCAAACAAGTGAAACAGCACAATTAACTAAATGTCAGAAAAGCACCAACCTGTGATTTTAAAGTGTGAAATGAAAGAGAATCAGTGTTTTACAAATGTTGTAGCTTTTAGAAGTCTTTTGTTTTGTGCTTTGTGTGTTGTGTGTGAGCCTGACTTAAATATATGAATGAAGTGTTAATACATTAAGTTAAAATCATCAAGACAGAGGCCTTTAGCCATCCTGTATCTGCCTTTCAGTTGTTTTTGCATGGAATAATCAGTACATTGATAGCTTTAGATATTTTATATCCACTGTCTGTCTTTAGGCCTCAGTGTTTTGTCTTTTTCAAAAGAAGGTGCATTTAATAAGATCATAATAACAAGTACAACAGTAATACCTTCATATTGCAAACATACCCTAAGGTCTTCAGAAAGGCTCAACAGATCTGTAATTTCATTGTAGCGCTATGTAAGACAAAATGGATAGCAGCAGTGTGCCAGTTTTTATGAATTCACAAAGTTTAGTTTCAAATTAAACTTTTGCTTAAATGTTATGTCCACTTGGATTCTACTGGAGAATACAAGTCTAGAGGATTGAACTGAACAAGTGAAGTCTTTGAAAATGAATTAATTAAGTTCTCCTTTTTGATTACTGTATATACACTACAAACATGACCATCTACTTTCACTTTTTTATTTTTAAAGCCAAATGTCTTTTGAGATTGTGTAACAACTTGGAAACTCAATGTTTACTCTACAATACTGAAACAACATAGTTGTGTTTTATTTCTGCTCAATGAAAGCTGTGCTCATGTGTATCACTGACTACTTTAAGTATTTGTATATGCAGCACATAAATATAGATACATAAATGAATGACGTATACAGTATATTATTATGTCTGTATCCATAAATACGCATTTATGTTTCAGAATGAATGCTGAACTTTCAAATATGAACAAAAACAGTGGAACTTCTGTGCCATCACATTTCAGGGCCAGCTAATATGTGAACAGCAACATTATCAAAAATCATGTAGTCAAACTCTTAAGCGCAGCTCACATTGCATTCCTGGTATAAAGTTTTTAATGTGTTACAGGCAAACATATACAGCAAGTGCTTTTGTTCAGTGGTTCTTTTATGGTTGGAATACATAGTAACTTGTGTAACGTGAGCTTACTGTATACTGATCTGTATGATCTATTAAATACAAAAACAAAGCAAAACAACTAACTTAATGATGGACTTATGGATCATTTGAGTCACAACATTCCTCTGGTACAGCTGCATTAATGTAACAGGGCTTTTGTGTCAACATCTTAATGAATATGAACATCTCGGCTAGTTAAACAATTTGCTATGACCTTTTCTTAGTTGATACATCAGTATGTCTCTTCTAAAACAAATCACATGCACTTTTGGCCTCACACAATATCAGTCTATCCTGTCTGAGTTGCTTTATGGAGCACTAACAAGCTATAATGTGTACACTGAAATGCAGTTTATGAGAACAGTAATGTTGGAGATTTGATGATCTCGCTGACTCTGGGTTATCCAGTATTTTAAAAATCTATTTCCTAGTTGATCAGTTGGCCTAATAGTGCCATGTAGGCAGAAATCATAAAGAAGAAAACTTAAAGAGCTCCTCATGCAATGTCCAGTTTTTGTGCTGAAGGTGTGCATTTGCATGTATATTAAATCAACCTTTGAGACAAAACTGTGTCTTGTAAAGGACAACATGGCAGGATGCGTTGTAATGATAATTTCTTGATCTCTTTAACATTTTCTCAGGGCTGATGGTCAAAAGTAAGAGTAAATTCCTTGTGGTATTCCAGGAAGATTATTATATCTGACTAGTCTACGAATACCATGTGCTGTGTTACATAATCATTTTAAATTTCACTGCTCAGTTGTTGATATCCACATAGTGACTGTGTGGTAGGTATTTGCATCAACACCCTGTTACTATCCCATAAAGCAAACCTTTTCTTGTTTACCAAAACAGGACTGTTGATATTTAATGTCAAGGAAAAAGAAAATCATAATGAATCCCCTTGAGGAAATTCTTGTGGACAGGCTGTTTTATTGAGGTGCCAAGGGTTTGTTTTTCAGTGTCTTGTCCAGGGAAAGCGGGAAATGAACCATCAACCCCTGGGACGACTGCTGACTGCCCTACGTACTGAGCCGCTGTCGCCCAAGTGTATCTATACAGAGATCCTCCTTCTACCACCAAACTGTTTCAAATACACAAATCACTCTGGACCCTCAGAACACTGGAATATAAGTACTTGCTCAAATTAAACTTTTTGATATATACATTGTGGTAAATATGAATCTATGGCACAATACAAAAAAATGTAAGAAGTTTAACACTGTTATTTTTGCTTTCCATAACTTTCCATCCATCCATCATCTACCGCTTATCCGAGATCGGGTCACGGGGGGGTGCTGGAGCCTATCCCAGCTGTCTTCGGGCGAGAGGCGGGGTACACCCTGGACAGGTCACCAGTCCATCGCAGGGCCGCTTTCCATAACTATTTCAGCAAATTAACCCGTGGACTTTAAGTTTTAGAAACATGTTAACATACTTTTACTTTGTAAAATTCATATATTCTAATTCTTTTCATTTTTGGCAAACTGCACTGGAGTCATTCCTTTTGTTATTTCAATCCATATTTATTTATCAAGAGTCATATTCAGGTCAACTATGTGATGGCCTAGTCCTCCGGTCCAGTCAAAGTGCACAGTGTTTGTGAGTCAAAAGAAGAAGGGCATTTTCACAAACTCACATTGGAAGATGTGCATGACAGTATCTCCTTCTTAGTCATTTAAACTGGCTCCAGCTCAGTGACTGGACACTGCACTCTGTTGCTCATACAGTCAACACTTCGCCCACATGTGAGGACATCATAATGGATCTGTATCCTGCAAAGAACCACAATGTCAAAAATGTATATTTTTATATCTCAGCTAATGACATAACTATAGTTTGAATTGTGCTACAGGACAAAGGTTGCATGGCTGAATCTATAATACAAAAACTGGTCAGTAGGTTTGTTTACATCTTAAAATTATTAGTATAATAAGATAATTATGTTTTGCAGAATTATGTGACTGTCTATTGAGTATGTTTCTCTTTTTTTCTCTCTCATTCAATCTCTTTATGTTCACCTATATGACCTGGTCTGCCCAGAAAGATGACCTAACCCCCACAGAGAAACAGGAGTCATTTCAAAATTTGAGTAGCATTTATTATTTTGTATAGTATTTTCCACAACATTGATATGGGTCTAATTTTGACAATATGCCACTGTGATATAAGAAACATTTTTCTAATCTCATGTATCCCTGCACTCTGAGAGGAGACTCTCACGCTGCCTATAGCCTGCTGCTGGTCCACAAGCAGACTAACACACACATGCACCAGCATGAAAAAAAAAAATTAGCACAACCACCAGCTGGCACTAGTAGGCCAGTTCATATTATGCACTAGTGTATCTTATTAGTATATATGTTTCTATGTAATAGTGAAGAGAAAATGTGATTTTTTCATTTACAGGCATGTGAATTTGAAGTATATCTGTCCCCATGAAATGCATTATGAATAAATGAAAAAGGAACATCTATATCTCACGTACATTAGATCATTCAAATGTCACGATGTGTGGATACAGCCGCCTTTCATTTTCTGCAGCATTCGCAGCTTTTGCATCCTCCCTCCTTTGTTGCCTTCCTTTTTGAGCGCATGCTCGCTTTCAGCACCACGGACAGTAACCTGACTAATGGAGCTGCGTTGCCATGGTGACGTGCTGTCTGTGTGCCGGAGCTGAATGTAATTGAATGTTCTGCAACCCCCCACCGATCGCCCCTACGTCACAGTGCAGCACCCGCATGCTGCAGAGAACAGAAGTGTATTTTCGGCAATACATTTAAGCCCTAATAAGAGCCGCTAATAATGGGGATGTCCTGGTATGACACAGTGTGGTATCAGTGCAGCAGCATGAGTTAAACCCACTGACGGAGAAACAGGAGGAGGTGAAGCAGAATGCGGCAGAGCACGTGCACGCGCACGTCTACGGTCTAAATCCAAAAAACCAATACGTAGCTATAGCAGGTGGGAGGGGTGCTGTTATTATGTAGGTCACTTTGCCTCTTGGTTTCTGTTAGCATGGTTGTCATTTCATCTGTGATAAATTAGTCTCCCGTTTCCCCCCACACACTGCTGCAGTGTTGTAAGGCTGCTACAAGGACAACAAGGCACAGTATGAAGAACGCAGAGCGGGCACAGCCCTGCGCTCATCGTGGCTGAACTTGCAAGAGTAATCCATGAGGTGTCACTGTTCACCGCTGCAATAGAATAAAGATTGTGGGAGTGTGCAGAGCAGAACACATATAGTTTATACATTATAGAAACTATGAATATCAACAACTTTATCTACTTACAGAATAAAATGAGCTAAAGGCTTTTTATAGGTGCGTCATTTTTGGATAATGTGCTATAAACATGCTGGAAATTATGTGATCTGTTGGCAAAATGTTAAATTCGTGCACTTTCACTGTAGCAGGTACATTTATAAGGTCACTTTTTGGTCACTGTAGCCACTTAGCTCTAATGCAATACAGTACAATTTCTCAAGAGAAACCACACATGCAGTTTAATATATATGGATAATAAGAACTACCAATAAAACCTTTTCAATAAATGTACATTTATCTGGGTTTTTATTTAACTTTTTTCACTGGGTAATTGTTTCATCTTTATATACAATACTAAACCGAATTGCTCTATCAAAATAAACTATAATTTGTTTTTCTGTTGCTGCAAATTAGAAAATTGCTCCAGTGGTTTCACCTTCAGATTGTTGGTTTAGATCTTGACACAATAATTGTCAAATACTTTCTGATAAAAAAAAACAAAAAACAAACAAACTGGTATTTATGTTACGAGACTGCCATGAGGAGAAATAGTTTTTAGTGATTTTATATTTGTATTGCATGTGTGTGGAGTATTTTTCTTTCTTTCTGCATGTTGCATGTTTTGTTGTGTTTTTGTCTCCTCATGTAACCTGAGTGACAGCTGTCCCAAATGAGACTGAAATCCCTTTCACCTGTGAGGAAAGTAGCGGCCAATGGGATTACACCGAGGGGCGGGGACTTAAGACTTTTTAAACATGGCAGCGCCAATTTGTGGAGAGTGCTCGGTATGGAGCAGTGTGCTCCGTTGAATTGTTCTCTTTTGAGAGGGGGTCTTCTGTGACCATGGCCGTACGTTGCCTGGACTGTGGATGGACGAGCCAGGCCCCTGGTAGGAAATTAGACATTTTAACTGTAAATAGAGTGACCGTGGCGTGTGGAGAGATCGGCACTTTGAGGACAAGGAAGCAGGACGGGCGGAGAGCGGAGAGTGTGTGCTTCTCTACAGCATGTGATCGTCAGCCTGCGGTGTGGTGTATTTGGACTCTGGGTTGCTGACGTGAAGAATCCGCATCTACGAGAACCACAGTAAGCGGTGACACGGAGCGACGGTCAAGTCAAGAGTGACCGCGGTGAGGCTGTGCAGACGTGGCCGGACGAGAGCGAGTGTGCCTGGCGAGCGGACCTGGGAGTAGTTCCAATAACACCGCCGCCAAGTCATCGTTGTGGGTCCTCGACAGGACTCGAGGCCCAACGAGGTGAGTCGTGCCAATGCTACTGATCCTGTGCATATGGTGAGAGGAGCCGTTTACCGCAGGTCCACGCGAGACGCCAAAGTAGGACAGCGCACGAGGGACGCCGGCCCGGCAAGGTGGAAATCTGACACAACGGAAAAGAGGACACACGGACATATTTTAACAGTTTGTTTTAGTGACAGTAGTTTTTTTCATTTTCTGGTGTTCTTTTATGATGCGGATCAATAGTGTTTTATAGTTCTAATAAATGTTAATACATTTTAATCTTGTCTTGCTGCTCCTTCCAGCCACAAACCTGTAGGGGAATGGGCTCGTTTTCATTGGGTGGCGTAGTTGGCTACTTTTATCATTAAATATTATTTATGATTTTATAGTATTTATCCATTTGGGTTTTAAACGGGGAGGTGACCTTTGAGCGCTGATGTCAAACGGCCCCAGTAACATTTATAAACTCAATAATTGAATATATTTAATTTCTCAATAAATATTCTGCTTTTTAAAAAAGACAATTGCTATACAACGGGACACAAAAATAAACAACTAAACTTTAGAAGACATTTGAAAAGAGGAGTCGAATTCTCTCCACTGAAATATGTATTAGTTTTTTAGGACTTGCAGAAACATGAATGTTGACAATAGGTGGTGGTGTAACACCATATATTGCCACAGCGTCTGTGTGTGGAGAGGCGGCATCTTTTTCATGTACATTCAGTAACAACCCAAACCGGTTGAAGGAACGGACTAAATGTTCATCGTCCTGCTACAATGAGATCGCTTGCAGACATTTTTATGATATACAAAGGAGGAAACTGAAAACCACAAAGGAACTCTCTTGGCGGACTTGAAACCTTTTCTAAAAAGGGTTAGGTTTTTTTTTTTTCCAAGCAATGGCGATAACGGACAAAACAGGACAATGGCTGGGTGTGTGGATTTCTTTTTGTCTCACGCTGCTGATTGTGATTCACTTGGAAAGGGTCTCTGCTCAAATACGATATTCTATGCAGGAAGAATTAAAACCGGGGACAGCAGTTGGAAATGTAGCCAAAGACCTCGGGTTAGATCTCGGAAGACTAACGGAAAGAAATCTTCGTGTTGTATCCGGAACAAAGCAGGATTTATTTAAGGTAAATCCAGGAGATGGAGTTCTCTTAGTAAACCAGAGAGTTGACAGAGAAGAGCTGTGTACAAAAACTGTTCCATGCATCACAAATCTGAAAGTAGTCGTGGAAAATCCTCTCGAGATGCATCAAGTAACAGTTGAGATTGTAGACGTAAATGACAATTCACCAAAATTTCCAGAAGAAAACTACACACTAGAGGTGCTGGAGTCCGTCATAGTCGGATCTCGATTTCAAATCGAAGGAGCACACGACTTGGATGTTGGTTTAAATTCCCTTCAGTCGTACAAACTACATCATAATCAGCATTTTCGACTAGAAACTGAGGAATTTGGGGAAGATGGGAAGGTGCCATTCCTGATATTGCAGCGACCTTTGGATAGAGAACAAACAGCTCGACACTGGTTATTATTAACTGCTACAGATGGTGGGAAACCATCAAAATCTGGTACCATTAATATCACTGTTATTGTTTCGGACATTAACGACAACTCACCCGTATGTGATAAACAGAAATACTCCATAACGATAAGGGAAAACGCACCTGCAGGGACATTTCTGTTGACAGTAAATGCGTCTGACTCAGATGAAGGGATGAACGGTGAGATCGAGTATTCTTTAAGGAGTAAGATCAGAGGACTCTCGTCTGAGCCGTTTGATTTAGACAGTAGAACCGGCAAACTAACTGTGAAAGGAAGCCTTGACTTTGAGGAAAAACAAGTCTACGAGATTAAGGTACTGGCAGCAGACAAAGGTGCCGTGTCTCTGTCCACACACTGCAACGTTGTTGTCAGAGTGGAAGACGTGAACGACAACAAACCCGAAATAGAGATAACATCTCTTTCAAGTCGCATTCCAGAGGATGCTCCTCCTGGCACGGTGGTGGCGTTGATGGGTGTGACGGACCTGGACTCGGGTGTGAACGGACAAGTAGTGTGCGGTGTGCCCGCTGATTTACCTTTTGACCTAAAACCATCCCCCGACGGACAGTCATACTCCTTGGTCACAAAGGACTTCCTAGATAAGGAGAGAATACATATGTATAATATTACAATAACAGCTAAGGATTTAGGAAGCCCCTCTCTGTCATCTACTAAAGTGATACAGGTAGATGTGCTAGATGTTAATGATAATAGTCCACTGTTCACTGTGAGTCCATATACTTTTTATGTGCCTGAAAATAACAAGGCCGGCATGTCAATATTTTCTGTGAGCGCGACGGATGCTGATGGAGGTGAAAACGCCATGGTTACATATTCACTGAACCGAAAAAGTCCGGGCCCGACTCTCATTTCCTTCTTAAATATAAATGAAGCCAGTGGCGTGATTTCAGCACTAAAAAGTTTTGATTTTGAGACCCTGAAAACTTTCCAGTTCCAAGTTGTGGCCTCAGATTCAGGAAGTCCGTCACTGAGCAGCAACGTCACAGTGAACGTGT
>JAUYWH010000002.1:10820160-10840189 GCA_034779795.1 Ctenopoma multispine
AGATCTGGAGACAAACGATACATGTTAGTTGGACCCAGGATGAGTATAGGATCTACTATAGTCCCAGGCAGCCACGCGAATACTCTGGTACTTCCTGACAGGAGGAGAACATCTGAAGAGGTAAGCAGGATTACTTTACATATAGGGAGTTATGGTATGAATACTAATGGTATATGAGACGCAGATCCTAATAGCTTAAGTGTGCCAGAAAAAAAAGATATACACTATTCAGTTCAGCTGGACAGAAATGGACTAAAGACATTCAAATTAAGAACTAGGGGAAACAAGGTAGCTGTGTATTGATAGGACTAAGTTGTCAGTTTCAAGGTCATTCCACGGTTGGTTCTCACACAAACAAGACTGATTGATCTGATCAGTAAATTGCATAATGGACAGGATTCGGTTTGCAGGAGGTAAAAGTGTATAGACGTTTTGTGTTTATAATTATTATTCATAATTCATTTTATTGTACTTTTTGCCATTGTGTTTTTCTGTTTTTCTTAAAACAATACTATTTGCAAAATCAGAAAAATATCGACCCACAATTGTTGTTGCAGCTGTTCCTAACATCTGTATAGTTTGAGATGCTGCATCTGGTTCTCCATGTCAGATATGATGTTTTTTTAGCACCTAAATACCCTAAAAACCCTTATATACTATGTATACATATTACTGGTTAACTATTTATATGCTCGCACACATATTTCAGTTTTATTGCTCCATATGTCTTTGTAATACAGTTTTTACATGTGTGTAAAGAGAGTGAGTGAGTGGATACTTGAGGTCTCTGCTGATATAGTTGTGGTGATTCAAAGCACCATGAATGGCTGGAGCTATGACAGATAGGGGGGGAGAGAGCCTGGGGCTGATGTGCACTGAATCATAATGTACAGCCAGTCAGGTGGAGTTGGGACATTTTGGTTCAGCAGTGATCTTCATTCATCACATACCTACAAAGTACTAAGCAGTGTATCATATACCATTTTAACTGTACCGAGTGGTAGTGTTCTGGACTGGAAAAATACAAGATTACTCTAATGTACATAAAGTAATGATTACTCTAACAGTTGTATACATTTCACATACATTTACTATACACTCTTGCTTTCAAGCAGATGATTTCTTTTGGCTGACTAAAAATGTAGGTCATATTTTATCACATGTGTGACGGTCTGCATGCTAGGCTTCTGGGCTGATTCTCTAACACTGTGCGTTGCCCATAGCAACACATGGAGAGATCCACCTCTTCGAATCTACTGGTTTCCACAGACTAGCATGCACTCAGCGGTCTTAGCAACAGCAGCGGAAGAGGATGGAGGAGGAAGGGAGGGATAGAGAAAGCAGTGGAAGAGGGGGAGGGGATGTGGGTTTTCTACACATCTCACCATATTTAATGAAATTGGGTTTATTTAGGTAGAAACACATGGATTATTTCTGTAAAACCTCCACTGTTAATCAAGCAGCAGATGGTGCAGATATAGAAGTAACAATAAAAGCAGGAATAGCTTCTAATTAGATATTTTACACAGAGAAGACAACTGGGTCAACCATAGATTTCCTAAAATAACTGTAAATCAGAAAAAAAGGATACTTCAAACGTATTAACGCTGTTGAAAGCTGGTGTCATTTTTTGATTCTGTGCAGCATGTGAAATAAAACATTAAGACAAACTAGAATATGAATGCAGGAAGAGAACTCCTCAGTTCAGATTTAGAGTAAGACAGCAGCTCAGCTTCATGAGAGTACACATCTCCACTGCAGTTGCTGTGACCAGTTTTATTTAGTGCGGTACTAGATAGCAATAACTGCCTCTTAGTGCATATTTTATGTGTATGTTTGTGTGTGAGATCGGCAGCGTGTGGGCATCATCATGTGTTTTGTAATACAGCAGCAGTGTTAAGCTGTGCCTGGACAGCAGATGCCCAGAAAAGATTTATTGACGTGATTAAAATTGAGTGCATGTCTGACGTGCACTGACATCTCGCAGTGATGTCAGTGGATCATATTGGTTTTCTCTGCTTAACACTGTGGTTGTGTGAGAAAGAAAACTCATCTCTTACTGAACTGTGTATGAATGAACTTTAGGTGATTCTGATTTTGATTATTGTAAAACAGGAGAGTATAAAGTCAATACAGCAAATCTATCGCACTATGCTCTGTATATATTTGTCTTTATGCTTTTTTTGATGAGGGTGTGGATGTCTACTTCTTTGTCTGTGTGCATATCTGTGTAATTGTATGCACTAAAAATCTTTCTGTGTTTTGCCTGTGTATTTTGTATTTGGTAAGTGAGAGCATTTTTCTCCATAAACTTGAGTCAGTGTTAGTGAAGGAACAGAGGATAGGTGGACAAGCAAAATGTCTGGGAAAGAGAGGAGACAGCTATTACAGCAGGGGTGTATGAACTGCGGGAACTGTAATTTCAGCTGAGAATTGCCTTCTCCTTTGTGACTTTTTAAACATAATGCTGGCAACGTTTTCCCGAACAGATTTGTATCCCTTCATTTTTGCTTTTGTTTTCTAACATCTGCTGCATCAATCTTCCTTACCCATTTACTCATACATTTTACAGAAACCTTTAAAAATGTGTTCTCTCTTTAAAGTCCTTTTAATTTCTCTGTCCATTTTCACCTCCCATAACAAACTGCGTACCCCATCTTTAGTTCTGTTCCACACAGTGGCTTTTTTTTTTTGCTTCCACTGTTTTGCAGCTTCCCCTCTCATCTTCTCACTAGTCCTCTCCTCCTCCCTTACACTCCATACTGATATCACTCTCAGTTCTTCCCCTCCCCCTTCCACTCCTGGCCTCCTTTTCCCCCTTTTATGTCCTTCATTTCTTCTTTCGTATGCCATACTGTCTGTGTGCCTATCATTTTCTGTCTTCCTCTGATCTCTCATTCTGCCACATGCTCTTTAGCTAAGTGTTGGCGTGTCTCATGCCTGTAGGGTTGTGGCTGTGGATGCTGCATGTGCTGTTGTGTGTCAGTAGGGCACATCCTCTCCTTTTGCGACCATCTTTGTTGAAGGATGGCACCACTCGCATCGAGGTCAGCAGCAGTGATGTTAATCTAATTTACACACACAGTAGGGTACAACGAAAACAACATCTTTATGTTCACACTTCACACACACACACACACACACACAACAACATGACTAATCCACCTTATTGAAAGTCACTTTCACAGAAGAATGGAGGATAGATGATAGAGGAAGAGGCATTCACTGTGTATTTAATTACACAGTAATATAGCTGTTCACTTATGAAATGAAAAAGTACAGCTACTGTATCTCATTCTGTCCTGCTCAATATATTATACAGCAGATAAAACTATCTATTTCAGCCTCTACACCCTTCTCTCTGCTGTTCGACTTTACAAACGTCTATACACTTTTATCTCCTGCATGTTCTCGCTTTAAATGAAACACCTTTCAGTTAATTCACATCTTCTGTAAGCCTACCTTTGATCTAATGGATCAGTAATTTAAAGTCATCTACTGCACAGTCAGACTCAATAATCACGGCGATACAGTAAGGCCTCTCATCACTTGACTATTAAATTCTTTCTTTCCAGTCAATTTCTGCATGTTTGTTGAAGATTCCAATTAGATAAACAAGTGTTCAGTCTGGTAATCAGGTACCTTGTGTGACGTCAAACACTCATGAGGCATGAAGATGTACACAATGTTCAGCAGGCTGCTACTGACCATTCTGAAAAATCTAAATATTTTTCTGCAGTGAGTTATTTCTCTTATGTCCTTTATCACTAGTTACTAACAGTTGACATGGAGTTGTTTTACACCAATTATGTCGTTGTTGCATACCTAAGTAAATACTTGCTTGCTAAGTTGCACTGTGTTGAGTCACATAAACATGGCACCTCTCACCGTGTGTGTATACTAGTGAGTGTGTGTTTGTATCAGCGTTTCCTCTTTGCAGACTGTTCAGGTGATGTGGGGTTGGTTAATCAGGAGGTTGTTACTGTGAATGTCAGCAAGTACAGGCATTGCTGCAGTGCAGCTTGTAGAGGGGGTAGGTCAATAAACTATGCATCTCTGGAAAGTGCTGTCCTTTAAACATGGGATGGCAGAGTATGGATGGACAAACAAGCAAAACATTGCTTCTCTCTGTTAACTTACATACAAATTCATTGTTTTCAGTGGATTTTGTGCTTTTTTGTGCTGACTTTGTGTCTTGTTTGTTGCCCTTTTGTCTATAATTTGTGACACAACATTCAATCAAAAGTTCCACTCTTGTGTAGTAACTTTATACTACAGGGATAGCTACTTAATGACATTAACATCATAAGATGTAAATGGAACAACATGAGATGTAATACATTTTCTCGCTGTTGCCACTGGACTGAGAGGCTGAAATCAGAGTCAGTGGAACAAAAATTTCATTGCAAGCTACATTCACAACTGTGGGCCAAGGCTCCCTGGCACTGCTCCTTTCACTCTTATCATTTGTCCTAGAACATGACAAGAGTGGTTCAGAGCCACACGTAGCTTTGATGGGATCTGGCCCAGGCTCGTCACTACTCTTTAGTATATGGGTCAAACCTATTTTTAATGCCGATAAAGAGACAGAGAAATAGCAGATAAATAGGAATTTTTTTTTAAAATCTGTAACAATTTCTGTCTCACTTTCATCTCTTTCATGCCTGATACTGTGTGAGTAGGTCAGACTCTTTCTCCTCTCCACCACGCAGTTATATAAGCCCTCAGTTTCATTACGTCTCAGTTCATTGACTCATAGCTGTGTGGATCAGTCCTATAGGTTGGACCTTGACACTCCCGTTTTAGAATCAGTCCACTGCAGCTGAATCAAGGCGCTGAGGTCTTTCTCCAGGGTGTTTGCCAAGCCAACATTTATGAGCATTTACATCAGTGATCTAATGAAGCTAATTGAACACTGTCTTGATGTGCAATTTAAAAATCCTTACTGGGTGATATTAGATTAGCTTTAAATGATGTATCATGCCAGTTGTTTTTTTATGTTTGAATAAAATGTATCAACTATGTAAATATATAACAACAAATACAGTATAATAATACAATACACAGCACTGAGCAACTTTTATAACCAGTGCTTCATAGCTTTGCAGTTTGCCCTGTGCTATGTTTAAATATTTTTTTTCTGAATCAACAGAGATAAGAACAGATGTAGGTTTGCACTGCTCTTGTTTGGCATAAGTGCTCACACAGCCACAACATCTGCTGCTGTGCTTATAGGTCATCACTGCGTGCCCGGAGGATTGAACTGACTGAGGGGTCAACGTAAGGCTGCATGAAAGACAGACAGTCATTAAGTGGCAAACTAGTGAAGACACAGTTGGTTGAAAATCCACTTTAGATTCACCCTGTTGAAAACCTATAAGTGTCGATGAAAGTGGCCTGAGATCTAGATCAGGGGGGTGGGACTGTGTTCTCAGCTTGAATGGATGTATGAGAGGAAATCCAGAGTTGGATGCAGCATTGGTAAGAGGATTGCCTTCTTAGAGAAGTATCCTTGCACTGAACACTGTGGGGTAGATGGGGTATACAGCCGCAACTGCCTTACACTTGTCTGATTAATACCATATGCTGTATTTATTTCTGGCCATGCAAGGATGAGATCAGATGTTGGCTGTTACAGGGATCCCGTCTCTAGCTGCAGGGTTCTTCTTCCCCCTGTGGCTATTTGCCCCTGCCTAGTGCCCCACTGAGCATTTTGGGTAATTGCTTAGCCTTGTTTATACAAAGTTTTATCTTATTTATCTGTATAAGCTATATAGCTAAACTCAGTGTCTTCAGTGCTTAATGCTGTAAACAGGTTGCTTTATTCCCTTAAAGTAAAAAAGAAATTAAAGGTGCTGACATTAACTACTGAACTTATGTTTTCACAGAAATATGATTCATTGGTATGTGGTGTCTTAGGGCTGCACATGGAGTCACTGTACTGACAAGGGTGTGTGAGCACAACAAATGATTATGTTATGAAGATACAGACAGAAGGTTAGTTTTTAATACAGATTAGTCTTTATCCTAAAAGGTCTTGGCTGTTTGCTTCGTATTTTTAAAATGATATGAACGACATTTGGCTTCTTCTGGTCATTTTTCTGAGTGTGAACCAAGGAGCTGTTCTGTACAGTGAGTGAGTCATCTCATCCCACATGTAGCTTTTCATTTTGTGAAGTTGCTCTGCTGTGTTTATTTTTAGGTGAACCATCTGTCAGAAAAATTTAAATCAGAACCTTGGGCATTAGGGTTAATGCTAGTATTATTTTATTATGGTATTAGGGAGCCTGGGGTGCCCTGTAATCACACACACTTAAGTTGTGAAATACGTGTGTTTACATGTGTCAGTTGCTAAATGTTTCTGCATGTTTCCCACCATCTTATCTAGTGGGTGCAGAATAGGAATACAACAATGAGACATGGGTGTGGAAGATGAGTTGTAATGCTGTAAGCCTGACTCATATCCCACTCTCTCCTCCCACCGACTGACTCTCTCTCTCCCCCCTTCCCTGCCTTTGTTCTCCTGATCACCACCCCACTTTTTTCGAGCTTCAT
This sequence comes from Ctenopoma multispine, assembly GCA_034779795.1. Taxonomy (NCBI): domain Eukaryota; kingdom Metazoa; phylum Chordata; class Actinopteri; order Anabantiformes; family Anabantidae; genus Ctenopoma; species Ctenopoma multispine. The sequence goes on from JAUYWH010000002.1 coordinate 10,826,716, forward strand.
GTCCTTTCTCTGTCATCTTCATCTTTTACTGATTTTTTTTCCTTTACTACCTTGCTAATTCAATCCATGACTTTGATGTCACATCTATGCATTTCCCATCCATACACAAAGAGTCTCTTTCACTGATTTTCTTCATCCCTCTCCTCCTCCTACGCATCCTGCTTTCTTCTGGATGGTACTCTATCTTATGCCCCCTGCTGTCTGTTTGTGTAACTGCAAGCTGACAGAAAATGGCTGACAACCTGTGTTATTCTGTACCTCTTTCTGTCTCACCTCTCTTTTTCATTTCAATATTTTTATTCTTAGTTTGGCTGCTAAATGTTATGGGGATACATTCCTTTTTCCTTTAGTCTACCCCATCATCTCCATCTCTTCCTTCTGACTACATAGACAGCCTCTTACATCAACAATACACCTCTACATTTCTCCACAAATTGGAGATGTGACTAGAGCTAAATGTGTCAGAGCACCTTTCTTCTTTCCGCATTCAGATGGGAAGCACTATCAGACCTTACTCTGGTCCTTCACTGCAAAAAGAAAGAGTTTGAACCTTTTATTTGTTACTGTGTGTATACATGTAGCAAACCAGAGTTACAGTTTTGTTTGTTTCTTATTGAACTGACTTGACTGTATCAGTTACAAATGATTACTTTATAGGCAGTTTATTTAAAGGCAGTGCTAATCTCATCTTGTCCAATTTAAAGACAAAGCTGTGGTGTCTGTAGTATGGACTTGGGCTTGTTGTTGTTGTAATTCTGTTTGTTGTGATTGTGTGTCTACACAAACAATGATTCTGATGAATTATATTCTGTGCCAACATAGTTTTACTGAGAAATAGTTTCAGTCTTTCTTTGGAGCTTAAACCTCACACACAATATTTTCACACACACACACAGCTTTTATTCATTTTTGACCTGCTGTTGCAGATAGAAGATAATATATGTTAAGTGGCCTTTTTAGGTTGTACACCAGTGCATGTAACATATTTAAGGACTGTGATTAGTAACCCATAATTTAAGGGCCTGATGCATATCACTCAAACACTATTGGGCAGATGTAAACTTGGCAAATGCTGTGTGTATCTTATATGATATGACCTACAGTCCACGTCTCAATGCATTACTATAGGTGTATTAAGTGCTGTTTTGCTGCATTTGGTCTTATACTTTATTTGTCAGTAGGGTTAAATAGCAGATAACAAGATCAGGTATCACATTATGTATTTAATTTAAAAACATGTTTTTATTTACACCAAAACTAAGTTGGCTATATAATTTATGCATCACATTACATAAAATGAAGTGAGAATCTGCTTAGTGTGAGTAAGAAGGGGAAAGTGGAGCACATCAAAGGCGTTTAAAAAAAAAAAATCTAAATACGTTTGGTATACTTGATTACACACTACTGTAAAGGAGGTCTTTGTGATAAGACTGGAGCATAATTGTTCCCAGAGCCCTTGTTTACTCCCTAATGTTAAGTCTCAATCCTCACTCACATTGCTTTGCTCTTTAACTTAAAACTGGAGTAGCATGTTGTGTTGATGATGCTTCTTATGGTACAATGATAATTAATGTATAAAATTTCTCTGTGACCATTAAAATCTGTAAAGTTAAATAGTGCAGTAAATATTACATTTCTGAAGAATTACTTAAAGTCACACAGCATTATCCCTGTTCCTTCAGGTGTTTTAAATAGGAAATTCATGTCAGAGCATTTTTACTGTTCTGCCACTGGTGTCAGCATTCCCAGTTGTCCTGGATTAAGGCTTCTGTAAAGTGTGTAAAGTGATAATTCTACTATGTTGCTCCTCTAATGCGATTAGGTGGAATCATCTTAATGATGCCATGAAGTCTAGCTCTGAAAGGCATCAGCACAGAGTGAGGATGCCACTCAACCCTAATTTCAGACTAATGTCCAGACAGTTTTTTTTTTTCTACTTTATGTTTTACTATTATGAATCAGTCTCTGCCTGGCCCTGTCTGCATGTATTCTGTTTCATTGGTAAAAACCACATGCTTACAATCCCACAATTTCTCTAACAGCATGCACATTTGCAAAGCACAGAAGAATCTGTGATTTTTCTAATTATGTTGCACTTTAAATTAATGTATGGTCTTCATTGTAATGCTTTTACTATATGATTTATTGTTAGTGGCCATATATTTCAGTTATTATAAGCCTGACTGAGATAGGTGTTGAACAGTAGTAGAAATGGATTCATTGTAGTTCCACAGCACAACAAACTACAACCTGAAAAAGGATCATTAAGATGAAACAACACCTACAGAAACTAAAACATCAGACTGCATCATTTATTGCAGGTCTGTTGCATCAGTGTGCATTCATTTTAGCCACTTGTACCCAATCAACTGTCAACAGAGTGTATTTACTGTAACACTGTCTCTAGTCCATACACACCGACCCCAACCAATCGCCACAGGACAATATGCACATTCTGAGGTGATGTCCACATAGCTGTTTAAGTTTTAATGCTGACAAGAGTGGAAGACTGTGTGTGCTATTCTCAGACAGCAGCTATGACAGAGCCCAAGCTAAATGATTGGTAGGCAAGTCATTATTTTATAAATAGTTATCTGCACTTTCTGTGGAAAGTGGAGCAACCTCGCAAAACCATTTCAGCGTTCCTAACATTGGATTCTCTGCAGGCCAGCACTCCTCTATTATTCAGACTTTTTTTTTAAGAAATGGGCCAAGCCCTAGCACAGCAGGCCTGCACCTGCAATGCTCTTCATATACAGCACTGCCTGCTGCCTATGCACTACTGCTTAAACTACTACTGCTAGTATTATTGAGACTACTAATGAGAAAGTAAAAAAATACATCACACAATGTCTTAATGATTTGATATCTGTAGATTCAAGGAAAAAATGAAGGAGACAAAGTCTGGAGAATTGCTGTTACATATTTATCCTTAGGGTGTAAATGATGTAAAATACAGCGCTATATAACCGTATATAGTCTGCATAATCTTCAGTTATGGCTGATGGAATTACCTCTCTGTCTTCATGTCTTTGTTTTGATATGTATCAGGCTGTAGGAAAATGTGGGTTTTGTTGTACATCCACACCTTCTTTCCCATGTGAGCGAGCTGACATTTCAATTTCCGCAGGCAGAGAAAATGTGTGGCACACACTAAGGCTGCTAGTGTATCTGTACCACTGATACAATTTTTGAAGTGTGTGAGTGTGTTAATCTAATATAAGGCTTTATAGCTTGGCATGCCTCTGATATCAGTCTGTCTGTCTGTGCATGTGGAGAGGTGCTGTAGGGAACAAAGGAAAGAGTAAAAAGGCTCCCTCTTGTGGTAGGAAATAGAAGTGACTTTCTATTTCTGTGCTGTATGTGTGTCTGTGTGTCAATACATTCAATTATTTAGCATGTTGCCACTCTGTATGTGGTAGTGTGTTGACTGGTATTGTTATGGAGTTTCTGCATCAGTATTGATCCATAGATAGTGGGTTCTGTCCCATTTTCCACTCTGTCTGATTTAAGCCAAACGCAGACCGTGCCCTCTTCCCCACTGAACAGTTTGATTGACAAATCTAGGTTATGCATGCCTGACTATAAAGCTAGATTTAGTCTTAATCCCACAAAAATTGTTTGGTCCAAAATGTTTCTGTGAGTGAGGGAAAGACAGGAAATAAAGAGACAGAGTGTGTGTAAAAGGGAGAATGTCCTCTGTTCTGTTCTGTTCTATAATCATATTAAATGAGTGGATCTGGACAATGTGTGCATTTTTCTTGACTGTAACCTTTGTTTTGAGTTGTAGGTGTCTGGCTGTGATTAGCTAAAGATATAAAACATGTCCTTGGCATACAGTGTGTACTGATGGCTCAAAAAAGCGGGGTGTGGAAGAAGGAGCTGCAGGGAGGGGCACTGCTGCATCTGTGTTACCATAGAGATACTGAATCAATTACAGGTCCTCCCTGTAAAAGCAGATCTGTCGGACACTGCCTTTGTCGCTAGGCGCAATGTTGAGCCAATCAGAGTGTTTATAAGACTCACATTGATTCCAGCTGACCAATCCGTTTTATATTCTGCTTTTTCTTCTTGTATCTTGTTTTATTGACAGCTTAAACTAATGATCTCTTGTTGCTGTGTCTCTGCTGTCACAGTCTGTTCACTGGATTAATTTTAAATTAAGACACACATGAAGTTCTCACTGAGCTATGGTGGGCTATATGTGAATTAAACTTAACAGACAGAAGTTGTTGTTTTCACTCTATTCTATTTTAGTTTATCTCTCCCTCTTTTCTCACTCTCACAACTTTCTTACCTGCATACACGAACATGCAAATCACACAAACCCTAGTCATTCCTTCCTCTGGGTAATCTTCACACAAAGATGATAAATTTCTTACTGCTGTAGGGTCACTGTAACAGGTTCAATAGCACCCAGTTTTTTCTGTTGAATTTGTGTAATAATTAAAATGTTGTTTGCAACACTCTAGAAAGATGAGGAAATATTTTTTTTTTTTAAACAGATACAATACAATCACCTAGAAACTGACAACTGTGTGAATATTCTTATACTTAATGGCAACAAATGCTTGAATGAGTGTACTGATAGATCTATAGAGAGGCAAAACTGCAAATTCAGGGGGAACGTAACTGTAAATTGTAAAGAAACATATACAGTAAAGTGAAGAAAATGTTTTTTTAATACTCAATATGTAGAGTAGCTACAGGTATTCAAATCCTAAGTATACTATCCTGTTTCCCTAGCTCTGCAATGACAGCACATGACACCATTTAATTGAGCAGACACTTCAGCAACAACAGCACACTCTTTCTCCTGCCTGTTGTTTCACAGTGGAGTAACTAATTATGTGATTTTTGGGCATTGAGCCATCATTTTCCAAATGAGTGAACACTGTGTTAGTGTGCCTCTAGTTTTATCTCAGGGGTATGTGCATGTGTGTGTTTGGGCATGCTCCATATTGCTGTGTCCTGGTTTTCATCTTGTTCCGGCTCATGTTTCCCTGGATCCGCCCCTGTCCTACTTACTCTGAAAACCAATGGAGGCGAGTGCAGATTTGGAAATAAATGATTAAGTGGAAGTTGGATTAAATACTAGGAGCAATTCATTTCCCCTCCACTTCTATTTTTTTGTCAATCTGTCAACCATCTATAGATGGTCTTATATATGATATATTTGTGTAGCCATTCATGTGCACCTCTTTTTGTAGAGATGACTGTGTGTAATTGTCTGTTAAAAGGTTTTCTCTGTGAGTACATGCATTACTTTTTTCAGTTTTCAAAATGTCAGCGTAATGTTGTATAAAAAGAGGTATATCTCCCACTGTAACACAAAGTATCCCCATGTGGAAAAGCAAGTACAGTCCTCTCTATTATTAGACCTTTCTGTCTGTAAAGTGCTCTTTCCCTTTCTTCCTCACTTCTCACTATATTTGGGTAGCAATTCTGCAATTTCACTTTCCTATAGACTCTCCTATTAAATTATACCTTTTTATCACCAGTGTCTTTTATCAAAGAACCTAAATCATTAGTTTACTGCTGCATTTGGGTGTGGTTCTAGTCTCATTGTCTGTCAAGTGCTGTATGAGCTGTTTATCAAAACATCCGAGAATGTGGATCAATGAATTATGTTCAGGACTAGGTACAGGAAAAGTAAGAAGCAATAGATCTGCACAATCAGTTTGAAAGAGTACTAGGAGATACATAATAAGTAAGTAAGGAAGCATGCAGAAGGAGTAGATTGCCCCCTTGTGCTGAAATGAGCTCAAATCCATACAGCAATAGCACAATGACATCAGCATTGTCCTCACATAAAGCAGAATATTGTGTATGGACTGCAGGGGTGGGAGTAGTCTTCAGAGCCCTGTCCAAAAGAAGGTACAGTGGGTTGGGCATGGCTGACGCAAAGGTCAGGGTCTCTGTGGGGCTGTGGGGGTGGAAAGGGAAGCAGGCACAGCTGCTGAAGTGGATCTGTCATTGTGAATATGCTGCTGCAGTGCTACATTACCAATGCATGAGCAGCCCAACTGCAAACCTCGACAGCCTGGTCTGATATGCATAGGAGTATGGTTTGTGTTTGCTTGGATAAGTTTGGGTGTGTTGTGTGGCTATCACAGTGACATGATCTGATTTGTTCAGTGAGAAGAAATGGCGATGTGAAACTGATCAATGGCAAAAAAAAAAAAAAAATGTGGAAGTAAGTAGAAAATGTGTCTTATTTAAAATACTCTTCCATGCTTTTTAAAAATAAACCCACAGGCTCCTGCATTAGTAACTATGTGTGTGTGTGTGTTTGTGGACACATGCATCATGTCTGTGCCTGAGATGGCGTTGCTATGGAAACGAGAGAGCTGTGCAGAAGGAGTGTGTGTGTGTGTGGGGGGGGGGACTCGCCTTGGAGCATGTTCAGATCACACCCTTCCCCCATCTACTCACACACAGACGAACAGTGCAGACACACCCTTATAACACACACTTGCTCACAAGCACATACACAACTGATAGCTGAGGAAAGGACTATGATGCCGTCATTATGTGAGGAGATACAGAAGCTAATTTGGTGACTATATGTAGTGGTAGCACTTTAATTATGCAGTGAACACGCCTAAAACACTGTTGCCAACTGCCCCTCCTCTCACCTACTCACTGCTCACTGCTTCCGGTCCCCCTTTGATCACACTGCTCTCTTTCCTCTGTACTGTTTCTGCTTTGACTATAGCATGTGACAGGTGACCCTCACACGGAGGAGCAGCTTAACAGGCACACAACCACTACATTTAATATGCACTGCTCCATTCAGGGAGAAAATGTTGTGTATTTTTCTTAACTACTATTAAACAAGTATTAATTATTCATAAATTTTCATTTCCTCGGGAAATATGACTTTCATCAATGCATAGAGAGTTCATAAATAAAACTGCATTACTTTCTTGAAGACTTGGTTAATGCACTAGCAGTTCATCAGTTAAACAACACAATATCTGTATGTGTGTATGTGTATGCAAATTATCATTTACAGTTCCTACATTAGCACATAGAGGCATATTAATTGATTAATTGACCCCTCTGTGGATGTTTCCCAGAGGAGCCATATGTGGCATCGGAAGAGCAGGCTGTGTGCTCAGCATCTTTTATATCTCCATGACACAGTGTTTTCCCCACATGACCAAGTGAGAATACTCAGAAAGAGGTCCTGACTTTTCTCTCCTGTTGTTTTCAGTACTACCGCCTCTGACATAACTCATATAGTTTGTAACTGTACTTAGTTTAATTGTAGACTACACACCATTGTAGCTTTGTTTTTTAATTATTGGAAAAGTGTGACTTGTAATAAAACATGCATTTCTAACATGTTTGTTGTGCACTAAAAAAAATAAAAGGCCACAGTATCAGCAGACCATGAAGGTGTATTTAAAAGACAAACAATCTAAACTATAGCATCAGTGTGCCATATGTGTCATATTCATTATGTGAAAAAATAATCCAGACTGAAGTCCTCTAAGGTCACAGCAGTAAAGACAGTGACTTACAAATAAACCATGAATCACTGAATTTCATCACAGGCTGTCTGGGCCTGATGGGCCAGGTGATCCTGTAAATAACCCACATGTGCATTCTACCCATTGTCCTCGCCAAAACTGAGCACACAGCTCATCCTTTGCGAGTCATTATTATTATTGTGGGGTTATCGGATGACTGCAGCTCAGTGAGTGATTGTTATTAATAATTTTCAAATCATGTTTCCTACAGAATGGAAATAGGCCAGGAGTTTCTGAATCCACCGCTTAATCCTGGGATTACAAATGAGGGAATGTTCATAAGCTTATGATGATGATGTCTCTGTGGAAATGTGGAGGAATGCTAAAATACACCAAAAAACACTACAGCACCCAGATATGTTTCATGTGTTTATGCACGCAGTAGGACAATAGAGTCCAAAAAACAGTCACAAAGGAGAAAGGAGTGATCTGAAAGCAGTAGGAAGAAAATTACATATTTATGAATTTGAATGACTGAAATCATTATTAATGAAAAATATGCAAAACATGAATGAATGTGAAAGTCTTAAATTACGGGCATGAAACGGGTGATAATTTATCAAAGAGAAACATGGTGATCATTAAGTAATTAGCTCGAGACCAGAGTATCCCAGTAAATGTTTGAATGTAGTTATTTCTGGTAGCAGTGTTAGTCTAGTTTCATCATTTTCTTGAAAAGTAAATTAATTTTATACAATTAAGCAAATTAGAGTCTTAATTAATTCAATGGGAAATTAGTGGGGTAGGGGAGTGGAAGGACGGAGAGCAACAGACAGACTGGGCTGGATCTGGTGATGTGCTGTGTGCTGTCCATGGTGCTGAAATGTCATTTTCATGTCTCATATATTTGTTACACTAGCAGTAACCATTCTTTCATGCGCATGTGTCTGTGTGTGTAACCAAATGTCTAATTAAGAGGCAACAGTACATGTTCACTACTCTCTGCATATTCGCCATTTTACCACGTGGCGCCGCTGTTCATCCATCGGAGACGAGCTGCTGTTTGATACCACTAGGCCCCTCCCGTTTTCAGGCTACAGGGACGTTTCCTCAGTCTTTGTTATGTAGAGACAGAGGACGGTGGAACAAGCAGAATTATCCGATATTATTGAAAGAGAACCTCTGCTGTTTTATTCCATACTGCAAAAATATATCTGACCGTGATTGGCAGTTCTTTCTTCAGACTGAACACAATTATGTATTCGACTTATGGCTGGAGCTATTTCGGGATGCATCTCGGGCTGTTTCTACTGTATTGTTCCTGGAAAACTGTATCTGGGCAGCTCTCATATTCCGTCTCAGAGGAGGTAACCCCAGGGACTCCTGTAGGAAATATCGCAAAGGATCTAAACCTCAATTCACAGGAACTGGAAACCCGTATGTTTCACATTGTTAGTGGATCAAAGAGAAAATTCTTCGAGGTAAATCTAAAGACTGGCTTTCTGTACGTCAGGGAGAGAATAGACAGAGAGGAGCTTTGCGCAGAGGAAATTAAATGCTCAGTAAGTGTCGAAGCCGTAATAAATAACCCTTTAAAGCTTTATCGTATTGATGTCGACATTATAGATGTAAATGATAATGCCCCACTGTTCACGACTAAACTGCAAAATCTATACATTGCAGAAAGCACTTTACCAGGAGTGAAATTCGCATTATCTGAAGCAGCCGATTCCGATGTGGGGAAAAACGGAGTCAGTACTTACAAATTGAGCCAAAATGAACATTTTACTTTAGCAGTGCACAAAGCAGGTGACAGTGTGTCTGCTGAGTTAGTGCTGCAAAAAGCTTTAGACCGAGAGAAGCAGCCTGTTATAACAATGACACTCACCGCTGTAGATGGAGGGAGTCCTCCGAAATCAGGCACCTCACAGCTTACTGTCGATGTTTTAGATAATAATGATAACATCCCTGTATTTAGCGAAAGCTTATATAAGACAAAAATTCCCGAAAACACACAACTGGGCACAACAGTAATTACTGTGAACGCCACCGATGCAGACGAGGGCCTGAACAGCGAGATTGTGTTTTCACTGAGAAGCAAAGATCAAGATCGCGTACTTGATATGTTTGAAATAGAAAGTCAAACAGGTGTCATTAAGGTAAAAGGACACATAAACTTTGAAGAAAGAAAAGCTTTTGAGATACGTGTAGAGGCCAGTGACAAAGGTCAGCCTCCTATGTCTGCTCATTGTAAAGTGCTGGTAGAGGTGGTGGATGTGAATGATAACGCTCCTGAGATCACTGTGACATCACTGCATGACACAGTGAGAGAGGACGCAGAAGTAGGCACCGCAGTTGCACTTGTGTCAGTTGTCGATAGAGACGGTGGAAAAAACGGTGATGTGAAAATACAGATTAAAAATGAGGTACCACTCAAACTCGAAACAAATTATAAAAATTATTATTCGTTGTTAGTTGACGGACCCCTGGACAGAGAAAGAGTTTCTCAATACAACGTCACCATAGTCGCCACTGATAAAGGAGTTCCGCCACTTTCTAGCACAAGTGTCCTTTCTATACTCGTGTCTGATGTCAATGATAACCCGCCTCTGTTCCCAGAGCCCATAATTAATATTTATGTGAAAGAAAACAGTCCGGTAGGAGAAGTTATTAAAACAGTTTCAGCCACTGATGCTGATGTTAATCAAAACGGTCAAGTGGCTTATTCATTCTTACAAAGTAACAGTGACTCACTGCCATTATCTACAATGATCAACATCAACTCAGAGACAGGAGACATAGTCAGTTTACAGTCTTTTAACTTCGAGGAGTTAAAAACCTTTCAGTTCAAAGTTCAGGCCACAGACTCTGGTGTTCCTCCGCTCAGCAGCAACGTCACCGTCAACGTTTTCATCCTGGATGACAACGACAACAGTCCCGCGATTCTCGCTCCCTATTCTGAGCACGGCTCCGTGAACAGTGAGAACATCCCCTACTCGGCTGAAGCGGGATATTTTGTGGCAAAGATCAGGGCTGTAGACGCTGACTCTGGATACAACGCGCTGCTCTCTTATCACCTCTCTGAGCCCAAAGGAAACAACCTCTTCCGCATCGGAACCAGCACCGGAGAGATCAGGACTAAGAGGAGAATGAGTGACAATGACCTGAAAACTCACCCCTTGGTGGTGCTGGTCTCTGATAACGGAGAACCCTCCCTGTCAGCTACTGTGTCTATTGACGTGGTGGTGGTCGAAAGCGCAGCTGACATCCAGACTCAGTTCAGACATGTTCCCATAAAGGAGGACAGCTTCTCTGACTTAAACCTGTACCTGCTGATCGCCATTGTGTCGGTGTCACTGATCTTCCTGCTGAGCCTCATCAGTTTAATAGCTGTCAAATGTCACAGGACAGACGGCACTTTCAGCAGGTACAGCGCCCCGATGATCACCACCCACCCTGACGGGAGCTGGTCTTACTCTAAAGCTACTCAGCAGTATGACGTCTGTTTCAGCTCAGACACGCTCAAGAGTGACGTAGTGGTTTTCCCCGCTCCGTATCCGCCTGTAGATGCGGAGCTGATCAGTATAAACGGAGGAGACACTTTTACCAGGACTCAGACTTTACCTAGTAAAGAAAAGGTAAGAAAGTTATATCAAAAGTAACATTATGCAGTTTAAAACATATTTTTCCCTCAATGTCTGATGAACATTTGCCTCCGGGCTCATATTTATTTTATTTGAAATTAAATTACTTGTGATAACTTTCAAGTTGTTTTAATTTGTTTTAACTGTATCAGCACATAGGCAAAACGTACAACAATGATTATAGTACAAATGTACATGTTTTTTTCTGAGAGTTCTCCGTGTGTGTCGCTGTTCACGGTGCTGAAAAGTACATTGGTCCTATGTGGTTGTTGAAAGTTCTTTATAAATAAAGTTGGAGTTGGAAAATGCGGTCTGGACGATGCAAAAGCGAAGATGTATCCAGCTACTGCGCAGTGTGTCGTTAATGCATTATGTGGCATATTCTTGTTTGTCTCATGGAGTTATTTACTGTTTTTAAGCCGCATTTGATTAGTTTTTTAAATGTTATTAGTTTGAATAATGTATTTACATTAATTTACAGGCATAGTTAAAATTTTAATTACATTTCTCAACATTTTACTTTGTAGAAAATCTTATTAAGGAAATTGGATTTTTGCATGTTGTCTTAAACCAAGAGGATGTAAAGAGCAATTGTTTCATATGACCACACGGGGACATTGTAGACCGTCACATTTTGATGTTCCTCTTAGTTATCTGTGGCTCCTCCCAGACTCGCATGATGTTTCTCCGGGCTTTGTTAGAGGGAGATGCAGGCTAAGAGTGGATTGTGTGGCCATCACTTTGCCTTTTCGCTCTACAAAGGCAGAGACTATGGAATGTCTGATCTGATATATATGACGGTAAATGGAGGACTAGAATCCATATGATCTGTTCAGGTTGAATACAAATATGTCGACGAGGAGAATCCTGAGTCTTATTTGGATTTATATAGTCGCAGTTCTGTTGGATTGTTGCTGGGAAGCGGTGTCTGGGCAGCTCTCTTACTCAGTATCGGAGGAGGTAAACCTAGGCACGTCTGTGGGAAACCTCGCTAAAGATCTAAATCTCAATATTCAAGAGTTGGAGGCACGTAGTTTTCAGATTGTTAGTGGATCAAAGAAAAAATATTTCGATGTGAATCTAAAAACGGGATTTCTTTATGTAAACGAAAGAATCGACCGAGAGGAGCTCTGCGCACAGGCTGCAAAATGTACCGTCAGTGTAGAGGCCGTGATCAACAATCCACTGAGGCTCTATCGTTTGGAAATAAATGTAGCCGATATAAATGATAATGCACCATATTTTCCTGAGAACGTACAGTCTCTTAACATTGCTGAAAGTACTGCGCCAGGGAGGAAATTTGGATTTATCGGAGCGTCAGATCTCGATGTTGGTAAGAACAGTGTTAATACATACAAGCTGAGTGCAAATGATTATTTCTCTTTAGAGATTTACAAAGTGGGAGAAACTGTGTCTGCAAAGCTCGTGCTTCAGAAAGCTTTAGACAGAGAAACACAACAGAATATAAAGCTCACAGTAACCGCAGTCGACGGGGGGAACCCGCCAAAATCTGGGACATCTCAAGTTAATGTCCATGTTTTAGACGTTAATGATAACTCTCCGGTTTTCAGCAAAGCTTTATACAAAGCACGAATATATGAGAACGTACCTATAGGTAAAACAGTTATTGTTTTGAACGCAACAGACGCAGATGACGGATTAAATGCTGAAATAGAATATTCACTGAGAAGTAAAGGTCAGGACCAGGTTTTAGATGTTTTTGAGATTGATTCTACAACTGGTGCAATTTTAGTAAAAGGTAAAATAGATTATGAACAAATTCCTGCGTTTGAAATTCACGCAGAAGCCAGCGATAAAGGTCACCCCCCGATGTCTGCGGATTGTAAGGTGCTGGTAGAAGTGGTGGACGTAAACGACAACGCTCCTGAGATCACTGTCACCTCGCTACTAAACACAGTGAGGGAGGACGCAGATGTAGGTACTGCTATTGCATTGGTCTCTGTACTGGACACGGATGGTGGGAAAAACGGAGCAGTAAAAGCTGTAATTGCAAATGATGCTCCATTCAAATTAGATACAAATTATAAACATTATTATTCATTAGTAGTTAATGGTCCGCTTGATAGAGAAACTAAAGAACAATACAATGTCACTATCATAGCAACTGATGAAGGGTCTCCTCCTCTGTCCAGCACCAACATAGTCACTGTTCATGTCTCTGATGTCAATGATAACCCGCCTCACTTCACGGAGCCGATTGTTAATGTCTATGTGAAAGAAAACAGACCGGTAGGAGCAACTATTAAAACAGTTACAGCCACTGATGCTGATGTTAATCAAAACGGTCAAGTGGCTTATTCATTCTTACAAAGTAACAGTGACTCACTGCCA
>JAUYWH010000002.1:10885452-10915459 GCA_034779795.1 Ctenopoma multispine
TATCTATCTATCTATCTATCTATCTATCTATCTATCTATCTATCTATCTATCTATCTATCTATCTATCTATCTGTTTATCTGTCTATCTATGATGAATCTGTGATGAATTGTAAGAGAAAAGCTTCACTTTAAGCTCAACCTTTTTACAACTGGCAAAACTTGGTATAACAGAAATATCTTCTGCTCCATTGGTATCTCTGTGTACATGTCGTTGTCTGTTTGGGCTTTTTTTGTATTTTCTTTAGAGTTTGACGTTGAATGCATTGCACATTCACACAGGTTTTCTGGCTCACTAGGTCTCACTCAATATTGAAATGGAGCAAAGCAGAGGATTATATCAAGTCATGCATTCACCTTCACACAAATGTCAGTACACCTGGTGTTACAATGAACAGTAATAGTTACATTTGGTAGTTTTAAATGCAACTAACAGCTTCAGCGGTTAGAAAGCGTCAAAATGAAATTCAGCCGTCACCGATTTTTCAGTGCTTTTACCAATGTGACAGAAACACTGACCTTTGATTGCAAACAGTACAGATTGTTTTCCCTCAGAAGACACCTGTCTCTAATCTGTAACAGTCGTTCTCTGTTTCTTCTTCATCATCTTCATTCAGTTTATGCCATGCTCTTTCATCTTAATATTGCAGCTGCTTGAGTTGCACTTCAAGATCCTAGTGTATTGTGAAGCATGGTTCTACTTTTATAGGGCAGTGTGTGATAGTTTGTTTCTAAAATTGGATTAACACACTGAGAAAGGTTCACTTTTTTTGCCTTGCCATCATTTCTTAAACACGATGTTAGTGCGGAGATTGTTTGTGGGCTTTTTATTGTCTGCCCTAAAAATACAACTGCTTTAAACGTAAATTTAGATGGCTTGCTTTCATCTTCCAAATCCTGTTTTGTGCAATCTGATCTACTAGTTCGACAAATTCCTTATTTATTTAGTTATTCTTAGTTCTGTCTGCTCCATGACTTATTGGTGTTTGCTCTGCTATAAGAGGACATAGCCTCCATGATATTATTCGTCTCTCTCCAATATTTTTCTCTGCGGTGACACGTTTCTCTGCCAGATCTCTTTCCCCTCCCCCTCTCCTTCACCATCTCTCTCCGAGAAGGGGAGCAGCTGAGAGAGAAGCAGGGAATTAACGTCCATTTCTGCAGACATGTGTGCCATCAGCCTTGGAGCGTTGTAAACACGATCTAATGTATTTTCATTAACATACCTAATGTGTGCACAGAGTCGAGGGAACCCTTATCTACTGATATCAAACAGCACAGAAGCGCTTCATGTGTTCAATTTTGATCTAATTTGACAGATGTTAACTCTTCCTTTTTATGTAGGTTCTATGCATATTTATGTATTAATGTTATTATTGCTTTTAACTGGTGCAGTGTAGTCAGATATTCTCCATGAGGCAAACTGTACACTGTGTTGAGGTGGATCTGTGTTGCTTTGAGTCACTCAGACGATATGACCTCATTTCAGGGAGTGGTCCAGCACAAACAAGCATGGCCTGAGCTGTCAAAACTCTGCTCGTTCGGTTGGTTCAGTGTGAAGGAGACTGAACCGGGGCTTTCGGCGCTCTCAAACAGACTTTGCATATTGCAGGCGATGTGTACGGGCTATGTGAAGCTTATAAGTGGGTCAGCGTGTGATTTAAAGATGGCAGCGCGCTACATGCGCCGTCTAACTGAACCTGTGTTTGAAAATTGCTTCGCTATTTTCCCCAGACAGACTTTGGTACACGCACAAGCTCTCCATGCTGTGGTTTCCTGAAACAATGCCTGGAGCTGGCTCTCTGCGTAAAAGTGGTTCAGTATGTGTTCTGTGTGCTGCAGCTCTCTGTGAATGTGATAGAGGGGGGAGGGGCAGGTAATTTTCCGCTACTCGCTGCAGCAGCACTAGCAGCAGGGAGCTTCAGGACCGATGGAGGTATCAGCTCCGCTCGGTTCAGCTCTCCTCCTGCTCTGCGGCGGGGTGGGGATGGCAGCACCAAATGTCAATCACGGCTTAACCGCTTGGGCGGGGCAAGGGGACAGACTGGACGAAGGAGAAGCTTTTATCCACGCAGTCATCAAGACCTGGATCAGGAGTGTTACAGAATATTTTTATAGAGCTGCAGGCTTGTGTATGTTTGCACATGGTGACAATCTCCTTTTGTGGGTGTTCATAGAGCCACAATAATATTTATACACTGATGAACCAGGGAGAGAGCTGTAGCTTTGTGACATATGATGATGATTTGAGGTTTAGAGTGTGTATCTGATAAAAGCTTCTACCTCTGCCTCCTCTGATGCTGTAAAATGCATTCAATTATTGATTCTACAGTACATTATCCTTGTTGAGGCACACAACTGCAGTTGAGGCTTTCACCAATGTCATTTTGAAGGAGTAGGCATTTAGTTTCAACATATAGATCAGAAGAACATTGCAGTTTGGTGCAAGGTGACAGTAGAGCAGAGCGGTTAACAGAAAATGTATTTACTCTTCTTTACGGTTAGTGTCTGTCTCACATGTCTGTTGTAGCACTTCCTGTTTTTCTCCTCTACAAGGGTGTGTCCTTTGTGTGAGTGAGGTTAGTGCTGCTCTCTGTGGTTTCCATGGAGACTGTTCTTAGCTATAATGAAATGATGAACTAGTCTGTTTCCAGAGAGTTGCCAGTATGTACCCGCCCCCACCCAGGCATCCATCCCAGCATGTGCTGTAGACGCAAGCAGGAAGGAAACATGGTGAACACAATGGGAGACAGGAGAGGTGTAGAGGGAGACAAAGGGAAAGACGCAGACTGAAGATGTTCAGTACAGCATCTTTAGCGGATATGCCAAGTCAGACAAAGTGAGCAGCAGGGACAAATATTAGAGAATTAGTTTTAGAAAGGGAGAGGGATTAAGAGGAAGTCACAAATATAGCAGCATATAGTCGAGCCTTGAGCATGAGATAGTGTGAAAATGGGTTCTCCTGACGATGTGATGTATCAAAAAACATTAAATACATGCCCTGCAGATGAGTGAGAACATCACAAGCTTACAATTGGTTACAGATAAAACGACAAACTTATCACCACCCCTCTCCTTCTCCCCCACTTTCTCCTACATCTGTGCTCCTTCTTAGTGGCATCGGGATGTTTTTTTGCAGTCGTTAGATTAGCTTTGTCATGCTCAGAACCACGGGTTCCATCCTTTCCCATCCGGCAAGGATACAAAGCCAGGGCATCCTAAGAGGGACGTATCCAAAGCCTGCCTGCATTTCCTGATAGCTTTGTTCAGTGCCACAACATGAATCTGTTTGATTTATGCACAGGCTGAATCAGGACAACCAAGGAACTGTTTAACCCTTGGAGGCCCCCAGAGGCAGGGATTTGGGATGCTTTTAGTTCTCCCGTGCCCTTTATTTTTGTAAGCAAGGCACACAAGGGATCAGCACAAACAAACACACCCAGAGAATGCCTCCTCCACCCGCTTACGGCATTCACCTGAGTAAAAGGATTGTGGTTAGCATGGGACTTTTGTTCTGGAGATTTTAAAATGGAAAAGTTCTTGTGCATTGAAAAATGAAGACGAAAAGCATGTAAGAAAACAACTTAATATAATTCTATAAATGGCCATTCTAAATAATGCTACTCAGCAAGCAGTTTTTGCTTATGTAGTTTATTGAGTTTTGTATTGAAGAAGTTTCCTTTAGCTAAGACAAATGCTATTAACTTAACATGAAAACTAGAGGGCAGATTGTGGTACATTATGTGTGACAGAATGTTGTTTATTTGCTTTTTTAGCAATAGACAGACAATATTTATATATAATTTTGCTCTTTCCTCCCTAAAGTATGGGTGTAACGCATTTCTAATATTTTCATGACAAATGTATTGATTATATTTTGATAAATACACACGCAGCAACAGTACTGCAAAGTCTACTATCAGTATTCATATACTGCTTTTTCTCCTCTCACCTCAGGTGGGTGTCTTGTTTTATATATTCCTTTATCCATGATGGTCACTGCATTGAAAATGAGAAAGAAAATTACTGCCTCTGCAGCCTGGAGCCTGATGCCTGTGCCTGCTTCTCTCTTTTTATCCCTCTCTCTCTCTCTCTCTCTAACACACATACTCATAGCTGGGATTAGGTTTTAGTACTTTGGCTTAATGAGAAAGCCTGCACGGATGGGCAGTGGGGTGATGATCACGTGTCCAACCCTTGTACTACCAATTTATTCCAACAGAGGGACCAATTTCACTTTCTCTGCCGTCTCTGTTCCCTAACTGCCTATCCCACTCCTTCCATTGGCATGGTTTTCAACCCTTATTTGCATAATTCCTAATGTACAGAAGAGAGAAACAAAAGACAACATGAACAGATCTTAAGAAATCATTAGATAGATAAATTGTTAATATGATAATATGGTCATTAATTCTTGACATACAGTATTTCCTCTTTCTTGTATTTTATTTCTTGTACTGTATTTTGTTTTTATACATCCCATGACCACACCCACCATCTAAAGCTTTCATTTGTAAAATCCTTTATCTTGTCAGACAAGTGTTTGGATACTGTTTGAACTATTGCTATTAAGAGAATGACTGGCTTTTTTCATATGATTTGTTTCATCACACCTTTGTTTGAGTTTGATTAATCTGAAGACACTTTTCTGACACCAGAGCCCACCTACACAACAGCCTGGAGAAATTTTCTCTATCACCTTCTCTGTGGACTAACATAAACAAAAAATGTAATATTATTTGTGTCTCCAGTGCTACTATAATTAATAGTGCATATGATTGATGTCATGTTGCACAAAGTGGCAGTAAACTACTGTAAATCTTTATGATAGAAAACATTTTTGTAAATAGAAAACATGGATTTTGAATCTTTAGGCAGCAGTCTTTGAATATCGTGAACAACTATCTTCATCCTCCCAAAATATAATACAGTTTTACTTATAAACTCTAGGTTTGTCTGTTCATACCTGCATGTTATTTACTGCAGTCTGTGCACCTGTTAAACAAATCTCTTCTGTCATGCATTAAGACAAAATCATTCTGTTATTAAGTAGCGTGTGGGTTTTAAAAGCTGCGTTTACATTGCTTCTGTGTGAATGTGTGTGAGCGTATGCCTACAGGCAGTAATACCCTTTAAGTCTGCATGAGGCCCTCTGTTTGTGTTGGTTGAGGGTGTGATGTAATGAGTCCTGCTTCATAGCCCAATCGTGACCTGTTTCTCTGTGGATCTCTGCTTTCATCTGACTCACTAAAACTGAGGGGATTCCTTTTGAGAAGGTAAAATGAATGGCTTTTAGAGTGGCCCCTTACACTATTAATGAGCTTCAGTCCAAGTGAAGAGAATGTTTTTCTAATATGGTGGCTATCTTGCATAATTAATAGAATAGGAAATGTGAATATTCTTGCAGAAAGAATGAACAAAGAGAGAGTCTTCCCTTTTTAAACTTCTGAATTATCTCACTTCTCTGTAACCATCACAGGCCTGTTCACGTAAAGTCACAGTTTTTCCTCACTCAGTGTGTTTTTTTTTTCTGTCTGCACTTCCACTTTTACTAGTATGTCCCCCAGCCAGCCCTCAGCTGGAACAGCGGATGTCTGACAGAGGCGCAGCTGTAGACACACCAGAGTGAAGAGAGTAAGCAAGAGATGATTAGGGAAAGTGAAAACATTAGATGAGGGTTGAGAATAGGAAAAAAGATTCAACGTCAGGTAAATTAAGGGATGCATTTATGACAACCTGTTGTTTTTTATGTTTAAAAAAAACACCAATTAGCCAATTTGTTGTTTGAAATCCGTGTTTGGTGATGCCTAACAGGCGTCAAGTAGAATAATGGTGATAACTATATCTGCGGCACCCATGAGTGTAAAATGAAATAATCCACAGCTTAGCAGCGTGCAATTAAGGCAGAAACAGATGGGCGTATTTGAAATAGGTGTGAGAGAGCTGTAACATGCAGGAGGGTAGAGAGAGGGAAAGGGTGAGAATGAGAAGGACACGTGTAAAAGGTCAGGTTTTCATTCAGGTGTTTGTATGTTGACGGGATAAACGTCGCCTGTTCTTGTTTCATCACCAAACACTGAGGTTCCAGCATCCCACCGGGAAAATCTGCTAAATGTCAGGATTAGTGTGGTAGACCGTACACGTAGACTGAGACTGTTAGGTTGAAAGAAACCCTGCTATCACTGCAGATCTGAAGGGACAATAGCCTAATGCAGAGGTAGAAATTCGTGTCAGTAGTAAGTAAACTACAGTAACCTTTTAAAAGTTTAACAAAGGCCTTGGATCTATATCCAAAACCATTTGTGCTCACTTAGTTATTACACTGATACGGTTGAAGGTAAACACACTGAGTCTTTTACAAACGTCCCGTAGAAGATACTCCTTGCGTAATTTGTCATCCTTTAGCGAACATTCACTGCTTCTTCAGTTTCCCATTTCACCACCTCCTGCTCGTCGCCTTGGAGTGTGAAGAGTTGCTCTGTATCTACCCATCTACCAGCAGCATCCGAGTGACTCACTGTCTTCTCCCCGTCTCCCTGGATGCCAAGCGCTGTCATCGCCGTGGGCAGACCGGGCGTGGGTGAGAGTGGCGGAGCTCCAGGAGAGAGAAAGGATTATGTGGGCGGTGGACGCTCATCTCGGCCTAGTGGCCGGGGTAAAACTAGAAGGCTCAGGGTCTCACAAGGACACTTCTTCACAGCATAACCCGTGTAAAGCGTAGTGATGAATCAGATCAACACAGTCTTTAATGACTCTCGGTTACCTTGGTTTTTCTTTGTCGCGTTTACTGCACGAGGTTTAAGTGCCCTAGTAATGAACCTGAATCCAATTTAAATCTGAATTTAATTGAAATACATAAATACCGAGACTGGAGTAATTAGAAAACAACAAGGTTATTTGCGTGTTAATGTCACCACCTGCTACACAACACAGAGCGCCTGAAGTATACAGCACAACAATGTTTTGTTACGCAATGCACCTGCACACTGTTAAACCAACAAAAATTGCTGATGTGGTCTGATAAATATGTGAAGATAACAGACGAATATATAAAACCGATGACCGTGAGTATGTATGTGCGCACAAATAACGTGGTTTTGTGATCGCTTTAAAATGTTACTGCAGTGTATGTGAGCATAATCATTGTCAGAAGAGGCTATGTATTGAACGTTTACCCGAAATGCAAAAGAGTCCCATCTGTGGAGTCTTGTCTATGAACTGGTTAGTGTAGTCACCAGTGAACAACCTCGTGACATCACGGGCTTTGTGTTTCGTGTGAGAAAGAACCTGTGGCGCGAAGGGCTCTGCAGCATCTTCCTCCAGTAGAAGCCGAAGTGCAAAGCATCGTCAGCTGTCTCTGTAGGGCAAAGTGATATCATGAAGGAACACATAATGCATTTGTGCTGACAGCCCCGGGTGCTCAGGCAGAATTGAATGTTTCAGCACCGAAGTCGTGAAAAGACACAAGGTGAAACAGCCAGATCCACCCCCACTATGGGTCTGATAGTGCGACTGAAAGAACCTGTCACTTCCCCGTCTTCCCATTGTGCTTTATTCTGATAGACAATCGAATATAATATTCCATCTCCTCAATCTGAATATCTCAGAGCTGCTGCACCAAATTCGCATGTTACTTTTGTACAGTCAATTTAGCGTACTCTTTATTCTCCAAATATTGTATTTTCTGTATGTATGAGAAATCTGCGTTTTCGTTTGGCTGCAGGGTCCCTGAGTAATTGTAGGTTTGCATCAGTGAGGAAGTCTAACAGCCAGGCTGGTTCATAAATCAGTTTCCCAGCGCACAATGAAAAGGGCGGTGGCACTGACAAAAAGAGGGAAAACGACTGTGTCGAATTAATTTCCCTCAAAATCAGCAGATGACTCTGGTCGCTCCATGTACGCACGTGCAGGTTTGGAGATGTATGATTAAACGGCAAAGTTGTCATATTATGGGGTTTTATATGTAATAGATGGTGCGCGATCGGAGGTGCTGAAATGCAGCCAGCATCGTTTGAGCGAGTGGCTCCCCCTCCCCTTTTTGCCCACAGACACCATCACCACATAGCATAGAGAGAGAGGGAGAGAGAGAGACTAATAGGCAGCATCAGTACAGGGAGTCAGCCTTGCTTGTAGGATAGAGAAATTTAAAAACATCACACAGGCAGACAAAGGAAAACATGGATACACAGGGGGAAATGTCCTTTAAACAGGCATTAGAGCGAACGCAGTGGTCGTCCTGCACATAGTCGGACTTATGCACGGACTATTCCCTCGTTTTTAATGAGGCGGGTGGGGACACACAGCAAGCCGAGAAGACGGAAAGATTTCTCCAACCCGTCTTGCAAATTCTGCCTGCCTGCGATGGCTGTGACGGCGCGATGCTGTTACAGTGTCACGGAGAATGTGCCTTTTTCTTTATATTTGGTTATTTTCGTACTTGGTGGCCTTACAAATGCACAAATTCGATACTCTATTCCGGAGGAGTTGGAGAACGGGGCACTGGTCGGTGACATTGTCCGGGATTTGAGTCTGGACCTGAGAAAACTTTCCACCCGACGTATCAGAATCACATCGGACAGTGGACGGAGATATTTCACCATCAATCACAAAACCGGGAAGCTGGTGGTGAGTGACCGCATTGACCGAGAGACAGTATGTGAATTCAGTGGCACCTGTTCGTTTAACCTCGAGGTGGTATTAGAGAACCCACTCGAACAGCACAAGGTAGAGGTGGAGATTTTGGACGTAAACGATAACGCGCCACAGTTCCCTAGAGATGAATATCAGCTCGAGGTGTCAGAGTCTGCTCTCACAGGGTCGCGGTTCCACATCGAAGGAGCTCAGGACGCAGACGACGGCTCAAACTCTGTGAAGCAGTACCGGCTCAGCCCAAACGACCACCTCACTCTGGACTCCATTAAGCCCTTTTCAAATAATAAGCACATCGAGTTTATCCTCAAAAAGCCCTTTGACCGCGAGCAGATATCCTCTCATCAGCTCATCCTGACAGCAATGGATGGAGGCACCCCACAGCGAACTGGCACTGCCAAAATCAATGTACGCATCCTTGATGCCAATGACAACGTGCCTGCGTTTGACAGCTCCGTGTACAAAGTGAGACTGTCTGAAAACTCTCCAAAGGGCGCACTTGTGATCAAGTTAAATGCAACAGACCCCGATGAAGGTTCAAATGGAGAAGTTTTCTACTCCTTTAGCAGTTACACACCAGAGAGAGTCAGACAGATGTTTTCTATGGACACAGACACAGGGGAAATTCGAGTGAAAAACAATATAGATTACGAGGAGACAAACTCGTATGAAATGTACATACAGGCTATGGACAAAGGTCCAGCTCCTGTGGCAGTGCACTGTAAAGTAGTTGTAGAGGTTTTGGACGTCAATGACAACATTCCTGATATTGTACTGTCTTCACTCTCCAGTCCTGTGCGTGAAGACGCCAGGGCTGATACTGTTGTAGCATTGATCAGTGTGAATGACCGTGACTCTGGACAAAACAAACAAGTAACTCTGGAGATCATGCCTCATTTGCCTTTTAGGATCAAATCTTTCAGGAACCACTACACCATCGTCACATCTGCTTTCCTGGACAGAGAAACCATCTCATCCTACAATGTCACTGTCAGTGCTGTGGATGGAGGCACCCCACCCCTGTCATCTCAAATGACCTTTAAGGTGGATGTTGCAGATGTGAATGACAATCCACCTCGTTTTGAGCAGACTTCATACACTGTTTATATCACTGAGAACAATGCTCCTGGTGCACCTCTGTGTGTTGTTAAGGCCACAGACGCTGACGCTGCAGAAAATGCACGCATCACCTATACTGTGCTCAATGACAACAACCATGGCATCCCTGTAGCCAGCTATGTAAGCATCAAACCCAATACAGGTGAGGCCTATGCCCTGCGAGCCTTCGACTTTGAGAAGCTGAGAGAGTTCCACTTTCAGATTAAAGCCCAGGACAACGGTGTGCCTCCCCTTAGCCGTGTGGCCACAGTGTATGTTTACATTATGGATCAGAATGACCATGCACCCAGGATTATCTACCCACCCGCCAATGGGAGCCGCACCACTGAGACACTGATGAAAAATGCTGAAGCAGGAGTGTTGGTGAGCAAGGTGACAGCATGGGATGGTGATGCAGGGCAGAATGCTTGGCTGCTCTTCACCCTAGATCAGTCCAACACAGACCTTGACCTGTTCAAGGTGCATGAGTACACAGGTGAGATTCGCACCACAAGGCGAGTCACTGAGGACAACTCTACCTACTTCGTTCTGACTGTTTTGGTGCATGATAATGGTCTACCACCACTTTCCTCTACTGCCACCATCCATGTGCACGTGATGGAGCTGCCACCTAAGGTAGCTCCTGACCCCAAGCGCATCATCAGGCCAAACAGCCCCTTAATGTTTTCCAATGTCACCCTTTACCTCATCATTGCCCTGAGTGCCACAACCTTTGTCTTTCTAGTCACCGTGTTTGTACTAGCCATTGTGCGTTGCCATGCCTACTGTACGCAGCCTGGGTCCTGCTGTCCATGTTGCGTATCCAAGAAGAATGTGCCAGAAGCGGGAACTCCAGCCGGTGGTGGTGGGGGAGCAGCGAGAGCAGCAGGTGGAGGGCAGCCAAACACCAATGTGGCCCTGCGCCGTGACCTCAAAGTGGAACCACATTATATTGAAGTGCGGGGAAATGGTTCTATGACTAAAACATACTGTTACAAGACGTGTCTGACTGCCACATCAGGAAGTGACACTTTTATGTTCTACAACACAGGACGGCCACACAGTGGCACCTGGGGCTCAGGCTACGTCACCAGCCACAGTGGACAAAGCCAGATATTTGTACGGCGTCTCAGTATGCCAGACGCAACTGCCATTCAGGTGTGTGTCTGGAGTGATCTCTGTGTTTTGTTATTTTTTTACTGCCTCACAGTAGTGACACACAAACCACAAGGCATAAAAGAAAAATTGTTAAGAGTTATGGTTCAGGCTTTGCTATAGGGCGGTGTTCTTGCAGTAGGATTGCAGCTGACATTTACAGCTCTGGAGTTGTTGTAGCCTAATCTGTTCTTCTGGAAAATGACATTTTAAAAATATATTTTCTTAGCGCTTTTGAGATCTATTGGTTGTCTAATACAAAGTGGCATATCAACATTTGTTAGGCATTCATATTGCTTGCATCCAAGACCTCAAAATGACTTAATAAGGTTCGGAAGCAGGTTTGCTGCTTCCGTTTCTTGAGTTCTCTCAAGCTAATTCATAAGATCTGTGTACATCAAGGTAAAGAAAGAGATGCCATTGTTTTGTTTATGTATATTGTTCCATTATTACCTCCTTACATTATGTGACATTTATTTTCATATCTGTGTCTCAATGTTAGATAGAAAGCTGGCAAACTCAAGTGTAGATAGCTTCTCTATGCTGTGTTTGTTTTAGCAGGTGGGTGCAGTTTAATTTGCTGGATGTTTCGTGCATTTGTTTGTGTTCCAGGCTTGTTAAAGACCAGTTGTTTGGTGGTTCACGTTATAGTGCATTTATCCTCCAGTGTATGTTTCAGGAACAGGAACTCTGTTCTCTCTGTTTCCCTGCTAGTTGTTTCTTATTCTCGTCTCAAAACAAAATAGTAGGTTTCAGTAGCTTGTTCACCTTTGACCCCACACAGTCAGTGTTCTTTGTCTGCTCTGGGCTGTGTGCCACAATATTCAAGTCCAGTGGGTCCAGGGGGTATAAACTGGTCATTCTAGAAAGGTAGAAATAGAGTAGACTTTGCCAGCTCCAAAGGCCACCAGTCCCATTGCACCAAAATATCCTCTTCTGGTCACGTACTTCTCTGGCACTGAACAGTAAGCCAGAGTTTGGGAATCTGTAAGGAAGCCAGGAATGAGGCAGAGACTGTCTGAGCTTGATGTAGATTAATTTTATGGTTTCTTTCCCATGTAAAAGGTTGACGACAACATACACAAAGATGTTTGCATCATTTCTAGACAAAATTGTC
Source organism: Ctenopoma multispine (assembly GCA_034779795.1). NCBI lineage: Eukaryota > Metazoa > Chordata > Actinopteri > Anabantiformes > Anabantidae > Ctenopoma > Ctenopoma multispine. The sequence continues at coordinate 10,897,470 of JAUYWH010000002.1, forward strand.
TAGATTTCTTTTCTACATTATCATGTTTGCCCCAGAGCCTCTACAACTATCTGAGCAATGCAGGAAAGGATAGAGGAGTAAATAAACAATAAAAAGAGGATTAAAGAGATATTTAAGGTATCTGTTATGTTAGCACTTGATGTGTTCCTCATTAAATGCCAGTCATGTTTGTTCTTGCTATGTAATTAACAGGCAGCAATGCGTTTCTCAGAACTGTGCCTGTATTGGCTGGCTCCTCGCAGATGAGGCCAGGAATGAAAGGTGATTGGACACAGTGTTGATAGCGGAGGTGTGAGCTCTGTATCCATGCGAGTGTTCGCAAAGAGGGAGAGGGAAGAATGGAGGAAAAGGCGAGAAAACCACTCAGTGGTCAAACACTTTCTTTATTCTCTAATTTACAATTTAAAACCAAGTGAAGAAATAAATACACAATAATCCCATGTTTTTTTCCTTTTTAAAAGATCAAACAGAATGCACTGATTTTCAATTAGTATCCTTTGTGCTTATATAAGGATTGAAACATAAGATACCTGTATATTATGTCTGTATATGTTAAGGTGTTTTTATTTTCATTTCACTCATTTGATTTCATTTAATTTCATATTGCCAAGAAGATTACTCTGTTTTTAGGCAGTTCATGACACAACAGGGAAAACCTTTTTAAAAAGCTATTTATTGCCATTTATGGACAATGTGGCCCTATATTTAATGGGTCTTTATGTCTTGCTTTCAATGTATTGTGTGAAAGGTAAAACTAAACAGAGCTTTTGTTTAAGGGTGTTTTCAATGCCATAGCAACATACTGTGTCCTTTTAAATCAATCCTATTTATCAATCCAGAAACAACTTGTTTTTGATTAGCAATTATCTTTAAATAAGTTCATCTTTTATTATTATTTTATTTAAGTGTCTCAGATGCTGGAGTGCCCTGTATTCCTGTGGATACTCATTCTAAATGACTCCAGGAGGAATACCAGGCTTCTCTCATTAAGACCAAATATTGGATTTCAAGGGTGATGAATGTCCACTGCAGACTCACAGAGGTCAATGCAGCTTCAGCAGCAAGTGAACATCTGTCATATTTGAAAGGAAATGGGATTGCAAATAGGTCTCTTATGAACTGCACAGCCAAGCATGGAGAATTTTGTGTCCTCAGTCAGATTGCTTTAACTCTATCAGTGGTTTAGTTGAGATTAGGAAATAGGCAATCTCATCTCAGTTGTATAGTCAGGTTAACAGCCCATTGTGTTGCATCAACAGCATGATCTTACAGAAGAATCTCAAACAATCACACATCATCAGAGGACTTTTAGTCCTCTAACCACATTTATCTGGTTTTATGATGTCAGGGTTAGTTATTCAGGAAATAAGAACTTACTAGGAGCACAAGCACTGAAATCTTATTTTTGGATGCCTCTAAAGAATTGCATAAGTGGCACATGCACAGAGGTGGTGATAATGTGTGCTTTGTGTCCTTCTGTTATCATATGTCTGTGTCTAGATGTAGAATTGAGTGGGTTAATTTGATATCTGCCCTCTTCCCCCCTTCCTCCACCTGTGACCTTCACAAGAGCGAAATGATGGAGGGTGGTGGGTAAAATGTAGAATGGGTTCTGCACAGTTTCCATGGTGAGATGTGTCAGACTGACTCAGGCAGGCTGTGTACCAGTGAAATGCAAGGTTTTGATCAGTGTAAAGAGGATATAACAAGGAGAAGAAACTCAACAGCACAGGGAAGGGGGTGGCAAATATAGCATAGGAGGGGAGGAGGGTACTTTGAAAAGGAAAAATACAGAAGACTGTGGAGGTCATTTAGAAATCATCATCTAGCATCACTGAAAAATGTTTTGATGTTTCAGCAATTTTGAGACAACTGATTTTCACACTTTGGAATATTTTGAGCACATAGGAATGAATGGAGATCATCCCTAACAGTAAGATGCTATCATGAGCACAAACAGCAGCAAACAGGTCAGAATTTTTACCATGGTAATATACTACAACCAACAAAGTCCAGAGTGACCCTGGATGTGGATGTACCACTGGAAACCGTGGACAGTTGGCCACTGGGGTGGAGGAAACTGTTACTGCGGTGATTGTGTGTGTATGTGAGATGTAGTTTGTGTGTTTATGTGTGTGTGTGTGATGCGCATACACTTGCAGTTCTTGCCATGACTTATTAATGACATGGTATTGGCTTTCGGCTGTACTTAAGACTCAATTCCTCTCGCTTTCTCTTGCAGCCCAAGGCGCCGAATTCAGACTGGAGATATTCAGCCTCCCTGAGAGCAGGAGGTGTAATGCAGAGGTAAGCATCCTATTTATTTTTTGCTTTGCACTTTGCAGTAAGTATCTTATCATACCTCACCAGTTACTTTTTTCATGTTTCAAAAGACATTCAAGCACTATGTGAGTTGATCAAATAACCTAATCCTGCATCACTTTCTAACTGTTTCACCTGAAGTACCACCTACACTTTGTCAAGGCTGATTGATACCCAGCATGCTGATTCCTAGTCCACTTACTCATACAGCACAAGTAAGAGTGATTCTCAGGGTGTCATGCCATATCCTACTAGTCAGTGCAGACCTACTGTATATTCAAGTTTTAAAATCACATGGACATAAAATAACCCCAGTTAAACATCCACCTGTTTGCTCAAAAGAAGAAGTATTGCCATCTTGTAGTACAAAACAAAGATAATAATTTTACACTGGGAACTTAAGGTCTCTGCCATCATTTGTTCCCCAAATTTAAATTGAACATACCAATAATATTTATCTAACATTCTTTGTATCTTAGAGTAATTTTAGCAAATGGAGAGTTTTAGAATATTAAGACTGAGTGCTGACATTAAGGTCTTCTCTGCAGCCTAAAGCACTCTTGACATTTCACTAAATTCAGTGGAATGAACACTGGAATCATGAAGGATCTAGTTTCTCCATATGAGATGTTTATTATCTAAATGTATTCAGTGCCCTACCATAGAGCTGTGTTTCATAGCTGTGATTTCAATGCAGAGGCAAAGGGGTGTGTCTATTATTAAAACAGCATAATTACAATCTTGTTTTTCCCATTTACATTTTATTTTTCCAATGTATAGTATTTTAATTCAAAATACACGTATGGCCAATTGGAAGAAAATTTTAATTTGGTTTCAGTAAGAAAATTGTAACAATGATCACTGAATGTGAAAGTATGTGAGAAGCAACACAGAGGGGAGCAGTGCAGCTAGAAATTGTGCTCTGGGTGTTAACCAACAGATGGGGAACTGACAGGAGGGAATAATAATCAGAGAGGGGGTCACTGATGGATGAAGGACAGGTAGTCAGGTGGAAAGAGGGACTATCAGGGACATGGATATTGCTGCATGACCACCCCTGTGATCACATTATCTATAAGACACAGAGTCTTACCTGCTTTGGGTGCAGCCAAATCAAAGGTCACGCTAATGAGATGGCACCATAGTTAAGGAGCTGGACTCAGCCAAGGTGACACTACCTACATATCATCTGTCATATATATGTGATCCTTACACATCCTTTACATAGAAGTATCAAAGATGAATCTGGTTGGATTCACCTTAAAACAACCAGATTTCTAATACCCATGTCAGAGAATATAAGTAGAAATCCTCTGTAATGCCTAACAGCATAAAAAGGATACATATAAATGAACAGAGATGAGTATCTCTGTATCTATGGCAGTGTAAAACCGGGGTAACCATCATTTGTCTGTTGCTGCTCAGAGGCATGGGTCTATCTGTCTTGCATGTGTTATTTCATTTATACTGATCTGATTTGTATTCAAAATCTAGTGCCACTAGCCAGTCTGCAAGTCTAACGCTGTGTCTAAACTCATATGGACCCGGGCTCATGTAGTGCAGTTTAGATTTATACATTATCTGCAAAGATACAAATATACTGTACAATGTGCTGAACTGTATGTATTAATGTGTGCACTCTCATGTCCATATCAGATTAACAGAAGTGCACCATGTGAGTGTCACTAATGTAACACAGATTCCCTCATAATTACTGCAGGGATTAATGAGAGTTAATGTGCTTATGTGAACCCGTCTAACATGTTAAATTTTTCTCGTGATTCACTACTGTAAGTGGTTTGGGTTGGCTGTCCCCCTTGTTCCATTACCAATCCTCACTGAATGTTCATCCATTTGTATACTTCAAGCTCTGCATCAGCTCTGCTGCAGAGCCTGTATAAAGATTTGGGATACAAAACCCAAACATCATGTAATAGCAATGACCCATTTAATTTAATTTCATCTCTGGTGAAACGCATATTTCCTCCTAATTGTGTTTTTGAGGATGTTAATGAATGCCTGGTTTCTTTTTGATCACTTTAAGTATGATTTGCAGTAATTAAATCCCACCTTATAAGAAAGTTGCTAAAAAATTATAGTGAAGCATATGTTTACAGACAGTGGGAGAAGAAGAGATGATGAGCCATGTAACATAAAGGCCAGTATTTGGTGAAGAGTGTAATATCTGCTAAGCAGCACTTATAATGGCCCTAATCACAGAATGGCTTTCATTGTCTGAAAAGAAAAGACAACTAGAAACAATCATCTTTTAACAATCTTTCATGAGGCTTGTACTGTTATTTACTTAAGTCTATTTCAGTGCTTTGTTGTTTCCAGCTCTTGAAGACTCAAAACATCTTGTTTTCAAGATAATATTATAATTATTATTGATGCCCCAGAAGCACCCGAATTACTAGCTCACACAGACCTCAGTAAAGGTTTTAACTACTAGAGACTCTCAGGGACAGAGGGCAGAAGATTAAACTGGTAGATTTAAGAGGAGCGGCAACAGGATGAAACTCAGAAAGTAATGGTTTTATAATGAAAAATAAAATAGGTTTATTTGTTTTTGTATCTGGTTTATCTGCTTTTGCTTCAACAACATCCAACAAAAGAAACTTTATTCTGCTAGTAACAGCAGTTTGAAGGGAATCAGTAAAATAATTATGTATTACTAGTTAGTTGTCCTATAGTATGTTTCAAAAGTCTGGTGAGGTGACCCTTTAACGAGCTTTAATCCTCAGTGCCTGGATTGTATTAGAAATCTGCTTTCTAAAATTAAACAGGTATCACCTTGATCTTCATGACTACATTGTTGATGTCGTGACTGCATTATATGCTGCTATCAGCATTTATGTTTCTATTGTTGAGCACTGCAGAGACTGTGGAGTTTTCAGTAGAGGTGAGGGTGCTGAAATCCCACAGAGAGGGTATGAAAATGTAAGAACTGTCATCTGTAAGCCATAATCCAGAGAATGTCAGTGAAATGTAGGGAAAATATTTTAATCCTAATCTGAATTTTGCATCTGGGATTGTGGTTCCTGTTTCCCACCACATAAGTACCCAGGCTTGAATATGTAATCATGTGCATTATAAGAAACATATGGAGACAAGAGAATTGTAAATTAATACTTATGCAGGCCTTTGATTGCGCAGTTCAATTTAACACCACAATTTTTTTGTTTTGCAGCTCAGTGCACATGGAAGAGTCCTCGGTGATGCAAGGTGCCCAGGGGGTCTTGGTTCAGAACTGGCCCACAGTATCAAGTGCAGCTGGTAAGTCAGTCAAGATACTCGCACCCAACTTTATCACTGAACTTAAAACAAAAAAAAGAAGCTTAAATATAGTAGGAGGGCTGCTTTGCACACACAGGGCTAGTCCAGTACTTAAAGTCTGAAATAGTGACAGTCATCTATAATTTAGATTAATGGATTTATATAAAATACATCCCATAACAGAACCAGACTGATCTGACTACCATCTAATACCAATAACTGTACATTCCTCAAGAGCCTATCAAACAACAAGATAGTAATAAAATTAGGAGAACAGAGAAATCTGCTACAAGATCGCACCGACCCACTCATGACACTTCCCACTGCTGCACGGAGAGGAAATGAATGTGCTACGTAGGCGGAGATGGATATCTCTGCTCTCTGTGGCAGGAAGAGAGACAATACAGGGAGAAAGAGAACTAGCAAGAGGGCAAAAAGTTGATTGGATTATCAGAACAATGTTTACAGAGGAATAAACCACTGAACCGCAGAGGACAAACATTAGAGAGCACATCAGAGAGAAGAATAAAACATAATTGCATTCCCTCTCATTTTAATGTAGATCTCTCTCATTCCCCTATACATGCACCCACAAAGATAAAGATTAGAAATGGTATTTCTACATTTTTTATTAGTTGACAAAATTGTTCAAAACACCTCTATTGTATAATGCAGTCCACTCCACTACACCACATGGCTATCCATAATCTCAGTAATAAAACATAAAATCTAATTAACATCCCTGTAACAATGAGTTGTACTGAATGGCATTAGACCGCACCTAATGAAGAGGTCATTGAGTGTATTGGTGTATTATTACAGACAATGGCAATGTGTTATATTCTGGATGTTTTGTAGTGTTGTTAAAATTGCTCTCATATAGCAAAGACCTTAAGCCATCAGGCAATTCAGCTGAAAGACAGTCTGTGAAACTGCAAATCTGAGTCTAATTCAAAGTGTTATTCAAATAGAATGATAATTATTGGCAGCACTTTTGGTGTTAAGCAGCTGCAGGCAAGTGATGCACATGAAGTGTCAAGAAAGCTTGTTGCTTGATAACCATTAAGTCTAAATTTAACAGTTTACACCTTTTTGCAGCATCGATGTTGTCAAGCATGCAGAAATATTGCAAGGGTGGACCAGACTTACATGCAGTGTTTCCACCTAACTCATAAGGACTGGGGCGTTATCCTTATAATGTTAACTGATGATGACAGGAGATGGTCACACTCACTTTATTTAGAGAGAGCAAAAGGACAAAGTGTTTTTGCCCTTTATCAGGGTGGAGAAGACAAAGACGCTAAGGCTCAAACAAAGCACTACAAATAAGCTTATTAGAAAACAGTACTGGATGAACTGTAAGAACATCAACATTGGAGCAAAACAAATCTCTGAATGACAGCATATTCAATACTAGATGACATTTTACAGACATTGTAATGAGAACGTCCCTGCATATGATGCTATATCCCCTTCCTCTAACTAAGGTTTATGCCCAAAGACGCACTACATGCACAGTGTCAGCAGCCTGCACCGCACTGAAGCTAATTCAGTTGTCATATCTTGACTTTCCTCATGCAATTGGGGTAAAAAATGATTGAATAAAATAAAGAAAATAAGGTCCTGGTAGCCACAAATAAAGGAAGAGTAGTGACAGAATGAGACAGACATACATGCAATGAAAGGACTGAACCAAACGCAATAGTGCAATTAAGTTGAGAAAAAGACGTGATTTGGTGTAATTAAGAATGTAGAGATGGCCTGGTCTGGTGTCTTTTACATACAGGAGGCGGTGGGCTGGGCAAGCAGACAAACTACCCACACACTAACTACTGTCACACACAGCCTCCTCCGTGCTCTGCCATTGATTTCTTGCCTTGGCTGAGGATTTACAGCCTGCAGGCACTTCTAAACATGAGAGACAGAAAGAGAGAGATGGATCGACAGATGGATAGAAAGACAGAGAGAGAGAAAACAGGCATTAGCGACTCTTCAGGGTGGGTCAGCCGTAACAAGATCAGCTGGTGAGGATTTAGGGTGGTCTAATTAAGCAACGTGGCAGTTCAAGAACAAAACTTTATCTACATGCTAAACTTGCTTTGCCTCAGAGCTAACTGTTCCTTGTTTATCTCAGTGGCAGCCAGGTTAAGAATAAAAATAATAGCTAAGGGCTGTGGTAGCTTCAAGTCAAATTTTAGGTTTGATTTAGAAATAACAAGGGGTTGAAGATGTCAGATAATATATAAAGCATTTACTGGACACAACAATGAAAAAGATTTGTGTTTCGACTTTCACATTGAATCTGTTTATCATGTCTCAGAAATAAGAGAAATGGAGATATTGATTCAATGTGGCTTGTCACATCACTATGAGTCATAGACTGTGCTATTTTTAACTTAATCGTTTTGTTTGCTAGGCAGACTGTGGTCCTTATGTGGGGAGCGGGAGTATATGGGACTTTGGTTTGTGAGTGTGTATCGTTATGGGTGCTGTAGCTGCAGGGTGCTGTTTCGTCTCACACCATAGTTTTTTTTTCGATGTGAGAGACAGAGATACAGCTGACAACACCCCTGTTTCTTCCCATCTGATTTCAAGAGTGCAGATTTGTGCATTGGTATCAATTTGTGTGTGTCATTGCATAGTGCCTGTATGTGTGCATATGTGTCTGGCTGTGTTTCTAAGTGTGTTTTGGCTGCCTGCTTTGTGTGCTGCTCCTGCTGTGACAGATGGAGCGCAGCCCACGCCCAGATTAACAGACCCACATTAATGAAATCAGGGTTCTGCTTGCTGTCTAACTCTCTGCCTGTCTGTTCCTGTCTCCCTCTATGTCTCTCTCTGTCAGCGTTACAGAGATGTGTCTCTAAACCTGGAGAACATTGACAGAAATGTGCAGAATTGCAACCATTCCCTTGAGAGATGAGCAGAGAGACAGTAGAGAGATGGGTGGGTTTAAAGATGAGGGACTCAAGATAAACAATAGACTGAGCAATAAAGGGTAAGGTGGATAGGAAGGTAGAGAAGCAATGAACACATACTGTTTGGGAGAGAGAAACAGTGAGTAAACCGGAATGATTGACTGTAACAACATCTGCAAAGAAAAGAGAGGACGCTGTGTAAGGCTGCTGTTGCTGGGGGAGAGCAGTTAGACTAGACAGAACGAGCGCTTGCAGCATTTTTCTCCATCAGCACAAGCACCGTCACCATGACTCCTTCCAGTGTCCTACTGCTTCACTGAAGGATGTAGTTTCCACAGCAACCATTCATGGCCCCTAATATTGGCAGGAGAGAGAGGAAGGGGGGGTTATATAGAGGGGAGTGCCAACATATGGTGTGGGACAAAAGCTGCTGAAGGAGGGGGAATAAGAAAGCAGATTGTGTCATCAGGTGAAGGACAAGCTAAAACATCATGGTAGGGAGTGACAGAGTTAAACGGGGGAGGGATGTGTTTGGATAGTGAGAGTTGGATGTAAGAGGTGTAAAGGGAAGGAGAGAGAGCTAAAGGAGTGAATAACAGAAGGAGAGTGACCTACATTCAGTGGGGCGGTGGTGTACTGCAGAGGTAGATGCAGGTTTACTGTTTTCAAAACAGATCACACACACACATTCATACACACTCATACACAGAGGAAAAATAGGAGTCATTTCACAGTTAGTCATAATCAACTGCAGCAGGCACCTGTCAATGTAATAAGAGACTCAAGGGTGGAGGCAAAAGATCAAGTGGGGAGTGGGGGGGCTAATGCAAGTAAAGGTGAACAAGCAGAGACTCTACTCATGATTTCTGATTCATTTTGCTGCATCAGTAGCAATGTGCTGGACTGTATAAACTGTTATGTAGCATTTAGAACAGTTTAGAACATCAGGAAGGTGTACAGTTTAATAAACAAGTTTTTAGTGATTTCTCTTAGTTGTGGATAAATAAAATGAAAATTGTAAAATTGATAGACAATTTATTTAATTTTGCAAGTCGTACTTTATGGCTCCAGACGTAGTTTATTGTGTCTGTGACGTGAAAGGTAGAACAGTCTAGAGGCTGTCAGTGACTTTTCACAGTTTTTGAGTCTCTCCACACCATCTGTTTCCTATTCTCAACTTTGCTTATTTGCTTTCTTTTATAGTTACTCTTTTTTTTTGTTCCCATCCTTCACTCTCACAGTCTTTAAATATCTTGCCAACTCTCTCCCTCGTTCTCTCTCTGGAGAATAAATCAATGTCTCTCTCTCCATGTATTTTTCTTATCATAGCACCTACACTTGCAAACATATACTGTACACAGTTACACAGATAATTATTCAAACTCCCACACATACAGCAACATTCTGTGTTATTTTTATTGTGTAAAGTCCTGTCACTTGGGATTGCTTGTGTCCACCATCTGCCACGTGATCCAGCTGGGTGCAGACAACAAGGTGCTCAACCGGGCATGAAACCAAAACAGGCACAGAAACATAGTTACACACAAGTATTTATATATACAGGTATACTTGTTCTTAAAAACCTGCGACCAGCCATCATTATTTGTATCCACAACAGTTCTCTTTTTTATTTGATTTACAGTTAGCAAATTAGGGAAAATATGGTAATTTTATGCAGGCACCAAAATGTATTCTTCTATCACCACCCAGGCATGGCAGTAAAAACACAGATGCATGAATAAGAATTAGATTTTGAATAAACAGCAGCATCATATTTTGTTTTCATCAAAATGCACACACACACACTGCCAATGTGCTAACAGACTCAGGCGCTGTCTTGGAGAAGGGTGTGGCCCCAGGTGATTGTCTGCCTTGACAACACACAATCACACTATTTCTTCATCTGTGAAGCATGAAAAAAGAATCACACCTTCAGGTTTTCTTAAATCAATTTCCTCCACCCACCCTCTGTCTTTTTAGGGCAAGCATTTTGTTTCATATGTGCATCCTTGCACTTCCTGGCCCCTCTTCTTCCTCCTCAGCACGTTATGTAACACTGCGCTCCACTGCGCTTCTGCCCAACTGGCCAATACTTGGGTGAGACAAGGCAATGAATAAAGTAGATGTGGCAAAATGGAGCTTGGGTGATTTTAAGTGGCTGTGAAAACCTTGGGCAACACATGGAGAGGAAAGGGACACTAAGAGATACTGGGTTGAAGATTCCAGAGACTTAGACTGTATTTGCAAATTATTGATCACAGTAGCTTGTGTAACTCTAGCATTTTGAAAGGTTTTCAAATGTTTGTGGGCAACAGTCTTCAGTATAATGCTAAGAAACCATCCCCATCTGTAATGTGCCTAAGACGTATCACTGATAGACAAGCTGTTTAGTGCCCAATCACATTAATGTTACCATAAACATTGATAGGCATGATTATGACTGTTGTCAATAACTGGGAGGGATGGGTGTAGGCTGACTGTGTTTTCACGCTAGATTAGATGAAAGGTCAGAGGAAACAAGACATAGAGAGAGGAGGTAGAGGGAGAGGGTTAAAGAAGGGGAGGGGTGGTGCAAGAGAAACATAGAGAAGAGAGGGAGTTTTGCTCTGCAACAGCCATTGACAAATCAGGTAGGAGCTATGGTTGTGTGGAGATCAGTGAGTCTGAAACCAGACTCGCCTCACCTGGCACCATAATTATTATGAAGGAAAGAAATTCAGAAAGTGTTTAAAAATATTTCTAAATACATGAACCTCCAAAACGTGTGAAGACTGTTATTAGCAATTCAGTTACACCAGGGTTGAACAAAGCCAGTCTACATGCCCCATTATAGGTTTTCTTGAATAATATTTTTTTTACCAGCATAAGACGCTGACCCTTTTAAGAGAGTCACCCTGTCCTGCCTTACCCTTTTCCATCTGTCTACTCTCAGCATGACTCATCACTCTCCAGCGTGTTGTTTTGTTTATGAATATACATTTGCATGGGGGCACTGGTGTCTCATCAAGATGCCACATTGAGTTAGACAGGTAATTTCTTTGAGGCAAGTGAGTGGACACAAATCATTGCCAACACTCCACAGTTCTGATTTTTTTCCTTGTCTTCCTTCTTATTAAGATTATAGAATCAGAGTCATGTTTCTGCTTGAGTCATACGAGGGCATATCAACCATGGTGGAAGACTCTTGACTTGTAAATGAATGTGACTCTAGCTGTCTCTGATTCTACATGTGGGAGAAGCAGTGATTAGATCTAGCCTGTCCTGTTCTAATCGTCTCAGTCTCTTTGTCAAATTCTGTCTTTTTTCTGCAGCTGTGTTGTCGCAGTCTGTGCAAGCATGAGAGCTTTTTGGGGAATAGAGATGTGAAACAATTCAAATGCATGACCCACTTAATTCTTGTGTTCCCAGTTCACAGATTTTTACATTTTTCCAAGAGAATTAAACATGTTAAAATGACAATTTGCAATACAGGTCTGCAACTAATAATCACATTTATTGGTGGATAATGTGCTGAACATTTTTCAATTCCTTAATGCCCAAACTAACATATTTGAATAGTGCAAACAGGAGTCCAAAACCAAAGATGTTCCATGTAAGGTGTTATAAAATGAGAACAAATATCTGTTATCTTCACATGCTACAGTGTTAGTCATTTTGCTTGAAAGATTACTTAAAATTGACATTAGGAATAGTAGCATAATAGAGTTTCTGTTTTACAACTTATCAATTAATCACCTAATCCTTTTAGCTTTGATTGAGACAATGTATAATGAGTTCCCTTACTATAGTTATGTGTTTTTGCTTAAACATTAAATGTCATTGCTTGCTTAGATCTGTCCAGTTTCCTTGCAAGAGCAGGCATAGTGCACCAGTGCATGTCTGTGTGACTGATTAGGATTGAATGCCAAGCAGGGGACGTCACATTTGCCATGGATTTAGTTCATAAATCGCTCACTATAAGCAGATCGCCCTGAGAGCTAGTAACTAAAAATAGTGAAATATGGAAGAAAAAACAAGCAAGAACAGGAGAGATGAAAAATTAAAAAGAGAATATTTTATAAAGTGGGACGGGACTACTGATTCAATCATCTCACAAAGGCTTATTAATGCTAGTTACTTGTGGCTTTGAATTTGTTTTTATGATTCATTATATTTCATATGTATAAGAAAGAAAATCACAAACACATTAACTGCATGTCAGACTCATGTTGTATCTCTGATGTTATGAAGAATGTATGTGTATTAGTCAGACACCTTATCCAAAGTCTGTGGCTGAGGTTACCATAACTGGACAAAATTCTGTTTAGATTCAACACTGCATTCATAGTTTAGCAGTTTGCTGTCTCTGTATCTAAATGTATTTGGGATAACAGCTCAATTTGCGTGGAGATGCAACACTACAGAAAACAAACCAGGGACTAGCAGGGTAAGAAAAGGTTAAGATAATACTGGAGCTGGTATTCTCTGTCCTGGGTGCTTCATGAGGTCAGGCTCCTTCTTCCAGACACTATTCCTTCTGGTTGGATGGACACCTGCTCAGTTAATCTCCCCTTTGGAGAATATTCAGATTCAGAAGTCAGATTCAGAAGTCAGATAAATAAAAGGAACATATGAGGCAAGTGTGGCATGTGGTCATTGTTTAGAGAAATGAGCCAAAGTGTCCGATCTGTTGCTGGTAGACTGTTTGTAGTTTTGATATTTAATGCTGACAAAAAATGATCCATTAGATGATAGGTAGAGGATATACTTCAAGTGAGAAAAGGTGTTTATAATTCACTTTTAAGTGAATGTATGGGGTCCACATACAACAGCAGAATATACTGTATCCAACAGAAGTAAAATGTTGCTTTTCTTGTGAAACAGAGTTAAATTCCACTGAAATACCACTGATTTGCTTCATGACCTTTCTCAGCCTTTAACATAATGATGAAGAGTTTAATGTTTCATCAAGCAGCACCACGGATGTTAGCTTTGGCCAGGAGGGAGCTTTTGATTCATTGCCCACTTAACAGCCTCCCCTTGGAAACCTCCCATCAGGTCTCACCACCTCCGGCCTTTTATAGCATATCATAGCTGTTCCACATAGATTACTTCATTATTGACTGATTAGACTTTTACTGTGCTGTGGACATCAGAGAACTCGCCTTGCAGTCAAAGTTTTGACACAGCTCGTTTGCATTATGTATATAAAAGCACAGGGCATATTTGTACTTTGCCTTTCAATTAATTTGCTGCAGATATTTTGTCAGTCATGAGACTTTCTCCTGCAGGCACACTTGAAGGTCCTGTTCACATTCTGAGAAGAAATTAAAATGTTGTGATTCTAAATAGATATATTTATTAATCATATAACCACAGGCTTTATTAGGAAAACATAGCGTTCATTAGAAAATATCTGTTTCTAAAGACTTTTGCCAATAAATAAGTATGTGGCTGGAGCATATAATCTGAAGCTCTTTACATTACAATCAGTGAGTGTGTAATAAAGGTCAGCAAATCTGATCTTTTGTGTTGGTAAGAAAATAAACACATCTGTTTAAAGCATCCATTTCTTTGTGTTTCTTACAGATGGTGAAGGGGGAGAGGTTTCGCCCCCAATGGGTGCTGGCGTAGACAGTAACAGCTGGCACTTTCGCTACGGCCCCGGTGGTCCTGGTGGACCCCCACAACACCTGAAACCTGGTGAAGTTCCCCCAGAAGCCTTCATCATCCCTGGCTCCCCTGCAATAATATCCATCAGACAAAACCAGGGAGGAGAGGACGACAAGAGCGATTTCATCACCTTTGGAAAGAAAGAGGAGGCCAAGAAGAAAAAGAAGAAGAAGAAGGAGAAGAAGGACAAGAAGGATAAAGGGAAGGATGATGGAGATGAGTAAAGCAGCAGAAAGAGAAAACAGCAAAGAAGAAAAGGGCATTGTTAAAACAGAGGTACCAACCAAAGTCTACTGGGCAAAAAGGAAATATGAAAACCATACTAGATCTTTTATTTTAATTTTATTACCTATTTTCACTGACCAACATTTATTTTACCTTCAGTCCCTTGAGATAAATTATTGATCTTGATGGAAATTATTGATCTTGTTTTGGTAAAAAAAGAAATTGCTTATTTTGCTCCACATCCCTATGTGCCTGTAAACCCCAAGTCAACATGTTGGCCATCATTTCTGATAAGAAAGAACCACTCTTCACCCTTCTCTTGCTTTGACCCACTGGGCACGTTGGCACCTCTGTCTTACACCTTCCCTAACTACGACATGTAAACCATTCTCTCTGAGAGAAGATAAATACTTTGTACAAGAACAACAAAAAGCTCTGTGCCAGCCAAGGAAAAGAGCGACATAGAAGACTGAGACACATGTATGCAGTCTGGAGCTGGACACACTCTACTTGTAAATAGCACAGATGAGAGTCACCGAAACTATGGCTAACATTAAACTGCTGCAGATTTTTCTGATTATTACCAATAGTGTTTCCTGAGATCTCAATGAAACCACATGCACACACACGCATGCTCACACGTTCGAACGTGCAAACACACACACTTATCATGACAAAGTGGACACAGAAAGCACTTGAAAGAAGAAGAGAAATGAAAAGCGAGGGAAAATCAACTGACATCAAAGAAATGTGCTTAAAACTAGACACTGCAAGCTTTTTGTCCCGCACAGTCGCCTCTGCCGTGCACATATGTACGTCAACTCTCTCAGGATGGAAGCAGCATCCTTTGAAATCACTCTGTATTTGCTCACTGCATTTGAAGGACACAGAGAGCTTCATCTCCAGCCAGAAACCTAACTGAGGAATGCAGAGAGTACTGAAAAGATGGAGATGGGACAGTAACTCACATTCTCCTGAGGATCACAGAGGGGAGAGTTCGGCTTAGCTGGCTTGTGACTCCACTTTCAGTCAGTGGACTGATAACACCTTCTCTTCTCCCCCCACTGCAGCAAAAGCCTAATGCTTTCTGCATCGAATGTTTGGTAGAAACCAGTCCTTACCTGATACATTGAGTTTACAACTGCTCACCTGCTTGTATTTGCCCCAAGCTGCCACGAGCCATCCTTTCCTCCCCCAGCTCCCTTTTCCTTTCTGTCACCCATACCACTGACTGCCTCTTCATGTGATGACAAAGTTTGTCATTTGTTTTCTAAACAGACTCACTAAAACATACTCTGGTCTTTTTTATTTTCATCCTCATAGCTTTAACTGCTTTTTGCATGTCATGCCCACCCTCATTTACCATCAGACACTGCCCCTAACCCCCGCTCTGACCCCCTACTCAGGATTTATCCTGGAAATGGCCTGCTCTGAACATTGTGGTGTGCTGAGAACAGCATGGAGTAATGTGGATGAGGCCTAGGGAAGTCCAGCCGGGGGGTCTACGCCCTGTCAGATGTCTCTCTAAGTGCAAAACGGTTCAGTGCTTTTAACTTGTGAGTACTACAGTACACTGTCCATTTCCTGTTTGTAGCCACTGATGAGAGGGGACCAGGTGGGATCAGGCAGATTACAGGGGTGGAGGACTGGGATAAAGTGAGGAGACAGGTGCCGTGGGCTGGCCCTCCCCCTCCGCATTTAAGAAGAGGACAATGTTCTCTAAATTGATTGTTTAGGATTGTTGAGTCGCATATTAGGTTTTATGTATGCTGTAAATGTAGCGTAGACTTTCCATAGACTGTCTCTACATTAGTAACTGAAATCTGCTAAAAAAAAATGGGCATCTAGGGATTTCCATCCCACAGCTATATCCCACCAATCCTCTCTCTGGAGGTTTTGAAAAGTGGCATGCACATGCCTCAAGAACTGCTTCTGTTGGTTCCCCTCCCCTGCCTGTAACTTGTTGCCACTTCCCCAGAGTTTTGCGGCTCAGTATGACGTCACTCCATTAAGTGGCTGCTGCATGTATTGCTCTAAGGAAACACATACTATATAGAGAAATATATATATAAATAGATAGATGGCTATGATTTTATTATTTTGTATTATCATTTTACTTCATTCTCACACAGAAGATATTTGTATGTACTTCTGTCTCTGCCAAACATCTATGTACTACAATCATCACGCTCCACAGATGTTGTATGGCATCCACTAAACCTCTTTAGATATTTGTAAATGCTATAGTGTGATACCTTTCAATGCAATTTTATTATTTTTGTTTTACCAAATATGATTTTTGCTTTTGAGAACACGCAAAGCAAGAAAAAAAAGAAAAAAAATCACTTTCTGTGTCTGGCTTTGACATGACGATCTAACTAGCACTGTAATATTGTAACTGAAATATGTATGATCCTATGATGACCTCTCACTTCCTTTTCACTATTAAAAAGAGAAAAATGGCAGAAAAAAATATCCCAGTGTAAAATAAAGGTATATGTAGTGTATGCTTGTGTTTAGTGGGCGTTCATGCTGTCATTCTTTCCCGATGTATGGTGGTGAACTATGGTGGAAATGTGCTGTCTTATGTGGATCAGCACAGATCTGTTGTAAAACCTTTTTTTGTACACCCGCTCATCTACTGTGACAGTGAAGTAGTGATTTTCATTTATTTCATTTATTTTCTGACTTTTTTTATTTTACCTATATGGATACAGTGGTAATGTGTTTTGTTTATAAATCACTAATAAAGTTTTCTTTCTTAAAAATACTATCTGAATTAATTTAATTATGTGTACATTTGTTTTCTGTTTCTATCATTTAAAGACATTTATTATAATGCAGATTGACAAACTCACTGCTGGACATGAGTAGCAGTGCATTCCTTTTCAAAATAGTAATTTTGATTACACAGTTTTTAAACATAGTGTAATGTATAAGAAAGAATTAGGCTAGTTTTCAAAAAGAGGGTAAATGCAACACTTGTATCTTTGAGGACATAACTGACAAAAAACCTATAGATTATTCTCCTCTGTCACACATGCTCTCACTCTGCTTCTTTCTCTGCACTCATAAGCACATGGAAAGGTTCATTCTTTGCAGAGATGATAGGCCCAGGCTGAATGACCTGCCCAGCACTGATGCCTCATTTCTCCTTGGTGAAAGTCATGGCCACAGATGGTCCACAGTCCCTTGTGAAAGGAAGCTTCCAGACGCAACATAATTTAATAGAGTGGCTAAGTGGATTTATTGAATCCCACTGGGTGAGTTTGAAAAAAAAATCACAATAGGGAGACAGCACTCATACTGGCCTAGATAAAATGCATCTTTGCTAATCAATATTTGTTATCCAGTCATTTACTTTAGTAGCCAGCTTAGTTGTTTACAAAAAACTCATTTAGACTTCCAGGAACTCAAACAAAATCACAGACTTTTATTTGTTGTCTGAGATTAACATAATTTATGATGTATTTGTGACTGAGAGTTAAATAGACATATTGTGCATTTAATGAAATGTCCAGTGTAGATAGTTAGATAGATAGATAGATAGATAGATAGATAGATAGATAGATAGATAGATAGATAGATAGATAGATAGAT
>JAUYWH010000002.1:11054077-11064403 GCA_034779795.1 Ctenopoma multispine
TACAATGACAACCTGACTTTTTACTTGGTGTTGGCTCTGGCTGTAGTTTCCTTCCTGTTCATCACGTGTTTAGTGGTTATTATATCAGTGAAAATCTACAGGTGGAGACGGGAGCGCTTGTTTTACAAACCCAGTGGGAATCTTCCTGTTATTCCTTATTACCCGCCCCTTTACGCAGACGTGGGAGGTACCGGTACGTTAAAGCAAGCATTCAGTTACGAGGTGTACGGAACTACTGACTCCCGGAAAAGTGATGTTAAGTGCTCTCGACCCTTCAGTCAGAGTACTCTGAGTGTTGACCACACTGCTACCAAGACAGTGCCAAGACATAAAACAGATTCAGAGAATATGCTCACAGAGGTGAGATCAGTATCTTCCTTACCTCCTTAAACCCCCAATATTTAGTTTTTCTATTGTTTGCTATTTTTTTCTGTTCCTTACTTTAGTTCTGGTATACGCCCTAGTATACCTACTACTCTACTCTATTGTACTCTAATCAGCTGTGTAATCAAAATATGTGCTCAGTTTCTGAATATTCTCATTGTGCCAAAGGTAGTATGAAGTATTATGTCTTTACATCTCAAAGATTATTATGGTTTTGTATAAATATGTAAACATCAGTTGCTGGTATGCTGGGAAACTTTTAGGTGACAGCAAAAACTTTATGATTTGTATACATGGAATACACAGATATATATATGACATATACTGTCTGTCTATATATATATAGATATACATATCTATATATATATATACAAATACACGGAACATTTTGCGTTGAAATATGATATCTTTATAAACCAAGTAAATATGTTACGATTTCTTTCCACCTTGACAGACTTTATGTCCTATCTGAGAGCACCATGTTGTGGTCTGCATTCATTTGAGAGAAAAACACAGAAGCTACAGTGGAAGAAACTAATTCTGGGCTTCATCCCTTCCAAAGACATGCTACAGATTGCTCTCACATAGAAACACACAACCACACACTGCACTACTTTTTCAGTGACCTAGTTTCCTTCATAACACATTGCAGCCACACACAGAGATCAGAAATGGACCCAGGCATAATAAAAACAACAGGCTCTAATGCAAATCAACAAATAAAATCCAAAAAGAACTCTTAATATTACAGTGAAAGTAATATTAAGAGGTAAAAAAATGTGGTAGAGAGGAAGAGGGGAAAGTCACTGCTGGTGCTGGGGAGACATGGAGTGAGGGAGGAAAACAGTGTGATGGAGAGGATGAGGGGGAGGGGAAGAGGCACATGGCAACCGGTATAGTCTCCACTATCCCTGTGCAGCCTTCGTGTTAGTGATGCACGGCAGCCATTTTGATCTGCAGCCTTCTTTGTCTGCTAAAATAGGGGGAGTAAGTGAAGTGTTACACGTGAAACATTATATGAGGCTATTACTGACAACGTTGTAAAGCACACAGACAAGGAGATATGGCAGGATAAAACATAAATAAATGGAGGACAGGAGATCAGGAGAAAGGGAGAGATCTACATGCAGTATGTTATATAAGAAATGACAGGAGGATGATAGAAATCAGGACAGAGTGTGTTCAAATGGTAGAACTCAAAGAGAAGTGAAAACTGAGCTACCAAAGAAATTAGACTACGTTGTATTGGGATCTATTATGATTATCGTTAGACTGTTAATATGATTTACAGACCTCCTTTAAGAGTCTTCACCTGGGAGGTTTCCCATCATATACTTTATATGAAAATCACACAGGGTATTTTTTTCCAATTTATGTGGGCACAAATAATGCACCAATATCTGTGGTGAGGAAAGTAAATACACATGAAAAACATCTTTATTTTCAAATTCAGTGAAATTTCTACTTTTCTTTAGTATCATCTTATGCATCACTCGTGTGGTGTGGTTCAGGATTTTCTCTCTGTCGATCTGTTTGCTCAGTTTTTATCCACTTTCACACCAATCACTGGATCTGTTAGGGTGTTTGTTTTTGTTGCTCTGCATGGTCTTCAGAGTGTGTGCATGAAAAACTATAAGACGAAAAACAACGAGGTAGAAAGGGGTTAATTGTGGTTAACCCTCTGCTGGAAGCAGTCTGTCATCATTGTCAGACCACATCTGTGTCTGCTTTAACTGTTTCAACTGTGTTTAAAGCCTTATGTCTCAGGTTTATAGTGGTGAATGTTTAAATTGAGTACTATAAATTCTTTTGACCACAGTGTCTCTGTAGGGGTCAAAGCTCATAGAATCCCTTTGCAACAAGCTAAATGGTTCAGTCTGTTTTCCATCTCTTCAGTGTGTTGTTGTGTTGGCTTTTCTTTTGTATGAAACCTGCTATAGAGCTGTCATATGTCATTTCAAATTGTTATCAAATTTCCAGAGCTGATACTGACCAAAACACCAAAGTAAAATGCAGAAGCTCCCACAGGTTCAAGCTCTTGTTTTAGTGTTCAACTTTTTTAGCCAAGCTGTCTGCTAAGCAGCTGTGTGCCCATGTGCATGCCGGTGGGGCTCGTCCCACTGTGCACAGTGTGTGTTGGAGGATGTGGTTAATGTTTGTGCTATAATTCTGTATTCTACATTTGTTTACCATATATCAGCAGATAAATAATAACATGCATGCAGCTCCAGTCGCTCTGAGACTTTGTTTTTGTTCGTTTATCAGAGGAGGTGCATTTAAAGTCATGCAGGAAAGGGCCTATTAAAGTATCCCTAAACATAAGATTCAAATAGCTCTTCAGCAAAAGTTCACAATGCTGAAGTGTCAGGTACAGCACCAAACACGTCTGCTGGTTGACCTGACTTTCTATCATGGTGAAACAGGTCAAGTAGAAGCTGCATTTTAATGAAATGTCTCTCAGAACATCATTGAATTGTAGCCATTATACGTGTAGCTTGTAGAAGTTCTTTGTTTGTTTGTTTGTTTGTTTGTCTGTTTGTTTGTTTTTGTAAAATATGTAGATACAGCAAATATATTGTTTAAGGCAGTGAAGATCTCAGTTTTATTTTGTTTCTCAATTTTGTTTCTCAGGACAAAACTTTTATTATTAGCAGGAAGCAAGTGCACATATGCTCTAATTATTCTTACCTTCCTTTACGTCACATTAGGTAAACTAGGCATATGTTTGTTAAGAAGATACATAATATTTTGTCTTTCGATGTGTGTTGATGTCACATAGATGAAAGTGTGGAGTTCTGTACTGGCAGATTTTTGCGGGAAGGATCACACATGAGATTACCTAGAATACTGGAATATAGGGCAGTGGCAAAGTTGTGGGAAGCTCACAAGGACTAAGAACTTAAATCATGTAAGCTTCACTAAAATATATAAAAAAATAAATACATATATAAAATTTGACAGCAGTGTAGCATTTGACTGTATATGTGGGTTTGATTCTCATAAGATGTCAAACTATGTTAAGTTCCCATCCCTAATACTTTGATCGTGGTTCAGAAGCACAAAGGCTTGCCCTGAAGGGAGTACATTCATAGTATACCTACTACTCTAGACATAGTGTATTATAATTATCATACATGTGATGATATAAAATGTAGTTTTGATTATGACTTTCAGAATTATGATCCATTATAGTCACTTTGCTATTACACTGCATCCCAATATCGTAAGTATTTTATTTTATAAATATTTGTTTACTCAATCACTGCTTTTAGCAGTTGGCTTGTTGCTAAAACTGGACAACTGCTATTCAACAATCATCCTTGCTTTTCAAGAGTCTTCCTTTTTCCTCTTGATTTCATTTTCTGCATCCCTCCCCTCCCCCTCTCCAGCTGCACCACTCTGCTGCAGAGAAAGAAAGAGACAGAGAAAAAAGACACGGAGATTGCTCAGTGTAGGACAATTTTTTCTTTCTATGAAAAGACATAAAACACTTTACAGTGTTGATTCATCCATGTGTAAGTCACCATGTTCATGGCAAGGAGAAATATCTTCATTGTACTCTTTAACATTTTTAAAGACTCGAGATTATTCTCTAATGTGCAGCAATCTATAAATATGTGCTTGATTTGAAGAACATTGTTGGTGTAGAAATGTGTGCGTCATATCATCATCTTTGTTCCTTTTCTGTCTTCTTTTTCATCTTCCATGTTTTTTTTTAGTAGTTCCTCTTTTTGACACCATTACCAGCTTGCAGGAAGCAGAGTGGGATGAGAGTGAGCTGGTGGGATGTGTTACCATAGCAACAAGCTGACTCACTGGCAGGACTGTACCACTTTTCTTTGGGCTAAAGGGGATCAGCACCAGACGTAGCCTCTAATGTGTGAAAGCTCCATGTATTTGTTGACACAGGGAGGATAGAGACACCCCTATTTTGGGCAAATCAGTTAACCATCCTCAGACCTGGGATGGCTAATGATGGAGAAAGGGAGGGACAGAGGGTGATCATGGCTGCCTGTGTTCGATGCTGTCCTATTTGCTTTGTTTTGCCTACCCTAGTTTCATCAAACATGACTTAGATTAAACAATTTCATATTAAATTCTTAGTTTCTGGCTTGTGAAAACAACAGCAGACTCCTTATACAATTTTTTTTGTTTAATTTTTAATTGTTGTTTATAATCTTACATGACATCTTTATTTTCTGTGTTTGTAAAAATTTGATCTTTCATTTTATTTAACGCTTGTTTGTCTGCTTAAACCAAAGATATATTACATACATTACAATTGTACTTTCTTACATTAGACTAATAAAAAAGCACAATGCTTTGCTTTGTCAAAGAACTCTAAATATGATCTCACAAAAACTCGTGCACACATCAGCCATGATAAGCACAGGGACACAAAGCAAAGGATCTCATTAATAATGGATGGGTTTGTCTCAGGGCATCGCCTTGAGGCCCTCTGCTGTTGCTTTAAGGGTAGTGGTTTTGTGCAGCAGTGCAGTGCAGCATTTTGTTGTGATTCATACATTGGTGATGTCAACAGGGTTTCCCACGTGTTCACGTGTAACTTCAGCAATAATGATGTTAGTGATGTAATTTCAATAAAGTGGTGGTATTACTGTAAACAATTTATATATTTCTGTTTGGTGGTGGGGTAAGTTTTACACAGATTCTATTATATGAATGATCTAACATACCATAAGCTTTATGGTCAGTTCAGTTGAAACTGATGGGTCTGATGGTAGAATTGTGCATTTGTCTTAATGAACAATATTATTTCTTTTTGTTATAGTTGGTTTTGTTTATCTAGTTAAGTCATCCTGTTTTATTTCTCATGTACATGTACTTACTCAAATGTGCTTCTGTTTTTTACTCTCTCTGTCTAACTTTTGATTGATTCACAACACATAAAACATGAAGTCTTTATTTTTATTATCAAACTCACTAAATACTGGCACAGATACAGCTCACACAAGATATGGTTTCCTCCTCTTTAATCTTATTACACACATGCACACACACTCTGTGAACTGCTGTGTACAATACAATCAGGAGAGAATTTACTGTAAGAAAAATAAAGTGAAATGACATAATCTTTGAAGCTGCACATATCACAACTTTGGAGGTTATTAGCGACGTGGTAAGTATGTTGGTTGCCGTTCGTCCCAGAGCCACAGTCTGTTGAATGACCACCAGTCTAACTGACATCCTTTTTGTCTTGTGTTTCTCTTTTTCATGTGCCCCCCCTTTGTTGCCTGGTGCTGTTCCTGTTTCCTTCCTGAATGCTGTTAAATCCTGACACTCCAAATAAGGTAAGAAATATATCTGTAGTCACAGCAACACCATTTAATACATTCAATAGTATTAACATTAATGATTCTACAAACAACATAGTTTATTTATACCGGGACTGTCAGTAACAGAAACACAAACGTCACACACAAGCTATAGCAGAAATTCGTTTGACAATGTCCAAACAACACATATTGGCATTGAGTCAAAGAGTTAATCAGATTTTCCAGAGGCTACGCATGATCACATGCCCTGCAAAACATCCACCACCACTAATAACTGTTTCAGTCAAGTATTGATGAACAGATTTTTTGTTAGCGACAGTGTGAGTGGTTTGATGCTCGACTCAGTTTGATTGTCCAGTCTCTCTGGGCTGTTACACTGAATTACACTCATTATCACATGAACATTATTAATAATATGCACTTAAGTTACTCAGGGTTGGTGGATTTAATTTGAGAAGATTTTTAGTCAACATTTTCAGTCCTTTCTACTTTCCCTTTTTTGTGAGAGCTTGAAAAATCACTTTACATTTGGTTACAAGTGGCAACAAGTTCCAACTGACAACAGATGTCAGTAGGAACATCTCTGTACACTAACAGGCTTACATGTTTAAGGAAAGTATTAACAGCAAGACCAGCTGTTAAAGTAACTCGTGTTTGAATTAAGTTGCACTGAATATATTGTTTTGTCCAGTACTGTATCTGGAATTTTAGCCTTTGATTATGTGTTCTGCGGCAGAATACACTTTATAAAGTTGGTTATCTAGAGCTGTAAACAAAGCACAACACAAACATGTCAAGCTAAGAAACGATATCAGCTCTGTCAGAGAGGAAACACATAAAGATCAGCAAAGTCTGTGTCATTGTTGAGATTTATTTTATATAATTTGTGTTGTTGATGTACTAGATTGGGATGCTACTTATACAACATACACCTAGCTAAAATAAAATAGAAACAAATATTCCTACATTACTCTTCCCTTGTGAAAGTTTTAATGTTCAGTTTTTGTGTTTTGATATAAACGGGTTGGACAAAATACAGTAACAGAAAGTAACTCAACAGTACCACAAACATCAGCATCCAAGATGATCGCATTGTATAAAAACAAGCACACATACTACGTTTTCAAAGCATGCCATTAACATAATGTAACACACAACCATCTAATGTAGTAGCCCTAACAAAATCTAAATTTATCACATCACGTCACGTGTGCATCACTTGGTGATGCACACGTGACGCGTCTGCTGCACACACTGCCTCCTGTCGGGTGTTTTGGTTGGGTATACTCCAGCCTGCACACTATAAGTGGATAGAGAAAACAGTACAGACAAATGGAGATATAACATCAGTATATTGTAGTTAAAAAGGAAAACACCTTAGCTGCTGAAACCTCAACACTGTAGCTCTACATTATAACACCTGCAATGTGAAGCTTAACATTCCTGAGTGTAAATAAAATTCATCCATGCTTTCAAATGAGTAGATGAGAAATTCACTTTGTGTATGTTTCTTGATGCCTACAAATGTCAGCCCCAGAAACAATTCCCTTGGACTGTTATCTAAATAGTATTGAAAATATTTAAGACTTCAGTGGAAAAGCTCTGTGGAAATTTCTGTGAAAATTATTACCTAAAATCAATGAACGTTGTTTTCTCTGTCTGATAGAAAACCACAAAAAGTATAACCTTATAAAAATAATATATTGTAATTATGGCAATATATTTTTTACCTTATTATTTTTGCCAATAATAGATGTGCTTTGGTACAAATAAACAGTGAGGAGGTTGGGGTTTTATTTCCCTCTCTGCCTGCTGCCTCAGTGAGACCAGCTACAGCAGCCCATGAGGCTGGCCGCCTCTCTGGCAGCATGCAGCAGCAGCAGTTGGCGCCGGTGTGGCGCTGTCCACCCGCGTGGTGCTGAAATCTGCTCCAGTGCTCTCCCCCTCCTTTTTCTTTCTCTCACACTGCCTCTCTACATCCCCCTCTGTCGCCCACCTCCACTTAGAGCACGTAACTATTGCAAATTCAATTTTTCAAAAATAATTTGCGTTTGTTGTATTGGTTAATTTACCATTTGTAGCACTG
This sequence comes from Ctenopoma multispine, assembly GCA_034779795.1. NCBI lineage: Eukaryota > Metazoa > Chordata > Actinopteri > Anabantiformes > Anabantidae > Ctenopoma > Ctenopoma multispine. The sequence goes on from JAUYWH010000002.1 coordinate 11,061,845, forward strand.
GATTTAGGTTTTAGTGTTTAGCACCATGTTGATTTATTTTTCAGCGTTATAATGCCCGTTACTCAACATGTTTCTTACTCTAACAGTCGTATATCTGTAGTTAAAATGTGCGATATTTTGGTAAATAATGTACTGTGTGTCTGTGTGTGTGAGAGATAGAGAGAAAGAAAAGAGATAGAGAGAGAGAAAGAGAGGCAAAGCGGGAGTAAGCACCTCCCTACGCCATCTGCGCTCCCCCTCCCTTTTCATTTGCTCTACAGACCTCCATACGGGTACTTTACGTTGCCTGCTGACAGAATTACTTATCTGAGGCTTTGGTAGAGCTGTGGGGGCTTGCTGTCGTAGGCAGGCTGCACTGTCTTTCTCTGACCACAGGAAGGCAACGACGAGCCTTCTCAGCCACAGAGGCATGTGCATGTAGGCAGGTACATCCAAGCCACAGGATGGATGCATTAAAACCCAGCAATATGACTCAATATGACTCATGATCTGTTATATACCGAATGTTACTTACTACATACTATACTTAGTCATCTATTAACCACAACGATTAATATTATTTGTGTATAATATAGTCCTTATGTTTATATTTACTGTTTATCTATACTGCTCAGATATACGTTTTAAAAATGTTTAATGTAATGGGAGGACTCTTAAATGACAAGCAGCCAGAGGTGATTTCAATATATAGAGTCGAAATAACAGGATCATTCTTGGTGGCTCAAACGTCACTGTTCTCTGAATGTTCACTGAGCCCATCATTGGTGGAAATAGGTGTTCTCTCTCAACCAATGACACACAGAGCTGTACAAAGAGATCTACTCCCTCTCACCGAGGAGCTTCAACCATTACAATGTTGTTCACAGGAGAAGAGGGATATGCAGACACAAAGCATGACTGTCACTGTCACGTATGACGATATACTGGATTTTATACCTTCTGTACAAAATCAGTTAAGAGGTTGGGATTGGAGTTAACTCATATGAGATTTATGGAACGAGGAATAATGAGGTACAAATTGCCTGCATGGCAGTTTTTTTTCTGGTGGCACCATTTCTTTCTCTTGTGGAGTACAATAGACGGACAGACTCGCTACAGCATCCCGGAGGAACTGAAACAGGGCTCTGTGGTAGGAAATCTAGCCAAAGATTTGGGTTTGGTTGTATCTGAACTGTATCGACGTAAACTGCGGATAACCTCGGAGGCTGGTAAGCAGTATTTTAGTGTAGACTTGGGAAAAGGAGAGCTGGTGGTGACTGATAGGATAGACAGAGAGGAACTGTGTGGACAAAGACCGTCATGTTTGTTGCCTTTGGAACTAGTTATTGATAATCCCCTGCAGCTGCATAGAGTTGAAATTGAAATACAGGATACAAACGATAACCCTCCGAGTTTTCTCACTAAAGACAAAGTGGTGAAAATTGCAGAGCTGGTAAATCCAGGCGCGCGTTTTCCATTAGAAAGCGCACAGGATCCCGATGTTGGCGCTAATTCTGTACGTTCTTACCTCATAAGCAAAAATGACAATTTCAAATTGACTGTTAAAAACCACAAGGACGGAAGGAAAATCCCTGAACTGGTCCTTGAAAAACCACTTGATCGAGAAAAGCTGCCTGTACACAATCTTATTCTCACTGCGGTAGATGGGGGAGATCCGACGCGCTCAGGGACATCAGAAATTACAGTTATAGTACTTGATAACAATGATAATGCACCACAGTTTGAGAGACCGATATATGAGGCTAATGTCAGCGAAAAAGCAATACCTGGATCTGAAATTTTACATGTTAAAGCTACAGATGCAGACGAAGGACTAAATGGGGAAATTGAATATTTTTTTGCAGAGCAAACCACCGAGGATGTTTTATCATTATTCCACATTGAACCTTCTACCGGAGCTATTATCGTTAAAGGCTCTTTAGACCATGAAACGAACTCGTTACATAGGTTTGACATAACTGCAAAAGACAAAGGTAGCCCGGATATGGATGGGCATTGTAGCGTCGAAATTAAAGTAGTGGACATTAATGACAACATTCCTGAAATAATTGTGACGTCCTTAACAACACCTGTTGCAGAAGATTCTGCGATCGGAACCGTTATTGCATTAATAAGTGCAAAAGACCCAGATTCTGGTGACAATGGTAAAGTTACGCTGAGTGTGTCTTCCAAATCCCCGTTTAAGTTAAATCCATCGGTCTCTAATCATTTCTCATTAGTGACGAATGGTCCACTTGACCGTGAAAGAAATAGCCAATATATTGTCACTATTACTGCTACTGATTCTGGAAGACCCTCATTATCTAGTGAAAAGATAATACGTGTTGAGTTATTAGATGTTAATGACAACCCGCCAGTTTTCACACAGTCTTCCTATGTGGTTTATGTAAAAGAAAACCATTCTCCAGGGAAGATTTTGTGCTCACTGTCAGCAGCGGATCCTGACTCGGGTGACAATGCGAAGATATCCTACTCCATCTTAGACTCTAAAGTACAGGACGTGTCTGTCTCATCTTATGTTTACATTAACTCAGAAAACGGCAGCATCTACAGCATGCA
>JAUYWH010000002.1:11089908-11125942 GCA_034779795.1 Ctenopoma multispine
TCAGAGTACAGTGATTTCACTTTGATTAAGCCCAGCAGCACCACAGACTTTAAGGAGGTGATCAGTGTCCTGGATGCGTCTTTACCTGACAGCACCTGGACCTTTGAGAGCCAGCAGGTGAGCAGACTCAAACACTGACCTAAATAATCATGAAATAATTAGCAGGTCAGGTCAGTCTTTAAACTGTAGACCTTTAAGAGTCAGCAGGTGAGCAGAAAATTTGTATTGTCTGAATTTTTTTTTGTAAAATTGCGCTGTACACAATTAACGTAGTGTTTGTTTTGCCCTTTTTTAATTCAGTAGTTTTGTTGGCTATAGTTAAACATAGAAAAAGTGTATATACTTTGTATAATTTAAAATAATAACACGCTTCTAGGGTATGCACATGTGTTATATGGTTAAAGGAGATTCCATCAGCATTTTTCTGACAGTTCTAATATACAATACAGTATATTTCTTCATATTCAATGGGTTCCTTTTGCTCTTTTTTTCTGAAACTCAAATTTGCTGTTCTGTTTGTGGCATTTTTATATTGTCATATACTTTTTATATTTATATACTTTTATACTCCAACTTTATTGGGCTTGGTAGAAGAAGAAAAACAGTTTGGAAACCATGCCCCCCGGCGGATACTTATAGCATTGCTATGAATAACAGCTGCTGTGTTTTGTGTGTGTTTTGACTATGAGGATTTCTCAATGAGAGCACGTGACTGATTCTTTTCAATGGTGTAACAATAAGATCACATCTATCCTCAATATATTTCCTTGTGTAATTTAAAATATTATTTTTCAAAGTCATAACAGTTCCACTCCGGTAATCAGTTTGCGTTGTCCTCTCAAACTTTCAAAATGAAAATGAAGTTGATACTTGTCTGTCAGTGAAGTCACTGGAAAGTTTTCAATGTGTCTGCGAGAGATCTGTGTGACAGCGCTGGTCCAGCCCTGTCTTCCAATGAGAGGGAAGACCTGTGTGGCCTCTCCCCGCCCATGAGCGGAGCGAGGCAGAGGAGACAGAGCAGAGAGTTTGAGCGGAGAAAGAAAAAAACTTTGATTTTCGTTTTCTTTTCAAAGTCGCCATGATTACATCAAAACTTCCCATCGCTCTGTTTTTGAAACGGACATGTTTGTTATCGACACTGGTTGCCTGGTTGTAACACTACTATGGATACGTTACGGTGAAACCAGAGGTTAGAAACTTTCCCATTCCCCGATCCTCGGAGCGCAGCACAATGGACTCCAGGCAGAGAAAGCGCTCCGGAGGAGGGAGGCTGTGGATTTGCTTTTATCTAGCGTGCCTCTCCTGTGCGTCCGCTCAGCTCAGCTATTCCGTATCGGAGGAACTAAGTCCGGGCGCTGTTGTTGGAAATATCGCTAAAGATTTGAGTCTCACTGCTCACCGGATTGTTCAGAGGAGATTGAGGCTAGTGTCGGATGAATCCACTACGCAGTACTTAGAGGTAAAGCAGGAGACCGGCGATTTGGTTATTAAACAAAAAATTGACAGGGAACAAATGTGCGAATTAAGTTCAGCATGTTCACTACACCTTCAGATAGTTTTGGAAAATCCTTTAGATATTCAACGTATCGTGGTGGACATTCTGGATGTTAACGACAATGCACCTCAGTTTTCAACCAGCAACATTTCTTTAGAGATATCAGAGGCGGCCGCGCCAGGAACAAGGTTCCGTTTGGAGAGCGCTCACGACCCAGACGTGGGTACCAACTCATTACGTACTTACTATCTAGCAGGAAATGACTTTTTTGTTTTAAATGTGGAAACTAAAAGTGACGGCAGCAGGTTTCCAGAGCTAGTGGTTGATAAACCTCTGGACAGGGAGACGCAGGCCTCGTTTCGCCTGTTGCTCACTGCTGTAGATGGTGGTCAGCCGGAGAAATCTGGCTCAACACTGCTGCTCATTAAAATCTTGGATGTAAATGACAATGCGCCAGTCTTTGACGAGTCTGTAAAGAAAGTTAGACTATTCGAAAATGTTGCACGGGGCACTTTATTGACAAAACTGAACGCGACTGACGCGGACTCGGGCAATAACGGAGAAATATCTTTCTTGTTTAGTAAATACACACCGGAACGAGTTCTCACACTTTTCAGTGTGGATTCTAAAAGCGGGGAGATACATGTGAAGGGTGATGTGGATTATGAAAAAGCCACAGCATACCACATCACAGTACAGGCCAGAGATGGTGGATCTCCAGCTATGGAGGGCTCCTGCAACGTCATAGTGGACATCATTGATGTGAATGACAACGCACCAGAGGTGACACTGACATCACTAACCAGTCCTATCAGAGAGGACTCAACAGCAGATACTGTGATAGCTCTCATAAGTGCACGGGACCAGGACTCTGGAGTGAATGGAGAGGTAACATTAACTGTCCAACAAGGTTTGCCATTCAAACTTAATTCAGCTTTTGGCACGCACTACAGTCTCATCACTGCTGGTAACCTTGATCGTGAGACTGTCCCAGAGTACACAGTGGTCATCAAGGCCACTGATGCTGGTTCCCCTCGCCTTTCATCACAGACCACCTTTGTGGTCAAGCTCTCAGATGTAAATGACAATGCCCCCATCTTCTCTCAGCTTTCATATTCTGTGGATGTCCCAGAGAACAATGCTCCCAGTGCCCCCATTGCTGCTGTGTCAGCCACTGACCCGGACCTTGGTGATAATGCTCGCATCTCCTACTCCATCCTCCCTAGCATGGTCCAGGGCTCGCCCATTTCTTCTTATGTCTACATTAATCCAGAAAGTGGACACATTTACAGCATGCGTTCTCTGGATCACGAACAGCTTAATGCTTTCCGTATTGAGGTGCAGGCCCGGGATGCTGGAGTACCTGCACGGACAGCCAACGTCACTGTACATGTCTTTGTGGTAGATGTGAATGACAATTCACCAGTGATTGTACACCCCTCCTACTCAAAAGACATACGACTACAGCTCACTGTGCCCCCATCTGCTGGCCCAGGGCATCTCATAAATAAACTTGTGGGGGTGGATGCAGATAGTGGGCACAATGCATGGTTGTTTTACTCTGTTGCCCCTGGACCAAATGCTGGCATGTTCCGTATTGGAGCACACACTGGGGAGCTCCGCACAGCCCACAAATGGGCTGAAGAAGAAGGGGGCTCGTCTTATGACATTACTGTCATCATCCAGGACAATGGTGAGCCGCCAAAGACCTGTTCTGTGAACATTACAGTGACTGTGGATGAGAAGAGCACAGTAAACAGTGCTCCAACAAACCCACGCCACACACCCTTCTATCAGCGCACCGGAATGTCGGACATCACCCTGTACCTCATCATCTCTCTAGCCTGTGTATCAGCGGTGTGCTTTATCACCTTTGTCATCCTCATGGTACGATGCCTAAGGCGTAGTGGCCCAGGGCTGGGAGGCTCTGACTCCTGCTGCTATGGTCGCCACAGGTCCAGCCGATACCATCAGAGGCCCAGCAAGGACTTGCACCTCCAGCTCAACACTGATGGGCCAATACGATATATGGAGGTTGTGGGAGGCCCCCAGGAGCCACACACACGCACCTACAGGCCTTGCTACTCCACCATATCTAGCCGGAGTGACTTTGTATTTATGAAGACACCCATGCTGAGTCACAACAACACACTCAACATGACACTCAGCAGGAAGCACCTTATGAACTCTGCCAGTGAGGTGAGGGTTTAAATGGGAGAGAAAGCACTGGTGGAAAATGCTGCTGAAAAAAGACCAATTCAAGTTTTTCAGTATGAATGATTTGAGTTTTGAAGATACAGAACTATTTAAATCTGTGCTTTTTTGACAATGGTATATGTGTGTGTGGAAAAGGTTGGCAACATGGTTTGAGGTTTTGAAGCCTAGAGTTCCTCAGTCACATAGTTCTGCAAACCTCTGCTTATTTTAGCATAAGGATCTCTCTCTATGTTTCGAGCTTTGTTGTCCTACTATACAGGTTTTGGCAGCAATGAACAGCTCAATATTTATATAGTTACTATCTCAGACTTCCAGTAGCTAACTTGGCAGTAAAGAACTCGTGTTTATGAATATTAAAGATGGAGATATAGTAAGAGAGGCTGGAACTAGATAGCTGCAGAAAAGACAAAGGATTGTGTAAGGAAGTATGTGCTTCTAACAGATGGAGAGGAGGAGGCAAACAGATGAAAATAGGTCCTGCAGTGCTGGCTCAGTGGAATGGCTGGGAGACAGAGGGGAACAGGATGACAGAAGGGGGATGGAGGGGTGTTGAAGAGGGAAAAGGAAAGGGCAAAGGAAAGAAAATTGTAAAAGGGGTGGGGGGAAGAGTCAAAGAATAAAGCAGTGGCTGAAAAACAGGAATTCATAGGGTCAGTGGCCTGACCCCCGACTTCCTGTTGTCCTCTGAACTTTTGGTGATTGGTTCCAGGACTCAGCTGTTCTTGATGTGATAGCAACCATTTTGATTTTTCATGTTTAGATCCTCCTTTCCATGTGCTCAGAGTGGGGTGTGAATGGGGGGCTAACCAGATACTTGTCACATAAATAAAAGAAACACACAGCCCATTTAGTGGTTTAATGCAAAAGGAAAACTGTCAGCCATTTTCTAGCCCTGACTCTGTTCACCAGGTTGATAATTTCAGTAAAACTCAAAGAGAAAATGTGGTTTTCTAATCATTATTTATCTTTATTCCATGGATCCTTAGTTACATCATGTTTAATGTACAATTGATTACTGAAGGTCATTATTCTTCTCCACAAAACAGGATGTTTACCTTTGTGCCTGTTTGCTATCTCTGAAATTCTCCTGTTTTTCATGACATAGTCTCTGTGTTGAATTAGGCTGTCCCTCAGGTCAGCAGGGTACCATCTGTCTCTATGCTTTAGTGACACGTGTGCAATGAGGACAGCAGAGGAAAAGAGATAGAGGGATAGATAAAGGGAAAGGAGAGATGGCTTTACGCACGTGTTCTGCAGCGACAGACGGCACAGGCTATAATGGCTGTAGAGCTGCAGTCATCACTGTGGGTGTTTATGTGCTTGTGCATTATTGTGTGTACAAAACATCCGGCACAAGAACTCCTCCAGTAGTGTGTAATTTTAGAAGCACCCTGGGGCCTTCCCACTGCCCTCCTTTGTATCCTATATTCATTTGTAGCATACTGTTTTGGCACACTTTAAATATGTGCTATAACACAAAACTTTTTACTGACACAATTTATGAATACATTCAGACTGTTGCTTCCAGTTGGTTTGTGACACATAAATGTTTGAACCATGCCTATAATCAGACGGAGCTTTTTGACTCAGGAACAAACCATGTAATCCTGATGTCTGCATGACTGAGTGTTATATGTTCTCATTCTGTAGGAGTTTATAAGGGTTGGTACATGCACCAATTTAAGCACAGTCTTGTGAATAGTTATTTTCAAGGGTGGTAAAGCTTCACGTTTGAGTGAAAGTCTCCACAAGGGTTTGGGGAAAGGAAGGAAAAGGAAAATGCATGACAGAATGTGTGAGTCTCTGCTGTATGTGCTAAAATTATATGATTATATGATGATCTGAGTGTGTGTGCTGAAGATTTATCAGAGCATTATCATAAACAGCTTCCTCTTTTCAGTCTGAGCAACAGGTGCAGCAAAACCATGGTTCTTTTACACCTGTATGTTAGCAAACTGGATCTTCCACAAAGAAAACCAGGTGTGTGAATGAAATGTGAGCATGAACTATATTTCTTCAGCTGTCAGTGAAAGAGAGAGATAAAGGAAGCAAGAGGAATGATCTATTAATTGGTCTTTGTACATCACAATTTGTTTATCATGCGCACTATAAAGTGGTTAGCTAGTAAATGGACGTTGTAGCGTAACATTTGCATGTTTACAAGCATTTACTGTAGATTTTACTTTGTGCTGAGCAGTCCAACTTAGGCCTCTTGATGTTTCCATCTCCTTTCTAAAGTTGATCTTGCACATGTTATGGTGGATTAGCTCATGATTCAGATCAGGTTCTAATTCACCTGAAGATCCTTCAAAGCTCTTTGGTTCAACTTTAACATGTAGAAGAAACAGAATAATAGTGTTTAAAGCTTCCAGGTTGGTGTGAAGGTCTTTGTGTTGAATGAGAATTGAGGCCATCAAAACTGTAATCCCTTCATCTCTCTACACTGGCCAGTGGTCTGAATAACCTTTTCTGTCTCTTTTGCCTGCCCCTAGGAAAACATTTGTGCGTTTTGAATACCTCCATCTCATCTTAGATGATAAACTCATTTCATAAACTTAGTAATAAACAAGCAATCATAGCTCAATTAATTTGAGCTAAAGTCAATTTGATGTTCTCTCTATTGTGCTATTAAACCTGGCTTGGGATGTGTTTTCCTGGGCAACTGCAGTTGTGTAAACCATCTTCACACAAGAACCCATAAACTTTTTACTTGAGCAGAATAGATTTAAATGTTTATTGAAATTGTCTGTCCAAGCTGCCGATAGTTAAATATACAGTATTACAGCAAATCAGCTATTTTGTTTAAGCTATTTGGGCCTAGTATTACAGGGTTTTTTAACCTTTATTTCACATACCTGCTGTGGAACCTTACCTTGGAAATGAAACTGTGTGTCTGTGAATGTATGTGTGGTGAGAACGACTCACACAACTGGAATGCAGGGCCTCTCTGTGGATGTTCCCTAACCCTCCACTCAGGACTGATCTTTTTCTGTTCCTACCCAAATGCAGACAGACTTACATGGCCACACACAAGCATACACGTATGTCTCAAAGTTCATTTTTAGACTTCAAACATTGAACCGGATCTGCTCCTCCTCTTCTATTTCTTTATCCACTGACAGCTATTTTTGCTCAGCATTAAATCCATTACAAGTTTCTGTAATACTTGTATTTTATTATTGAACAGACTGATTGCTCTACAACTCTGTAACTTCTTTACAGTTCACACTACCTCTCACCCTCTGTAGTGCTCTTCACAGGTACTTAGTAAACCATGCAGTGAACCATGATACCGTCTTTCACTTGTATTGTCTGCATTCATATTGGACACTGGTCCCCATTTGACTTTGCTGCGACCCATGATTGATCATTTTTTCGTTCAGTGCTTCATTAAGTAACCATGCATTAGTGCATTTATGTATTCTAGTCTTGGTAGTGACCAGTTTATCCTGCAGTACACTTACCTTTGTATGGGTATTTTTCCTTTATGTTTTCTCTGCTGCTCTCTTGCGTCTTTCCATCATTCCCTCAGGGAGAACAGCTCTTTTAATAATGCAGCACATCATCCTGCCGGCCTCTCTCTCTCCTGGGAGCTCTTGTGTCGATTAGGCTGCAGAATCTGGAGCCAAGCCAAGGGTCTATTCACTGCATCACTGCACAACAAGAGAGCCTGAGAGAGAGGGAAAGGGCTAGAGAGATGGAAAAGACTTGGTGACATGGCCAGTGAGGTTTCAATGAACAAGAGTGCAGCAGGCTTGAAGATTAATAAAAGACTAGCAGAAACATCTCTGTATGAGAGGATTTTATCAGAGCTACCTTCGCAGCCTTATCTTAACTAAATCTCCATAACAAACAACATTAAAAGGACTTTTTCTGCATCTATAGAACAGATTTTTATAAAAGCCCTCTACATAATCAGATATCTGTTTGGGAACTTAACCAATCTGTCCCTCAACAAGACTCATCAATTCAAGTTATAGTTTTGCTTTACCTGCCTTGTTACCCATTACCCATTGAGAGCCTCCCTTTCAGAAGTCAAGTGGTGCAGTGATACAATCTGCCTTTTTAGTTTTTATAAGTAGAGCCTCAGTCTGTGTATTTGTGCACACGTGTTTTTCTATGCAGCATTTTATGCTCCACAGCTTCTGTAACAACATGGATGCCTGATCATACCCATATATGTTGCCATCTGTAACCTTTAGTTGAAAAAAGGGAAAAGGTTTATACAGACATAAAACACAATCACACACTGATGTGTCAACCAAAAAGCAACACCTTATGAACCAAAGTGTCCGTCTCAACACATATTTCCATTGTTGTGATGAAACATATATTTCACGTCGCATCTTCTGTTCTCTTCTCAGCAAAAACCTCCCAACAATGACTGGCGCTTCACACAGGGACAAAGACCTGGACCTAGCGGGTGAGTAAACATTCACACACACACACGCACACTGGTAAAAGTGTGTGTAGTAATGTCAAGGACATGCTGGTTTGCTGCACAATGCAAGCTTGTTTTAGTGATAGAGAGTGATGAAACATGAGGAATAAATGAGGGGTTGTAGTGAGTGCTGCAGCCATTAAGATTTCAACATCCAAAGATTCAATTAAAAAAAAGACCATAATGCAACCATCTGGCTTGATTTTGGATTAAATTAAATGGTGGTGTACTTTATTGTTGCATTTTATTGCATTCTTCTGCTCAGTCCTGATTTACATTCCTGAAAGAGCATCTTTGCCTCCTTCCAGACTGCTTTATAAAATGGCTGCTGCAGCTTCCACTCCCCCTCCCCTCCCGTTCCTCTCCTCTCTGCACTCTCTGAGCCTGTGCACCATCACTCAGTACTGCTGATGAGGGACGGTGGCCAGAGCTAGTGGGGGGATGGGGTAGTATATTTGTCCTTCTTGCTCTCTTCATTACACTGACTGAAATTAAATTTTCATAAATCAGTGGCTTGCCCATTAAATGGCAATAGATTAATTGTGTTTCACTATTTCAGATGTGTCTTTTAGCAAGTGCGTGTGTGTTGCTATTTGTTCCTGTTGTGGGGGGAAACTGGCAGTGTGCAGTAACAGTTTTCACAACGATGATTTCACAAAACCCTTTATGAGTCCAGCCTTCTCCCTGAAACAAACCAGCTGGGGTGTAAAGCTCTGTTCAGCCAAGTCAGGAAAATGTTAGATACACACAAGAACAAGTTGCCACCATATCTGAACACCACTGGGATTATACTGTAGATGCACTGGACATTCTTGATGTTAGTGGTCAAAAGTCAAGGTCAAAAACTATTTTCCCATCGCTGGTATTCGAAATGGATATGACAGACTCAGCATATTTTCTACTGAGATCAACACAACACCTCTGTAGTTTCTTTTTTATTCCCACATTAACCCAAATCTTCAGTCAAATACAAAATGGTTCTTTCAGGCTGTATAACTTGTTGTGTTTTTAGTCCCCACATGCCATACGGTACACACATACGATGGACGCCGAAGAGTGGGACAAGGTACCAATTTAGACGTAGACCCTGTATGGTCCCTGTCGGTCCTTAGTGGCTGATCAGTGTTCAGTTTTGTCAAATCAGTGTTTGGTGGATCTGATCAGCTGATAAGGGCAGACAGTGACTAAATTATTTTAGGTAGTGCACTGCAGTTGATTGCTGTGCTGTGTGTAGATGTACCTAACCCATAGCTTCTGTTAGTCTCCCTAAAAGTTTGATGGGGTTTGTTGATCGATGTGCATAGGCCACAATGCCTGCTGTGGCGTAGAAAGGATTGTGACACTTTTGAGTTTGTGTGCAGTGTTTTGTAGATTTGCTATGCCTTGTATGTGTGTTCTACATATAGTCATTACAGTCTGAGAGCTACTGTTTACTTTTCTTGTAGGGGACTGGCTGACCATACAGTGGTGACTTTAATGTGTGTCTGTGGTGGTTGTAGCTCAACATCCCCACATATGGCTTTTTCATGTGATTTATCACCTAGACGACACAACAGAGACAATGACGAGCGCTGCCTCATGATTGATTTCTTCAAAATGCTTGTTAGAGGTTGAAAAGTTCCTCAATGGAGTAAACAGCACTCCACATCCTGAGGTCAACATGCAGATTAGACAGATGTCAGCATGTGCATCGTGACTGGCTGTATTGTATTAAATTAGTGTCTAGATGGTTCCATGCAAAACAACAAGGAGAATCATCCTTGGAGATAAAACATGTCATGTGGAAAATTGAAAAAATGTAGCCTCGTCTGGCCAACCGAGGACATCCCTCTGGACAGTTCACAATCTTGCCCACAGGAAGTGATAATCCTGACCACAGGAAACGCTTAACACAACCACAGGATGTGATAAGTACAGAGAGACGCTAATTTAGCTCAAATAAAGCATTCCCTTCTTATCTGATGTGATATGAAGAGGCACAAAATGGCTTCCCTGGCATTACTGGCCATGCTGTTACCCAGCCTGTTTCTCATTGGTTGTCTAGCACAGGACGTTGATGGTTCTCTCACTTGGTCTCTTTCTGGCACTGAAGTGAAAACCACTTCAGAGTTTGGCAGTGTGATCTGGCAACCTGCTCTTAAAAAGAGTCCAGTTGCTTTGTTAGGATTTCGTTTTTACTTTTTTCCCTTTAACTTTTTCTGAACTCCCTCAGTCAGATCAATTTGTCCAAGATTTTTGTTTTTGTTGGTTGTTTAAAATAGAAAAAGAGATTTCCTCTTTACATCTCATGTATTTAACACAGTATCTAGATGCAGTGTCTTACTACAGCCTTATTATATGTCATTGAGTTTCCTCTTTGGATGAGCCTGTGGGTAAATGATGTGGCTTGTGATTACCCCAAACAGTCAAATAACCAATGGATTGCACACACATTTCAGGAGGTTGAGAGAGTAGTTTTACAGATTTAACTTGTGATGTCTGCAGAAGTTTCTTAGTTTTTGTCTGATCTAGTGTACCAGAAGCATGAAGAAGCTTCAATGCCAACTTGAACAGAGTCTCACAGGTCACAGGTCTGCTTTCTCCTTTGTTGCCCCCACATGCAAACTGCAGACTTTAAATAAACAAGCTTTTGAAGGTGAAGGTTGCCCAGATGGAAATGTTTAGTGCTCACTGAGCGCAGCATGTGTGACTATGCAGACAGCTATTTCCTTTTAAATGTGTGATCATTAAATAATTTATTAGATTTACTACACTGTGCAGTGTTCATGCTCATACCGGAGAGAGTGTGTATGTTGTACAAAATTTACTTTCTGTTAATGTGCAAACACGCTTGCTACTTTGTGTCTGTGTGCAGACACATTTCTATCTGCCTTTACAAAAGTGTGTTGAAGAGTGTGTGTTTGTTTGAGACACACCTTGTTTTGTAAACTATACATCCTCCTTGTTATCTTTGCTGAGTTCTCCTCAGGCTGTGTACTTCACTGTCAGCTGCTTTGCCTTTACATCATAAACCACTGTCAAACCAGTCAGCTGAACACACACACACACATGCACAGCAGAGGACAAACCACAAATTATTTACATTTTCCTTCCTTACCTTTGCCACAGGGCAACTGGAGGACCTGAGGTTGCCATGGGAACTGGCCCTTGGCCTCAGCCCCCTACTGAAGCTGAACAGCTCCAGGCCCTGATGGCTGCCGCTAACGGTGAGTCCTTTTCCTTCTCATCTTTCTCCTCCTTCCTATTAATTCATCTTCTTTTCTAAACCCATCAGTGTAGCCAGTGTGTGTGGACATTGGTGGTTTATTAAAGATTCCTGTTTGGTTGAAGGGCATCTAGCAAGACTCACTGATAAAGCTCTCTCAGTTCACATTGGTTTCCATGTAATATGGTGTCCTATTACAGTAAGATAGAGTAAGTGAAACCTTAAGATAAAGCAGTTTTTTTCTGTATTAATTGGTCATAAAACAATAGAAATACAACAATGAATGTATTATTAGTTAAAATAAATTGTTCATTCACCATAATGCCAGAAGTGATGATCTGGCCATAGTTTAAGAGAAATCTAAACACAAATGCAGGTTCTCTCACTTTTTTTTACATTCAGAGTTTGTGTAGTTCTTCAGATAAATGGTACAATCACTGTGTTGAATTTAACAATAAGACAGAGAGTACATGTTTGAACTGTAAACACTGAACACATGCAGTGTTTTACCATAATCAGGAGCACTTCCTCCTTCAGGCAGCTACTACACACAAAGTTTTCAATACTCTACAGAGCTAATCCTTATCTTCCTGTCCTGTTCATGGACTGACTGTCTGACCACCATTGTGGGACACACACAGTGACTCATCTTTGGCTTGTTATTGTGAAAGTCTTAGTAATCACATGGACAATTACACACACACACTGCTCTGAAAGCAAGCTGAACAAAACGAACACAGGCAAACACACAATAATACAGAAATGGTGGAGAGACAAATTCAACATTATTTATATTCAGTATAAATTTTCAGTATATATCTACAATAGGATTGATTAATTGTTTCCACTGTTATTTTATCAGTGACATAACACATTTACCCTGGCTCTCCACACACCCACGTTCCTCTCTTAGACACTTGTCTGAAATTTTTCCTTTGTAATGAATGGAGAGAGAAAACGCTCTGTCCTGGGCTGATAAACTGCATGTCAGCATAAAGTCAAGAGTGAACAGTGTTGTCAGAAAGGAAAGAACAAACAAAGAATGTAACAAATGCTGAAGATTGTCTCTCCTCTACACTTAATGTCACATATTTACGTAGCCTTTTTTAATCTGTTGATAGAACAACACATGGCAAACACCACTAGAGAGAATATTGTATGTTTTCAGTACGATCACCTTGCTCCCTAAAAGCCAGTGAAGTTAGCACGACAGTTTTTATGTGCACATTTGATTTTATAGGCTGAGAGGAACTACAAGATGGGGGAGGGAGCATCTGTGTTTCTGGCTCTGCAATGCAGGGGCTGTGGGAGCATTGCGAGCTGAGCAGCTACGTCATGTGCACACAGACTTGGGCCATGCATGATAGAAACACAGGAGGGTGCTGGGAAAGCAGTTGCATCATTATTAACCAAATAAAAACATCTGCACACAGTTGAGCAATTCCTAACACAACTCTATATTTTGTTCTACTCATTTTCCTTTACTGCAGTTTCATGAATAAGTTAAATCTGAATTTCACACTGAATCTCTTTATATAGAAGTTTAAAATGTCATTTTTCTATGTTGTTATTTTTATCACCTAGTTTTATTACAGCATCCCTGTGTAACACTATCATACTAAAACCTTAAAATTCTTAGTGTCTAACAAGTTTCATCCCTCTCTCATCTCCCTCCTCACCCCCTTATTCCCCCACTCCGTCTCTCTTCCCCCCAGAAGTGAGTGAGGCTACGGCCACTCTGGGACCTGGCACAATGGGCCTCAGCACTCGCTACAGCCCCCAGTTCACTCTGCAGCACGTGCCAGACTACCGCCAGAACGTCTACATCCCTGGCAGCACAGCCACCCTCACCTCCAACCCCCAGCAGCAGCAGGCCACGGCCCAGCAGGCCACCCAGCAGGCACTGCCCCCGCCCCAGGTGTCGGCCCAGCCCGAGCCCCCCAAGGCCGCCCAGACCCCTGCCTCCAAGAAGAAGTCTACCAAGAAGGAAAAGAAGTAGATCAGGATGGAGACAGGTGCAGGAATGATAAACCAGGCCTAATCTGATAAGAAGTTCAACCCCCCACACCCTCCCCATTAGGTATCTTACTGCTCTGCTATCACTCATGCTAGCCACGGTCTAAATAATGACAGCAACTCACTTTTGACCACACTGAGGATGTTGATGGTTCTGTGAAAGAGTGTGTCTTGAAGGATCTGGATGTGATGAAGGTTGTTGCCGGTGTTAGTAACTTGGGTAAAAGGGTCTAGTATTTCTATAATCATCAGTCAGTAGATATTATTGGCAGGGTTTGGGGGGTTACTGTGTTTTGGGGTTGTTGTTTTTTGGCAAACATCAAATGGACAAAGAAATTCAGTGTAAGGAACCTTGCTGGCATGACAAGGCTATACAAGATGAACTGTTGGTGTTTTTCATGTTGGATTTATTGTGCTCTTCCCCTCGAGGAGTAAAGTCAGCTATTGTAAAGTACGCTAGTTGCCATTCATTAGATTCATATATAGGGCCAGCCTTGCAGGGTTTTAAAGCATACGCCTGTGGATACGAGGCCATTATTTGACAGGTATTACAAACTCTTCTGCATGCTCTTTAAGGTTAAAACCACATATACTAGTTTAGAGTTGTAAACTATGCATTGCAAAAGCAAAGAGGAGGACAACATGAATCTATTACCCTCCCTCCAATTGCAGGTCAATATAATGCACATGTAGCATTTACTTGACACAAAATGAGAATTACTTTTGTAATCATAGTTTAAAAGATAAGATTTTAATCTCCTGATATTTTTATGACCTGGGCATGCACCCAGAGCAGGGGCTGGCAGAGGGTGGAGCATGACATGAGTTGTGCTGTCCATGCAGCTGGTATAGCAGCAGGGACCAGCTTCTTATATTAAACCTCCAGATGGGCACAGACATGTCGTGTCCCCTCTACCGGCCCCCCCTCTTCACACCCAGCTCGTGTCCTTCCCCTCACTCACTACCCCACATTGTAGAGCCAAACAATGAGAAATGCACTGTTTTTATTCTGAAGATGACATGATGTAGGGGTAGTAATCACTTCCGTCTTTAGAGAGACACATAGATGTGGTAAACTTAAGTGCTTAGGAGTTTCTAGATACTTTTCAGGCCTCTAGGGTCTTGATGGAGTATTTCCCCACACTACCCTAAAGTGCTGAAAAAAACCTCTTGGTGTGACAGTATGTTTTTTCTTTGGGGAATAATGATTCACTAGCATAGAAGAATCGTTTGTATAAGATATGAAGTCTTTACTTTGCCATCCATCTCTGTCAGGCCCCTGGCCAAAATACAACTGCATGAGAGAAGGCAGCTTGCAGACTGGGCCAGGAAGGATGGAGGGGTTGTGGTGAGGGGTACACAGACGGAGGTGGTACCTTTATGTCAACCAGGGGGTGGGAAACAACCGTGGCTCTACCAACTGAATGTACAGAGGAACCACTGTTGACCTGCCCACCCCCTAAACTTTCTCTAATGCACTGACCCAGGTAGAGGTCAACAAAGCAAAGCGCAGCAGTCCCCGTTAGTGAGGAGGTGCCACTCGAGAGCCCTTTCAAATATCCTTCCACCACGGAAACCAATGGGAAAACCTCAGTCTCTCTACCACTCATCTCCCCCCTCCACTCCCTGGTCCTGTGAGGCTCTTCCCCACTGTAAATAAACAAGTCCTGTCAATGGAATGAGCCAGTTGTTTGTATTGTAGGGGCCACGTCCAAAATTTTCAAAATAAAAGTCCCTCTCCACAAGGCGTGGCTTACTACTGGAATGTGTTGCATTTTGTTTTTCAAAAAAAATATTTAAAAAAAGCTCAAAAATCTGAAATGTTCAAAAGTTTGTGTTGCAATGTAGTAACTAAGCACCATGAAAGCCAACTAACTCTTCAGTGTAAATAAATGAATTAAAGATAACTTTAGGTAAGTAAAACAAAGTGACACACGTAGACTAGCTAACTTGTGATATGTGTTGCGCATATTTTTGTGTTCATTTTCTCTCTATTATCTTTTATCACCCTGTAAAGAAACAAAAAAAAATATGAAAATGTTTCTATCCTTCTGTAACCTCTTAATGTTCTTTTGCGGTGATTTTATCTTGTGCATTTGTGAAAGAATGCCTCTCATTCTCTTTCTGTCCATATGAACAAATTATAAATATTATATATGTGTAAGTCCGTCCGCTGCTGAATTAATACTATTCTATCCTGCTGTATTATCTTTCTTATCAAATGCTTATCCCCCACGCTACACCCCTGTGTTACTCTTATTTTTATGCTAATATTTATATTGCTGTTTTATTTTCTCTTGGACACTGACATTTCAAATAAAAAGATTCTGAAATCATTAAAAAATATATCCTTTGTATGTATTTCTTCTTTATAAGCTAACAGGGCTTAGACTGCTGCTTTTTAGTGTGTCGTGTATTACATACATTGCTATAGACTCACCTCTGAAAAAAACAGATGCTTAAAAGTCCAATGCGGTGTTGAAGAAGAATCTTTCCTGGGGCATTTTGTCTGTGTGACCCACATTGCAGCAAGACTGCAGCACTCAGTGAAGCTTTGCTCTTTCAGGTCCATTTCAGATTGTTATGACAAAATGGAAATAGTCAGTAAACTAAAACAGATAGCACCATTATTAAATACAGATCCCTTACCACAAGATAAATACTACTTCTATTGATAAAATTATCTACTACTACTTACTTACATACTTATTAGTCTAATAGCATTTTACAGCACAATAAAATTAACTGGAATTCATATTTTAAAAGATGCCGTAGCAAGAAAATGATTTCTGTAAAAGCATTACTGTGATCAGAAAAACGCAGTATTAAAGAAGCTTTAATTTTGATAAACGGAAACTAGTAACACAGCAAAGATGTTTTTCATCCTGTTGTTATGGATTTCATGTAAGTACTTGTCATAGGAATCTGCCAAACCTTTAGGTTTGGCAAAACCAGCAACTAAAAAAAAACAGTTGACTTTATAGTGTGTGACTAATGGTAACAAAGCATTACACTCTAAGACGTCTATATTTTTACTAATTTCTCTACTCAAACTCAGCCTCTAACATCACTTTAGCGCCACACGTTTTTTCATCTTTCCTGTCAGACTAGAGGGAACATGGCAGCCTGCTTTGTGGCCTTCACAAGGTCTTACACAATAACACATCTCTATAAATAGCCCATGGGAGACGTCACTAAGCAAAACAAAAGGAGCAGGCTTTAACTTACTGCTGCAGACGTGGGATGATGTAAGGAGGGACTGAGGAGCCTCAGGGATGGAGATGTGAGTGCTGCTCAAGAATCACGCATGACATCCATTCTAACTCCAGCTAATGTAGGTTTTATAAGTTAAGGTTTCTGCCTGAAGATTACACAGCACCAAAAGCAATGAGACATCCGAGAGCATACTTTAATAAAGATGTTTAAAAAATGCAAAGAAATATGTTTTTTCTTGCTAAACAGTTCCACATTTGAACCAAGTTAAATTATTTTAAGTTGACCATCCAATTATTCGCACAGCTGCATTCCAACATCAAACCTTGCAGATGCATATACCCAAAATGGCCGACTCCTCTCCCTTCTCTCATTGTATTATATGGTTGCTATGGCAACTGTCAGACCCTGCTCTGGATGCTTTTCTCTGTTCTCCACATCTTCATTACTGATCTGTGCAGTGGCCATTATTGGCTCCGCTCAGGGCCTGGCTGAGCTGAATGACCTGCAGGAAGACAAACATATTCAGCCATTAGTCAAACCTGGCAACACGCAGGGAGACGCATACACAGGAAACATGGCAGAGTCGAGCAGGGAATCTCCCACGCACAAACACAAGTGCTTGAGTCAGATATAATAACACACTGGGTTTGTACCAGTTTGATTCACTGGGGAGATACAATATGAGCTTCTATCTGAGAGCATTTTTACTTTAGAATAAGAATTAAAGGAAACTTAAGTCTAATTTATGAGGGTATATAATGCATACTGTATACTATTAGGTTTTTAAAATAGCTTTAGAGTCATTGTCAGCTGATGATTGTCATCCTGTGACTCACAGAGACTCCTGCTGCCCTCACTGTCCCCATGTGTCATCCATTTCCCGAAGGGAAGACACAGCAGAATAGGGAGATTGTTCTCCTATTGCCCCTTTACACGGCCCCTCCCCATTTTGCTTAATTAAGCACATTCCTGTTGACTGTGTACACACACAGATATACACAATAGAGTGACACACACCATCACACAAGGGAAAATAACTAAAACTAGTGATGTACAGCAGAGAGGAAGTCAAAGTAGACTGGAACTTGACAATGGTCTGTTTGTATGTGGTAATAACATTAGTCAGAGAGTCTGGATGAAGCAGAATACCTGAATAACGCCGCCTCTCTTCCCTCTCTAAGTGAGAACTGTCAGGAATTTCCAGAATAAGGAAACAAGGATCTAATTTCAGGCTGAGGAGGATCACCACTTATCCACACGAGGGAAAAGCAGGACATGACGTAACAAACTGCTTGTGGCGGGACAGGAAGTGAGTTTCCGCGCCTCTTTTACTCATTTTACAGCGTCTCTAGTCCAGCAAAAGGAAGCAACCCTCCCCCTCATCTCCTTCACTGCCTTCCTCCTTTCTTCCTTCCCTGTCCCCCTCCCTCTTTCCTCCCATCCTGCAGCTGTCTCTGCAGCATGTTGGGTCACCACATGTTGGAGGACAGAGCCCTGCTCTGTGGATATACACAGCAGGGATAAAGATCTGCTTTATCTGGACTTTAGCAGGGAATAACTGATGTGATGAAACATATACATTTACAGCACCACACTAAGCAAGACCTAAATCCAAATGACACATTTAGGAGATTACATTTAAAAGATTCAGAGACCTAGAAACAGACAGCAGTGGGTTAATGTGATTTTGCCTGATGCAGGGCAAAGACAGAGAGAAAGAGACTCTGCCGTGTTTTCGATGGATGTTCCCTATAAAAAATTTACAGGCAGAGAAAGGAATAGAGCCTTTTTTTCTGTTGGCACACCGCACCAGCTCCAAAAATAAACCCTCAGTGTCCGGTACAACAAAAAATATCAAGTAATGTCCACTGACCCATTATAATAACTAAAGTACTGTCTACATTTTTAAATTCTATACCTCACTACAGTCACATTTACCACATTTTTTACATAATTTAAAAAGCCTGTTTTATTATTTCATTGAAGAGGAATGTGTCCATCAGGCAGAAATAACAGGGAGTTCAGTGGTCTCTGGCAGAAAGAAGACAAGGTGGCCATTAGGCAGGAGCACTGGAGCCTGAACGTTGCTAAGGCTAACACTACCCTGACTTAAAGAGACACAGTAATGTGCTGGCTGCTGGCTCGACTAAATCACAGAGATGGAGCTGTGGCAATGTGGTAGAGGGACACAATGCTCCCTTTCAAAGGCAGCAAACTCTTTTTCTCTTCATCTGAAAAGCCCCCTCTCTTCTCACTCTCTTTCTCCAGCTCAGTCACTCCCTTTCTCGCCTCATCTCTTTTGCCAAGACCTATCGCGCCTGTTTTCTCAGCTGGGAGGATGGAAATCACACAGAGGAGAGACAGATACAGGAATGAAGGGGGGAGACACACTGAGGGATATAAGAGTTGAAGTTGGGGTGATGAGAGGGAGGGTGAACTGCTATGACGACTGGATCAGGTGCTACTTTACTAGGTTACAAGGCAATGGTCAATGGGGTCTAAAACAAAAAGGTCAAATGATATAATCAGAGGTAATGGACAGAAACAATTCTACAATACTGATTTTCATTCAGTCAGCAAGATAAAACAAAGTGGATCAAACACATCCATCTGGTGCAATGTGGATTGAGGGTATCCTCTACCCCCACCCTGTCTCCAAACTCTCTACCCACATGCATACACACATGCAAGCAACTCTCAAAACATTCAAGGATAACCTCAATCCGTTTTAAAAGCTATACACCCCATAAGCACCCCCCGCCATACAGTGCTCACACAAATGCAGCTACCACACCTCCAGCACAGCATTTAATCCATTTCCTCCGCCACTGCAGTTGTCATGGAAACGCAAAATTCCCCATTTGGGTGATGAGGATGAAGGGAGCAACAGAAAGGAAAGAAGAGAATAAAATATGCAAAGATGCAACAAAGAAGCCGTGTGTGTGTGTGTGTGTGTGTGTGTGTGTATGCGTGTGTGTGTGTGTGTGTGTGTGTGTGTGTGTGTGTGTGTGTGTGTGTGTGTGTGTGTGTGTGTGTATGCGTGTGCGTGTATGTGTAGCTGCATGTTGCCATCATTGTGTGTAAAGGATGTTGTACTGCATGTATGAGATTTTGTACATGCCGCGGAATTAGTTTGGGAACTAAGTGTGTGTGCTGTGTGTGTCTTAAGAGGTTGCACATGGTGTGAATGTGCAGCGCCTCAGACATGCAGACGCTGACACAGAGGCATGTCGGCAACTCAGCGCCATGGCGACAGGTGTTGCTGAGGAAATGGTGCAGCTGCTGCATGGATATTTCACACTAATAAGCATGAACTATCAGGCTCCTCTTTGCTTTCCCTCCCCTCTGCTCTGTTAACTAAACCTTTACAGCCCTGCCTGATATTGGAGGCTGGAATGCAAACTCAGAAGGTTATGTTGTTAGATCTCATGTGAAATACTGGTAAACAAGAACAGGTTGGAAATGACCTGTTCTGTTCTACTTGTTGAAGTGAATGTGTCAATGTAGGATCCAGTCACTCACAGCAAAAGGTTAACGAAGAACAAATATATTTCAGGGCTTTTGATTAAGCAGTCCTCAGGAGTCATAGCACATCTCTAAATTCTTCTGCACAAAAAAACTAAATTCTCAATTCCATTGTACTGGTACATAGCATGGGAAAGACCATTTGTGCAGAGGTCAAAATGCTTCTATGCCCATGTGAGGTTAAAGACAAACTGTGAACACAGTGGCACAGACTGTGAAATTTCCATCAATTCCACAGTTATCTATAAGGAACATTTAACGATAGTCCACAGTAAAGAAGAAACAAATCTAACAGAACTGGATTCAGACAGAACACACACATAAATTAGATGAGAAAGCTGCATATTTGCAAAACACCGGGGAATAACAAACTGGACCTAAATGCATAAAATCAACAAGTGGGACCATGAGGATATGTTAAGAGCCATGTCTCACATTTTATCAGTGAATATGAGTTACTCTGTTGCATGCCAGGACCACAGGTGTTAAACTCATTAAACATACCAGGAGCAGAGGATACTCAAAACAAGGAGAAAGCAAGGAAACCAACTCGAGACCCATTCTAGCATCAATTAAATAAACTGAATACTTTCCAATAGAGCAAGAAGTGCTATATGAATATTGTCGACACAGAGCTATAGGCCTGGGATGAGAATACAAAGAACATGAGCAATATGTGTTGCAGCCTTTGCGTTTGGTGACGCAGTGCAGAGACACTGTGAACAATTCAACATCAAGTCAGTGCAGTGTCTCATTTGGAAATCTGCATGAATCATGATTCATTGTGTGTGCGTGTGTGTGTATCAACAGCAGGCAGAGGAAACAACCCTCCAAGAGGAATAATTAGAAAATACTGCAGGATGTTCTGAGAAATGAGGAGCTATAAATAAATAAATAAAAAGGAGGGAAGACAAATAAGCTCCAGTGCCCTAATTTACTGCTCTCACAGCACATCGCCCACCCTCCCTCATCTTTCTCTTTGTTTTCCTCCCATCATCTCTGCATTTCTTTCATCCCTCAACACTCTTTACTTAAGAATTCTTTCTTTAACATTCGTTTCTACTGCTCTCCCAACACCCATTTCCGCTCTCTCTCTCTCTCGTAACCTAGATAACCAGACACATTCTGCCCCAGCTAAAATGGAGGTCTGTCAGTCTCCCTCTGCGACCCCGCCTTCCTTCATCCATCTCCTTCCTGCCTTCCTCCCTGTCGCCCTTTAGTGACCTCTCCGTGTTTCCATCTAAGATGGTAGTAAATGTCCAGAGAGTGCAGTTGGTGTCGTTCGTCTGCCTGTGTCCATAAAGCTCAAATATTCATGTGCCCGCGCCGTGCAACATCAGATGATGTCGGCCGGCAACAGACTCACAGTTTCCATGGCAACCTCCACCATCCAATTCCCCCCCTCCTCTTTTGACTCAGTTTGGAGGTAGGGAAAGATGGTGGTGGTGGCAATTACCTCCCTGGCAACATGTCACAAAAGGGGAAGACACGGTATCACAGAGAGTAGATCACTAGGAGATGAGACAGACCAAAAAGAACAAGGTGACGACGGGGCCGGGGACACAAACAATAACCTTCAATAAAGGGAAGCAGAAGAAAAAAAGGAAAAGACAAAGTATTCTATTTATTATATATTTAAACATCCTCCTGCCCGTCTCCCTCCTGGTCTCTTCCTCTGTGCCACCTCTTTGTCTGTTCTCTGCCTCCCCCCCATAAAGAAACAGCCTGGCACAGACTGTAAGCTGCTTACTATAATACAGCTTCACAATGGCTTCTAATACTTCTGTTTACCCCCCACCCACCATGCCTGCACGCTGCCCCCTGTCCAAATGTCCTTCTTTACAGTGGCTGCTTCTGAACCATAAGTCACAGCACTTTACTCTGTCTTTTCTGCAGAACTACATCTCTGGACTAGGTTTTAAATGGAGCACTTGACCCATGTGTCCTTTATGTTATCGTATAGAGCTATGACTCATACTGCTTTTACTGTCCTGCTGTAAATGTCCACTCTAAGTTCAGCCATTGTTTATAAGCCTGATCTTTTCTTCTCATCGCCTCTGCTGTCATCAATATTTTATGCTTGACTGAGTCTCATCCAGTTTGGCTTTTACACAAAGTTTAATATGTATTCTCAGTGTCTTTTTTGTTTATGTGGGCCAACTCTATCTCTATCATTCCCAATCTATCTGACGCCAGAACAAGTGCTAGGAAATAGATGGAGAGAACATGACAGACAGAGGGAAATACAAAAATATGGATGTAAGGAGGGTAAAGATGAAAGAAGAGAGAACAAAAAGGTATGAAGGAGGAAACAAAGTGAGCAGAGACAGAGACATGAGGAAAGCAGCCGAGACAGGCAGGGAGGAGCTAAAAAAAAATCAAGGAAAGCCGTATAGATGCTGATTTTTGCCAGCAGGCTGTAAGTGTAACCATGGTTACCAGGAAAAAGAGTGATGTCATCACCTCCAGAATAGGGGGGTGGGGGAGGTATTTTTGGGGGCTGGAGGTGTTAGTCTCTCACCGTCAGCAATTTATTGATTCACATAAGGAGAAAAATAAAAACCATCATATGTTTAATACACATCACGTATTGTTCCTTCATAGCTCTTTCCAGCTACTCTGCAGTATCATTTTTGTGCTATTATAAATTGATATGTGGATTTATTTTAATCAATTGAATAATTAATCAATGATTAATTATTCAACAATCCAAAATCAAAAGATATTGAATGTACAAAGACATAAAGCAGAGTGAAACACTTGTTGTGGAGCACTAACAAACAGGTAACTGACATTTTTGCATAAATTAACTAAGTTAATTTACTTAGTTCACCATTAAACCAACCACACAAATACTGTATAACCAGCAACATAAATCTCCATCATTACACAGAAATGTTTTGTGAGGTAAAAATAATCTGCTCTGTTTGAACTCCAAATGACACTGGATGTAGACTACTCATGTTTAACCAACCATTTGACATGGGGTGGTACCTTATATAGGACAAAAACAAATTTAGACTTACTTTCAAGACCTGCTTTCATGCACAACCTCGTACACACATATAAATGCCACACCCAGAAATGTACTGCCCCCAGAGGAAATCAGACTGCTGCAGACTCAGCTAATGTAGGTCAATTGACTGACAAGTACCCTACCTCCTACAGAGTGCATGGACAGATGGGGAGCAAGTGCACACACACGTAAGAAAATACATAAGAAACACAATCTTGACTTTAATTCACCATCCCACCTTGACTTTAACCGGTTGCACCAACACAAATCTGTAAGAGAAAATAAAAGCATCTGGGTTTGAGTGTACGGACACATGAACATAAAGTAGAGGATGATCTCGTCAAATGGGTCAGGGGCTCACACGCTTGTGATTAGAGCCTGACTAGTGCAGACAGACACAGCCTCAGGGCTTCCACGTGGATATCAGCATCATTTCAATTTCTCCACATCATGGTTATTAGTCATTGTCTGCTGCACCATACACTGCCTTCCCCAAGGCCCACAATGTCTTGAGGTCAAGTTTTTAAGTTTGTCCCACTTTTTGTCTCATCAGTAAAGACTGTTACTCCATCTTAAAAAGCCATAATCAGCATTTTCTCTGTGAGAACATGTGGTTTATTCCAACACAACCAAAACACCCTAAAGGACCAGTGAGTTAGCACACAAGTAAAGCAGCATTATAACTGTTTGAATCTACTTGTTTTATTAACTTAGATGAAAGAGCATTTAGTATCAGCCACAGACGATCTCTGTTTTTCCAACTATCCATCATAAACCACAACAAGATCTTCTGATTGGTCAGAACACACTGGTCAGCTCCGTCTCTCTCACATTAACACAGTGTCAGGACTATCAGCAACAGGAGGAATCATGGCTCACAATCACAATCACAGTACAAAACTACAAGCTGTGTGTGATACTAAATGTCAGATATGGTGTGTCCACATGCTGTCCATACTACTGCTGATAATAATACCTCCAGAAGAACATTTGCCTATTTCAGCAACAAACTTATGTGAGGATTCTGTGTGGGAATTCGTGACTGCCTGTGTATGTGAGAAAAAAGGAGAGGAGTAGGGAAAGAGAGAGAACTTTGGTCGTGCATGTGGCTTTGCAACCCCTGGTGCTTATTAATATTCTGTTTGCATCAGCCTTCAGTGCAGCCTGCAGAGCAGACAGACCCGTGCCTCTCTCTCTCTCTCTCTTTCAATCTCTCCCATATTTTGGAGAGAAATTCATCACCCAGAAAGAGAGAGATGATGATCTGCTGGGATGAGCCGCAGCATTGTGGATTAGAATGCTCAAAAATGAAAATTGTGGGTGGTGGAAGGATTTATGTGTATTTATGTTTGCTGAAGTGGGTTAGGGATTGTGGGGTTCATGGAGAATTTGGGTAGTGACAGATGAAAATGCCTTAAAAAATGAAGGGAATGCAGAAAATGATGGGATAAACATGTCTGTTAGTGCTTGAATACGCGTATCTGTTTCCTACAGTTTCATCATGCCGGCCGAGTGCAGAAGAAAAAGCTGGTTTGCTCCTTTGCTACTGCTAACGATGATTAGGAGAAAATAGACGACGATGAGCAGGAGAGAAAAAGAATGAAAATGTGAGAAGTTTGAGGGGAAAAATGAAAACTGGCCTAAAATGATCTGGTACAACATGAATCACACTTTTCAGAAAGCCACAGAGAGGCCTGTTTCAGATAATGCACACTTCTCTTAAAGCCCCATCTGCTCTTTAATGAGATTTAATGCTTAGGTTGTCTTGGGTTGTAGATGTTGGACATCCTTAAATCTAACACACACGCAACAGAAACACCATCAGTCCATTTCACAACTTAATGCCAACTACTAATGCCAATGAGTTCATGTACATATGCAAAACAATCAGAAACAAAGGTATAGATGGATGTACTAGGAAACCACAAAAGTGTACCAAAAACAGAAAAAAAGCCAAAGGAATCTATATGAAGACTGACAGAGACTTCTGCACGAGACAGCCAGACCTTGTATTTTTATCTCTTCACCCTGATGGCGGGCAGCACTATGCTGATAAAGATGTCACTCACTGGTGAGGTGGCACAGCCAATCGGTTGACACTCACTGGCCCATGTTAATTGTCTGCTAATTGTGTGTCACATGGAGAGTGTTATACAAGCAGCCGAGTAATTTGATCAAGGGGATATCATTAAGATATGATGACCGATGCAGGGAGACTGAATGAAGCAGGCAGACACTTTTACACACCCAGTGTGTGTGATTGCGTGTTCTCACTTGCAGGCAAATTCAATATGATGCAAATAAGCACACAAACGCACAGACACACATTCAGCTCATATTCAAATATTTATATATATATATATGCACAGTCATACATGTACTATCACTCAAAAACATCAGTTTAAAGCCACTTTGTTTTTGCATTTGCCACCAGAGATTAAATGTCCCACTAAAGTGTATTTCTCCGTGTGACCGGCAGGAAAGTTGAAAAATAGCCAATCTAAATAAATGAAGTGGGGCTTTAATCCAGAGTTCTCAGAAACTCAGACTGAGAGGAGCTGTGGAAAGTACGGCCAAGTTAAAGACAAATGAAACACATTTATTTCAGGACCCTGGCAATAAGGATGCTATGAACAGCCAGAGAAATGCGCACGCATGCCAACGCACGCACACACAAAATGTCTGGTTCAGGGACAAAGAAAAATAATTTGACAAAGAAGGGAGGGATAGAAAGAAAGAGGAAACATGCATGAGAAATGATGTTCAGTGTATGTAAATCTATTGTTTCTCTCTCTACACAGATGAGGTCACATCTCCACATTTCACACACCCTCCCTGCCTCCTCTCTCCTCCAGGAGGTGGAGGGGTAGCAGATATGCTTCGAGGTTCACTTTGCTACCTGGAGACCGACAGCTTCCACCGACCAGCCAATCAGACGCCGTGAAAAACAACCTCCCGCTCTTCCATTGGTCCACCGCTCCCGGGAACTCATTCCACTATCAATGGCTGTGTCATTGTGTCGTCTGGCGGTGCCAAAGCCAATTATACTGCCCCCTTTCTTTGTTCCGACCGCTTTTCTCCAGCAGACCCCCTTCATGCATATAAGGGCGTAGACACAAACACACACACACACACACACCTCTCCCGACTGCCCAGAATGTCACAACAAGAGACTAAGAGAGTCTGGGAATCAGCAGGTTCTGAATCTCATAGTAATGAGACATCACTGTGGATCTCAATCAATCCTGTGTCCTTAAACCGAGCTTCTTGAGAAACCATCAATAACCTAATGAAGTAAATAAACAACAAAACATCCTTAACATAATTCTTCTACTTTAGCATGAAGTATGTTACATCTATCCCGTGCATTCAACAGTAAGGTTGTAAAAGCTGTTTCATATTACTCAGTGATGATTTCACTTTTACTGATTTTAACAATATTTAAAACAGATACTTTACAAAAATCCTATGCTATGACATGCTGGCCTTAGCAAACATCACAGATACTGTATGTTTGTCCTGTGTTGATTTAAGATGCTGACATGAACTCAATTAGACATTCATCTAAATTTACCCCACAAAAAAAAAGTATGCTTCCTGCCTCTTACAGCTCCCTGTGGCTAACATGAACAGGATGTGCTCACGTTTACACATCACATGTGTAAACACAGTTACATGCATGAACCTAACGTAACAGAGCACAAGCACACATTTGAACACTCCTCTACTTAGGGATGAGACAAACAAACTCTGTTCTAACAAAGAGGATGCGTACACGGCAGGCATTTGTCCAGAACACACACACACACACAAACACAGGCAGGTTTGTCTGTTCTCGGCTGCTCTCGTGTGTCCACAGCTTTTTAATCCAGACTTCTCTTTTGTTTAATCACTTCATCATGACCAACATTTCCTCCCACCCTACCTCTTTGTTCCAAACCCTCAACTTCTTTTTGATCTGCTCATCTATATGTTCATGATTTCATTCACTCTCAAACCTCCCCACTGTTTAATTGCCACACTCACCCCCTCCCTCCCTCCCTCTTTCTCAAACTCATTCAAGCTCTCTTCTTCAGAGTTTGGAAAACCTCTTTAGTTTCCTTTTTACTCTGTAAATCTGTTTATCAAGCCTTACCATCCTTCTTTAGCTCATTTTTCCCCGACATTCCCTTCATTCACACATTAATCCTTTCATTTAGAGGCAAATGATATTACCCACAGTACAGAAGCAAAACATTCATGTTTGTCTGCTGAGAGAATTTAAGTTTGTCCTTGTGACAAGCGAAACGTGTGGACAAGGAAACAAAACTGTACAGACTACGAACAAATGTAAAGTGTCTGGTTTGTGGTTCATTTCACAGAAGCACCAATTATTCATTCAATATAAAGCTGCAACATCTATTTATGTTTATCAGACATTCTTCGGAAAAACATATTAGTTCATCCTGCAAATGTTAAACAACTTTTCTATTCCATAACTTAACTGACAAGGATATTCCCCTAGCACGCAGACACAAATCACTTCAGCAGCCCTTCAGTTATATGACCAACACAGACAAACAAAAACTAGTGAAAAGCAAAAACAGCTTCTGGCCATGTTACAGTGGATGTTTATCAGGATCAGATGCTGGAGAGTAACTGCCTATTATCTCTGTCTTCAAAGATACAAAACAGTAACAGCCACACACATGCACACAAAGAAATGACACACACATATTTTGATTTACATCTTCTTCTAGAGTCGTGTCGTCCTGGGTCCATTAATGCCCTAAGGCCTGGTTGTGTGTGTTTCTGTCCAATGAAATGTTGTAAATGATGAAAAGAAGTCAGGGCTTTCTGGTTAAATTAACACAGCAGTTAATGAGGTAAAAAGGAAGCCAGCGCCAGCTCAGGTTCACTAAAGAACACATGGCCTTCATACACAGACAGGAGAGCTGGTGGGAACGGTTCCTCATTCCCCAGGTGTTTGACATGAAACGGCTTCCAAAAACAGAACTCCAACTGTTACATCAGAGATGAGATGATCCATTTTAAATGACAGGGAAGCAAATGTTGATTGCTGGCATGGACATAAAATTGTGATCTTTTTTTTTTAATTATATATTTAAGATATAATTTTAGATTGTATGATTATACATAGAGGACCAGTAAGGGCTGGAAGCTTGGGAATAAACCCTGATTCTGCTTACACTGAGCAACACTATCCATTAACTTCACCGGACCGTTTTTTTGTTGCCAAATAAACATCACACACCGACCTCTGGCTTTCACGACAGGGGTGAACAAAGTTTACAAACACAGGCTGACTTGTTCATGAAGCTCGGAAGAACAGGAGCACATTCACTGTTCAGGTGTTTTTTTACTGAGCAGTACAGAAATTCAAGGACATGATTGATGTGGTTCAACTTCCGATTGAAATAAAATGCAGATGTAAAGGTTTCAGTCTGAACACACCAGACACAAAGATTTATGAGATGTGGAAGGAAAGGTGTTCAGGAATTACCTCACTGTAGAAAGCTGAGTCCAGGAGAATTTCTCCAGGCTTGTGTTGTAGCTGGTGACACAGCAGGGTGTTTTTGATGTATTTCCGGACAGGACAGGAAACTGCTGACTAACCTGACCACTGTAGGGTGGAGATGGTGAAAGTCATGACTTAAAACTTTTATTTTTGGGGACATTTTTTCCACCCTGCTGGTGTCCACGAGACAAAAAACATGGAGACGTGGTTTGTTTTCTCTGCGCTCTGTTAATGAGGAACTCCACACGTTTGACACATCACATTCTGTTTACAGATCTAGGAGAGAACTTAATACGTGAAGTTAATGTTAGTAGATTTCCTCGAGTGATGTCTGTTGACACATTATCTAGTACTAGCCATTAGCGAATCGCCGACGAGACCGATTGCGGTTCAGTTGCATTCTGGGTATTGTAGGCTGACAAGGGACTACCCATATGCATCGCTTTTGAACTTTTACCTTAGCTTTTGTTCAATGAGCTCAGTGGATTACTCTTTTAAAGTCACGGCATCTAAACACGGTTACCAGTACTTCAATAAATCTAAACATTATGATTTTATTTACAAATTATTGTTGCGAGAGAAATAAAACGGCGAACTCAGGCCACATTATTAAGATTTGCATTGTTGTTATGGTGCAAGTTGAATACAAAGAAGAACAGAAATAAAACACACACACACACACACACACACACACACACACTCTGCCTAACAATCCTACTGTAGGATCATACTGAACACTGGCAGTCAGCGTTGGAAAATGTCTGGAAATCCTGCAGTGCAGAAAAAGTCTGGGATTTTTCTATGAAAACAACAAATTCCACTGTTTATCCATTCTTCCTCTGGCCTTTGGCAATAAAATGATGGTTCTGGAGAGTGCAGTGCCTATCTGACATTTTACTGCACAACGTGTTTACATGAGAGCAGGGGAAGAAGTTGAGAGGAAAGAGAAGTGTGGACCAATGTGCTTCAAAAGGAATTTACTTTGGCATAAAGAGAGAAATACAACTGAGCTGAAAATCACACACACACACGCATTCTATCACATCAACAGATGACGTGCACACCTTCAGCATGTTACATAAACAGGACCAAAGAATGAGACAATCACATAAATAAATTACTCAGGACATTTTTATTAGTTCTGTGTAGCAAACAAAATAATTATTCTGCATTATTCTGTATACATAGAGCAATCTCTGAAGAAATGCAATGCAATACATTAAAATAATCAACCGTAAAAATCCAAATAGAAAACATTCTCTTAAAAAAACTCTTAATGAACAAAAGGAATGACTCAAATTAGAAAGCAACACAGGTTCCAGTGATGTTCTCATATCCCTTTCACTCTCAATCTTTCTCTTGTTAAAGCTGATAACAGCCACTTTTCAGAATCTGGTTCACACCTGGCAGCGGTCGTGTCTTTATTGTCTTTATTTAAATACAGCTACAACATATGTTGGACAGTAGTCCAAGGTTTTGGGAAAATGTCATGTAATTGCTGGTGTTGGAAAAAAAAAGATTTTGGGATTCCTGAAATGCTTAACAGTTGCAGCAATAAAGATTTTCCTAAATCACCACCATAATACATCACCAACACTGAATCAGAGTGCACGCTACAACTTTGTTTTTGCATAGGAATAAATATGACATGGAGCAGCTGACTTCACCTCTCAGGATTTCTGTCAGATATTACACCACAACATCATGGCAACGTGTATGCTGATGGCTACTAATTACAAACAGAAGCAATGCCAGACATTCATAAACTACAGTTGCAGCTCAGAGTAGAGAAAGTGGGTGAACAACAAATGCACATACTTGTCTCAGCAGTTTTGGGCAGTTTTCCAGTGTGCTATATCCTCAGCAGAACGACCACAAAGCTGTTTATGAAACCTAGTATCTATGACAGCATGGTCGGTACCGTGCACTAATTACAGATGGCAAAACACACATACACACACACAGAACCAATTGTGCATGCAAAACTAAATATAGATGGCTTACTTCACACACACATGCGCACACACAGGCATGTAAACTGTTTGAGCCCGGTTTGCATGGAGACGCCCTTTTAAAAAGCTATGCTTTTTTTGACTGAACTTTCTCCACTCTTAGTTCTCTCCAGGATTTATGGAACATGTGTGGCAACATAACTTCCCCTATTT
The DNA here is from genome assembly GCA_034779795.1 of Ctenopoma multispine. Classification (NCBI taxonomy): domain Eukaryota; kingdom Metazoa; phylum Chordata; class Actinopteri; order Anabantiformes; family Anabantidae; genus Ctenopoma; species Ctenopoma multispine. The sequence goes on from JAUYWH010000002.1 coordinate 11,120,723, forward strand.
TGATGTGAAATTCAACATACACACAGCAGTGAACTTCAATTCTTCTTGGTGCAAAAAAAATAAATAAAATAAAACTAGAAACGCACTGAAACCCTCAGGTGACAACTGTTGTTAGACTGGTCCACACCCCAAACCCAGTGCAAACTGTGAATGCACAAAACCTGCAAGTGAAATGACAAGACTGGATTTCTATTTGTTGGCACTTTCTTCGACAATACAGCAAACATGATGGACATTTACAAACACACAGTGTATCAGACAAATACAAAGAAGTATGTTTTAATATGTTAGAGAAAACTATGTGAAAAAACCATCAAAGTGGTCTTGGCTTGAACCACCAAAGAAAACTCTATGAAGCATCTGCGAGATGTGCCAAATTCCAGACATTCCCAGTCTAAATTTAGGATTTTCAAATATCCACAAAATGGTGGATTCCTGAGTAAGTCTTTGGATTTTTTCTAGATGCCCCTTGATAAATGACAGATGAACTGATGTAGATATACATAGCAAAATACAAAAATACAACAATAGATATGTGCATGTGCTGAAGAAAGCAATTACAATATTATGACATTGGCAAAGATTCAAAAGTTGATGAAGGACATCCAGGAGCTGAGGTGACAGCCCCACCTTCATCCCCTGCCTCTCCATGTCCTTCCAGAAGACACAGTCAATGCTACCCTAAAAGATGGTTCAGTGAAGACAAGGGTTGGGAAAACACAGGCCTTTTTCTAAGCTAATCTCAGACTGATCTTGGCCACTGGAATGATTATGAAATATGTCTGTGTGATATCACTTACTCTGTAGGTAATAAACCTTCTGCTTAAACTACCTAATTAGACCGAGAGGAAGCTGCCTCCAATAATTCCTCCAATGACTCAGCCCCTTCTAATAGAGGCTCCTCTTTCTCATCTGTCTTTTTCTTCTTTGCGGGCAGTTTACTTGACGGCGCGTCTTCCTGCATCAGCTCTCTGGCCAGTATATTGGTCACTGCATGACCAGCACGTCGGTGGTTGGCTGAGAAAGAAAAAGACAAAGTGAATGAGATAAATACATAAAAAGAAACAAAGATACATTAGATTCCATGTTAGATGTCATAACAAGTTGATACAGATATGTCAGCACATGCCATAAAGTGACATATCTGATGACATGTCATTGACCCCACATTAGTAAGTACTGAAACCTTTTTGTAATGAAAATGTATCACACTGGCTACTGGGCTTGAAAAACACACACACACATAGATCAGTGTGTGGCAAAAACTCAAAGAATGTCATATGCAAGTGTTTGACTTGATAAATCACAAAATGGATGCTTGTCTTCTTTTCATCATGCACACCCACACATGCATCATCATGATCCACAAAATGCAGAGCAGTGTGACTGTGTGTGTGTAAATTAGGAGTGATATGTGTAGAAACTCACTGCTAATGTCCAATCATGGTCCACAAGAGCAACTGTCCTGCTTGTTTTCCAGCCATCCCTGCCTTACCCAATGCTGATTACCTGGATCAGATGTGTTAAGCTAATCAGATGCTGCAAGTTGGAAAACAAGCAGGATAGTGGCCATCGAGGACCAGGATTAGACACCCCTGGGCCTTAGACGAAGCGATAAATGTTAAAAAAAGACAAATTAAAACAGGTATAAGAGATGCAGATGAAGAGAAAGTGGGACTGATGACAGGAGGAAATGGAGATGGTGAGTGTGTAAAAGCAAGGAGAGAGGGAAAGGGTAAGACTGAGGGTGAAGCATCACACGGAGCAGGATGATTCATGTTGTGGGAAGATTAAAGAAGAAGGGATGAATGAAAATGAGACGAACATGGATGAAGAGACGGAATGACAGAAGTTAATAGTAAAACAGATCAAATAAAAAGTGAAAGCAGTGAGGAGAAAAGAGATGCACAGGGGCCGAGAGAGAAACGGAACAAGTGTGACAGATTGTGCCCTGAGGATTCTGTTGTTTTTACTCTTCTACCCGATTACTGTGTCATTTCCTCTACTCCACCCCCACACACACCAGCAGTAGTCTTGTCTTTATTTCGCCTTCCTTCTCTCTAGCCTTCTCCACTTTTCATTCTCCTGCATGGGAAGACAGCTGTGCGGCAGCAGCCATTTTGAATTATATAGGTCAGTGGGAGATTGTGTTTGCTGTTATTTTGTGCCTGTATGTATGTATGTTGTGAGCTCATTATTATTATTCAAACAAAGGATGCTCAAAATAAATGTTAATACAGGACATGTTTGTAATCATAAACAAACATATTAATGCGATGCGTCCATGTGCTACTGATATGGGGAAGAAAGATAAATTAAGCAATGTTATGATGCAAAACAACAGAAACACACATGCAAATGAACCATGGTAACTCAAACAGCAAACCCAGACTGGACACATGGTTCTGACGGAGCACGAAACGCACAAAAACACACAGTTACCGAGCAGGTCTCCAGAACCAGCTGTGACAGAGACACAATTGAGTCTGGGGAGAAAGAGGATTTGGAGATTTAGAGTCATGATCACAGTTGACTTGTCTTCATTGTATTTGAGCCTCAGCTGGACTGATCAGCACAGACAGCTGGGGTGTCAAATTATCACCTTGCACACTTTGCTGCGCACAGATTACTCCCCATCGTAAACACCAACACAGGCGAACACATTATCACTTTCTCTATCTACTCTCACAAACAAGCTTCATATCTTTATCCTCTATATCCAAACCACTCGCTTACACATAAACTTCTTAATTAGAAATTATGCAAATTATCCAAAACTAAGTCTGTCAGTGTGGGTGTTATTCTATGCAAATGTGCGAAGCCTGTCCTAAAAAATGTAACCTGCAGAGAAAAGCTCTTCAAAGGCTGTCAACCCAGCTCCTCTCCTCTCTTATCCTCCTCCATTCCCTCTTGAGAGAAGACAGAGAGGAGGACGACAGGAGAGGATAAGAGTCAGCATCACAGAGTTAGTGCATTGGAAGCAGCATGGGAAAAAGATTAATTTAGACAGAAACCTGCAGATTAAAGCAATAAGAGGAAAATTCTGACATTTTCTTTCCTGTATTTAAATATAGTTAAAATGCAGGAACTCAAACAGCTTCAGGAGCAAATATATTACCTGAAAGAGTGAGTAGTGATAGACATATCTGACACATCATGCATCATGTTTTATTAAATAAAAACAAAACAACAAATGCATTAATTCATTTCTCTACAACATTGTGTATTTGTTTCCCAACTGAAAGTTTTTATATACTCTGTCAACAAGACAATATGTATTTTACAGAACAGCATCTGACTACTACTCAGCCTCTGAAAGAGCTGTTAAATTGCCTATGCAGCTCTGGTTTGAAGGCAGCTGAGCCAGAGAAAATAACCCTGCTGAAGAAACATAAGATGAAGAATTTTTGGAGCTTGACTAATATTAGCTACTAAAAATCAGGAAACTTCAGTCTGTGCTGTTTTTATCTGTGTGTAGCAATATTGTGGAAGTGCTGTACAAAATAAGACTAGTACTGGTTTAACACGTGGCACTACAAAACATAGGAAACTCTCAGCATGTACGCTCTGATGTTGACTAAATGATCCATGCACCTGGCACGATGCCTGATGGTTGCACCAGTAGGAAATGAGACTAACAACAAAGACTGTTTTTAGGGTCTGTTTACTGCAGGGCATGAGATCAGTGGCACAAAGAGTGTAGTGAAAAGATCATCTGTAACACATTACACTCCAGGAGACTGAATAATGACTGCCTGATGAGCAAAAGAATGCTTTGTTGTACAGTATGTGTGTGTGCTGCCCTTATGAGTGGAAAATAAAGAAATAGGGAGAGGAGAGATCTGCAGACAAGCAAGTATATAGTACAGTAAAGTTTTTAGATTAACTAGTTCAGTGGTTTTAAGTTATATAGAAAATCTCCACATCTTCTCTAATAATAAATTATACACAAGCATCTAGCCAGTGAATATGATATGCAGCCATCTTTTAGTTTTTTAAGCTGCAGCTGAAGCAAAGCCACAGTAACATGTGACAGTATCACGACTAGCATTATAGTGTTTGCAGGTTTAGCCAGTTTGTGCATTAGTGTCTCCAAATTTAGCAGAGTCTCATGTCGCCCTCCTCAGGCTGCACAGCATAACACACTGCTGTGCTGCACCAGAGGACTGTGGGAAATCGTGACGTCATGTAGCACCACTGCTGGCTGGTGTCTGAGAGTTAGTATTGATGTGAAAGCATGTGTTTTATGTCACAGAATGGACTCCACTTGTGCATATGTGTGATTTGCTGGCCTTTGTTGTCTTAGTCACTGCTCAGTATGTGTGTGCGTGTAAATCTCTGAAAAGAGAGACAGCGTGTGCCTCTATTGTTGCCATCCCATTATCTCTTTTGCGATTGGTGCTTTGTCAACTAGTTACTACTCTGATTGGTTGTTCTGGAAGGGGTTATGACCCAGCAGATGGGTCTATAGTGAGTGTTTAGACACGTCATTCCTCTACACACACAAGTTCCCTTAAACTGTTATGAACACACACACACAAACACACATCACATGTAGCTAAGCTGACAACTCTGTATTCATTTAGAAAGGACATATAAATACCTACTATGTAAACTTACTATGTAAAGCAAAGAGCCTGAATAGTAATGATTTGTGCAGGGTATCTGTCCTCCTGAATGTAGTGTGCCTGGATGTATGTGCTGGAATGCAATGATCCATGTGTGTCTTTGTACTGGCATGCAAGCATCTGGTGTGTGTGTTTTATCTGTATGTGTTTAATAGGAGAGCAGACAGATGGAGGGTAGACAGCTGAGGGTGCTCTTTGCAGTCTGCTCATTCTATGCAACAAGCACAACACACACACACACACAGCAAACTGAGGGACAGGTCAAAGGTGAGGGGGTATATAACCTCAGTAGCCCCGTGGCTTTCCATTCAGTCACACTGCTATGACACAATAAGCATGACGACACACTCAGTAGGCCCTCAGTGGTCTTTTCACACCAAGTTGGTGACATCTGCAGCCACCACAGCTGTGAGAGGAGGAAATAAACTGAAGGAGGAGAAGCAAGAGACACACTTCATGTAATGACAACCCATACACAGATAATTGGGATCACTAGCCCTAAACAAAACAAACAACAACAAAGTCTGAGGATTGAGTCATGGCAACTGGACTTCTTTCTTCCAAGTAGAGACGTTTCGTTCTGCATCCACAG
>JAUYWH010000002.1:11126295-11151936 GCA_034779795.1 Ctenopoma multispine
AAGAAAGAAGTCCAGTTGCCATGACTCAATCCTCAGACTACTTTACCTGGATGACTGAGAATCTTCACAGACAAACAACAACAAAATATGTCTATATCAATATCTATAGATATATATCTATATATATATACACACACACACACACACAGACACACAAGTGTGGTTTTATATCTGCACACAGTAGATATAATATTTTATGTATATACAGTTCATGACATCCTATAACCATGCTGTTGATGTCTTAATCTATGTTCTAATGTAAATAGCTGACTAAGCTAATTCTAGTTTTGAGATAAGACATATGTAGTATTGACAGCAATGTAAGATGCCAGCTGATGAAACAACCTCCACATGCCAGTTTGCACAGATAAAAATAGTTGACATGATAAAATGTTACACCCTGCAGAAGCCAATACCATTATTTCTGATTTATTCATCACTTACATAGAGTAATCACTGATTTTATTAAATTAATTATGTATAGATATCATGCAGCCGAGACATTTACTGTAGTTGATGGTCTGTGTTTTCTTGTCTAGGTTCTGTTTGCTTGGTAGTAGAAATTACAATTTCTCTTACACATTTTGCCTATTTATAGATCAATCAATGCTAAGAAGACAAAGCCTTTGTTTGCAGACTCTTTATGTGACATCTGATCTGCATTACCACTGAACAAATGAGTTCAAATGAACTGTTCTTTAAATCCACATAAAGGTAAATACCATAATTAAAATGAAAAACTGGCACATAGTATCTCACATTTAGTGATGAACTGTGAGAAGCAACTCACCTAACCTTAATAATGCAGCTTCTATGACACTGAACAGCTTTGAATAGATCTATCACCTTCCACACTCAAAATGTTTTCTAATCACTAGGTTGTACTTTTAAGCCTAACAGAAAATATTTGTTTATACAATTAATATTTATTGTGTTACTATATAAGAGCCACTGATCAAACTGAAGATTTCTTAACATTAAATCTCTCTATCCTGTTTGTAGCACTTTTGATAAATTAAACCCAAATTATAAAGCAGAACTGTTCTCCATGTGTACATGAGCTGGACAGAGTTGTGTTTTTATTCAGCTGTTGGGGGCTGCCTGAGGTCCTACTTGTGCTAGATATAAATCAGTTAACCCAGAGTCAGAATGTGCCTCTTCCTACTTTAGCTCCACTAAATGAAAACCTCTGACTCAACCAATCAGTCAAACATGTGCGCGCACACACACAACATAAAAGACACCCTTCTATTGTGTGAGTAAAAGCAAAGTGGGTAACTGGAAGAGAGCAGCCTTTATAAACTCTTAACAAAGCTGACAGTATAAACACAAAGAAAACACCACAGAATGGCTTCACACCCTAAACACTAGTCATGGAAAAGCCTGAATGTGGATAAAAATTGAAATGACAAGACTGGAGAGGAAAGGAGGCAGAGAAAAGGCACTGAGCAGAGATTTGATACATGCAGCCCCTTACATTTTCCTACTCTTTTCTACCACAGACAACCAGTGGTTCTCTCATACACACATTCAGGTATTTCCTGTTATGAGTAGTAGAAGTGGCCAAATAGTATTGTGGGTGACTGACTGGGCCCTCAAGTGGGCCCCACTCTTACTCACACAATGCACCTTCCCAACTCCCTCTTCTCCCACTCACTGTTGTCTTACTCAGTAAGGCAATGCGGCTGAGTTGTTATGGAAGAGCATTAGCAGCTTTTTTTAGTAGATCACTGAGTTACCATAACCACTCTTTTACTGGATTGCACAATAACTGCTAGCACGTTATATAAATGCATTTAGTGATAGAAGAGAAAAAAGAGAGAGGAAAAGAAAACAGAGGAAAAATGAATAAAGCAAACAGTCTACCCTCTGGCTCTGAGCATTTTCACTCTAGAGCACTGCTTCACATCTGGCTTCTATTGAGGAAGGGATTGAGTTGCACACACTCTTCTCCAACCTCACTTCTGTGTGAATACTTAACCTACACGAGTGCATGTGAATAAACACACACAGAGACACACACACGTTCTCTCTCAGTTAATGGGCACAAGTTTCCTAACACCAGGAATCATGTTACAATGTTAGTATCCTAACAGCTCACATTACCTCAGTTCCATTTGCACGGTGTTACTAGACGATAATATCCACAAAACAATTTTTTAAAAATAAGGAGAAAAAATACACAATAAATGTGACTGGTGTGGTCAGTGGGACAGACAGCAGAGTAAGGAGCTAACCAGATTATTGTGTTGTCTGTATGAGCTTACAAACTGAACATGCCCTGACTGAAAATCAGCACAGGCAGGAGTTGTGCTTTGAGCATGTTCTCGCATGTGAACTGGCTGGCTCACTAATGAGAAAAACAGGGATACAACTTTTAAATAAAAGATACAACAGAAGGTTTAAAGATTTTCATACTATAAGCAAGAGAGTTTTTTACAAACTTATTGTATGTCGAATAACGATTAGAATCCCAGTTAGATATAGTGTCACAAAATCGGGCTCATAAGTGCACATTAAATCCAGATTTAAAGTGAGCACATGAAGAATGTTCTCCCTCTTATCAGTTGTGTGTTATATGATTCTATACATCATTTGTTACAGTGAAGGCCAAACTTCTAAGTGAAATAACAATAACCAAAACATATTTTAGACTGCAGTGGGAGTTGTTGATCTCTAACTCCTCTTATATTTTCCTATTCTGTAGCCACACCCTCATCAGTTGCTCCTCTCCTAAGTATGTCGCTGCCCAGACCCACCCTTGGCACCCTCCCTTTTCTTTTGTTGTTGTGCCAGCCACTGGTGGAATTGGCTCTATCCCCCGAGCAGCATTGACCAGAAAATGCTACCACAATCCAGTCTCTGAGCCATGCAACAGATGGAACAGAGACAAGGGAACACAAACAAATCTGTTGTTTAACAGAAACAGAGATGGAGAGAAAAGTGCAGAGGAACAAATGAGTCTGACATACAACATGGGGTTTGGTATAGTATGCACACGATATATGTGTAGAAGAAATCTATACATCAACTAAAACAGAACACTTATTAAGAATAATTTCTTGTGTATGTTTACCTGCTTGCCGAGGTCCTCTCTTTCTTCTGAAAGCAGCGCCAGACTGCAGCGCCTCCAACAGGCCATCCATGATACCAGTTTCATCATCCTCTGTAAACACAGCAAAGCACAATATCAGCATTGCACCAACAAACACTGCATTTAAATGAATACACAAGGTCAGAATTAAACTTTATTTTCCACACCCACACAACTCGTTTTTCACAAACATGTCATTTGAAATCAGTGTCCATGACATACACAGCCATTTAGTTTTCCAACAACGCAACAGTGATTGAAGGTTTTGCTAAACCTACCCTGCCTACCTCCGTTTCTCTCAGACACACCAACAAACACGTGGGCAGTGGGGCTATTAAAAACCCACGTGGCCTCTGTGGTAAATTGGTAACATTAACCTAGAAAGGCAGCGACCTAGTTCAGCCACTGTCAATGCTGTGTACACACTGCACTTCAGAGACATAACCTCTGTAACACACCCTAACTGGTAAGACACACTCGCAGAGATTAAATCTCCATACAAACATAATACTACAGAATTAATGAATAATAATTTACTTGGTATTCATCGGAAAATAAACTCATACATTCTCTACTTCGCTTCAAGTGGCTGGTGGGCTTAATTACATGGGGATGGGGGTAAACCAAGAAGGGGGTACCTCCATGGTAATACAGATGTGTGTACAAGTTTGTAAGCGTTGCTGTGATTGTTTTGTGGGAAGGATTCAGTGGTACAGCTCAGCTCTAAGGCAGATGGTTTTAATTATTTGTATGTAAACCTGAATGGAGACAGAGGCGTCTGGAAAAGGGGGCAGTGGGGCTGGGGGTTAAAGGTTTATGTTGTCAGCTCCCAACCCCCCAAATACACACACACACACACACACACACGCACACACACACAGTATTTAATCCTGCAGTAAGCCATGCAGCAGATGGTCTGTGGCCTCGCCTGTCACATAGAGAAAGTCACACTAGTCTTCCGTAGCTCACATACACCCCTCAATGTCCAAGTCCCAGAACTGCACAGATAGGTCAAAATGATGTAGGCCATGCTTTTCTCCTTCCGGGGAAACACATGTGGCACATTTCCACTTACACTAATCACATGGTTGGATTAAACCACTGGTGGAGCATACAGACACACAGACCTATTTGTCAAAATGTACTAGAGGCAGCAGAGGGACCACACAATGACCTGGCTGTGTATAAAACAAGCTTAATGTTGGTAAATTGAACTACCAGCTAAAACTAGTAAGCCATGAGGCCTGAGCACTGAATAGTACTACACATATCTCTCTATACAGTTTTTGTGTGAATGGAGACTATGGCACTGCTATTTGACATACAGCCTTTGTCTTCTTTGATAAAGGGGAAGCCTCCCCTTTATCAAAGAAGACAAACCGCAAAATATTGTGGTTTGGGTGTTCAGTCATTTGTTGATAGTCATGTGCTTTTATTATTTCATATGATTTTTCTGTTGAATAGATATCTAGTTAATGGTTTATTATTGACATTCACCACAAAACCCATATTGAAAGGGCTTCAAAAGCTCAGGCTCATTACAATACTGACAGATTGTAATGAGAAGCACAAACATGCACACACACTGCATATACAGTACAACTACAGTGTACAAAGCAGAAAGGTGTAGCCTGAAGCATCTAAGAACATAAGAAGGATTAATTAGTGTAATAACGTTAGGTCATGAGCTCTTGACAATGTGTCTTTGGATCCAATCTGGATACACACACACACACACACACACACACACACAATAACATCTTGTGTAGAGCAATAGCACCTCTAATGGATGGTCACACAATAACAGACAGGGATTTGAATGGATATATTTAGGGAACAGGGTAATAAAGACAGAAAAGAAAATGGGACAATGTTGAAGTTGACTGAAGTGACATGGCCCTTTCTCATTCTGTAGTGTGGAGCGAGACATCAGCCTGCACAGAGTTATCACATCTCATTCCTTTTCTCACTCTGGGCCTTTCTCCTCTCCTCCTTTAACCCAATTTTATAAGAGACAGCAACACAGTCTAATCCCCAAGAGAGCATCTGCTACCCTCTCATCCTTCCTTACCTTCCCCCACACTACTCCCTCACTTGCTCTTTGAATGGAGCATGAGCACTCCTAGTGGTAGTTCCCATACCAGCATGGGGAGGGGGGTGTAAACCACACACGAACACAGCCTTTGGCACACACATAAAAATACATAACCTCACACAATCTTTTACAGACTGTACTGACACCTAGCTGTTAAAATAAGGAACTTTCCACACAACTTTGGCGTATGCCCAGAGATGAGTGGATGACAGCCAGGAATGGATTTTTCATTACACCAGCAGACAGTATTTATCAAATCAAATTTGAGCAAAGAGCGTGCCTAAAGCACAGATGGTGTATAGGGACATTTGAGCGTGGCATCATAAGTACTGTGACGTACTTCCTTATTGCACGAGAGCCAAAATATGTGAGCAAAAGGACTTAATATTTGGATTATCAATCTAAATCACAATAACTAACATCACATGCTTAGCACATGTGCACAGTGAGACTCCATTGAGTGAGCGTTTGTCTGACTCACACAGGAATGACAAGGCCATAAACCATAAACACACACTGACCTTCCAGGATTTAACTAGCAACTGGGATATGATGATAGTAATGGTATGTGAGTGCATGGTGGGAAATGGGTAGAAAAAGGGTGCAAAAGAGCAGCTGCTGAAAGCAGCCATTGTGTAAAAGCCATCCAGTAGGAGGGTTATAAACAAATACTAAACAAAGACCAGGTGTGTGAATGCTCGATGTGTATGGTTGGATTTGAATTAGGGGGTGTCATAGACAACAGGGGCAGTCAAATATGCCACCTGTATGTAAATGATCTCTAGCCCACTAATGGACATACACACACTCATCTTTGAAGCACTATTATGTTCCATTTGTGCATGCCTCAAGGGGCTCAACGTGAAATTTGACTACATTACTTTCTACTGCAAATTGTCTGTTCCATACTTTTAATACTGAGACAAAATATTCCAAATGGAGCCTCAGTACTTGTTGTGTCTTTAAATGAACAACAGACAGAGGGGGAGGGAAAGGGAAAAAAGAAAAGGGAGTAATGGAACAAAAGGGGAAAAAAGGAGAGGAGAAGCCAGCGAGAACATGGAGCACTAGCAGAAATGCCAGAAAGACTCTGTAGAAGAAGATACACATTCTAACACACACACACACTTTGGCCAATAAAAGACAGTAATTCTGTCATACAAACACATATACACGAAGAGCACTGAGGCTTTAGCAAATTTTGACTGTGGTACTGTGGAGTCCCAGGGGAACCCAGCTGAAGCCAGAGCGAGAAGGAATGTACTGAAACTAGGTCACAGTCTGAGAGAAGGCAGAAAAAGTGTCTGTGCATAAATGTGTGTCTGCATAGCAGGATTTGAGTGTTAACTGTGTGTACACATGGATGAGAATGTGAGAATCTGTGCATGTTGCACAGGACAATATGCTGCTCGCTGGTATACTTTTTCAAAGTAGACCAGCATCTCATAGAGAAACATGTTTTTGGTGATAAAGAGATTTAAGATTCTCTTTTATGGAAGTAAATCCCCCATTCAGCACGAGAGTGAAAAGAGGTCAAGCAGTTTGTTGCACACATCCGCCTTATCCTCACTTGCTGTGGAGCTTCACTGTCAATTGCTTACTGCAAAACACAGGTCATCAGCATCAGATTAACTCTGGTCTATAAATACTGATGAGTTGCTCTCTCACAGATACACACAAAGACACACACATGCTCACACACAAAATGAAAAACCATGGATTCTGACTGCCCCCAGCTGGAATCTGGAGGAAATACAAATAGAAATCTGTGGAGTGTTTCTCTTTTCAGTCACACACAGGTGATCATAAATGATGCAGCAATTGTGACCTGCGTTGATGTCAAGGAGCTGGCTCTTCTTGAGTCGCTCCTCCTTCTCCTTTTCTGCCGTTTCCTTCGCCAGCTTGGCCTTCTTGAGCTTCTCTTCAGCCTCCTTCCTCTTTTGATTCTCCTTCACTGCTTGCTGGTAGTAGGAGAGGAGGAGAAAATATCAGACTGTATGTATGCACATTGCATGTTCATTCAGTTTCTTAAAATAAAAGTAAAGAGGACAGGTGTGTCTTAGATCTTCTGGATGTGAGTGTAAACAAAACCTCAAATGGCAGTTATGCATGAAGACTGGCAAAACAAGTTATCTCCTACATAAGCCCTCCAGAAAAGAAAAGTTACAGTTGATGTATAAATGAACAATATAATAGGAGTCACTTCTTTTCATTATTATGTCAATACAAACAGGTGCACAGTCATGTGCCCCCCCCATCGTGGTTTGACATTTCTCTTTTACCTCTTTCATGTACAGCATGTTTTGTCTCCACGTGTATGTATTTCTTTTAACTGTATGTGTAACGTTTCCTGAATGTGCTCACCTGGAACATGTTTTTAAAGGTGTTGAGGTCTCCAAAGAATTCCTCTACAGAAATTTTTTTGGGGTTAAAGACAAAGTATTCTCCAAGGTCATTATATTGCTTCTCCATATTCTTGTGCATCAGATCCAGCTTCTCATATTGCTCCTGGGCAGTGCTCACAAAACTGTGGAGACATTGTGTTAAGGAATAAAGAACCAATACCTTTATATCTTAAAAAGACATTAACTTCATGATTTATAGTAACTAAATCAATGGATTTGATGGGAGTATGCTGAAGAATCATATCAAATATGCAAGTGCACAAAAGGATATGGTCATCTTCTCCACAAACTGGTCCTTGTCACTTTGTGCAGGGGGGAATGTTTCCAAATCTATCTCCAGGTTCTTGATCTGACGGCCCATCTGCTCAAGGTTCTTCTGAATTGTTTCTGCAGAAACTTCAGAGGACATAATGGAAAGGATAATTCAGTGTGGCTTCATATTGTACATGGCTTATATACTGTAGATACCTTAATAATAAACATAGCATATTTTTTTATGACTAGAAGTGCTTGAATAATAGCATAGCACTACAGAGAGGCATGCAGTGCCAATCAATACAAGCGCAATGTATCAATGAAGAGAATCCAAAATGTAAACACAGGTTGTCATGGTTTAGACTACATAGAGACTGACATGTAAGCTGAGGTCAGTTAGGTGTCACATGTACCTCTGCTGGCCTTTTCCACATGGATGAGCTCATCTGGAAAGCTCATGACATCAGGATACTGCTCCTGGCACACATCAGCGAGGAAGTGAAGCAGTGTTTGCTTCAGGTCAGCTGATTTGGTGTCACGCAGCTGAATAAAAGGGCAAAGAGAAGCGCAGTTAATCAAAAGGTATTCAACGTCCGCATGTGCTGTCAGTTATTCACACTTTTCTGTTTATGAGCAAGTAAGAATATGGTTTCCAGAACAAATTTATTCAATTTAGTCTGTGTCCACATTACTAATTTCACCTTGCACAAGTATGACATGGAGAAACCGAATGCCTTTCCATTGCGGGAACCAGAATTCATATAGTTCCCGACAAGCAGGGTGATCTGTAGCAATGTGGAAAAGGCCTGGCTTTTCCTGAGCTCCTCACAGGCAGCTGTCACAGAGACAACATCTGGCTTGATATTGTTCAGCTGCTCCTCAAACTGGAGCTTGAACAGGATGGCCTGAAGTCGTGGCATCAGTCGCTTCACACTGGACATCTGGAGTGAGAAAACAGGATGGGGCATTTGAGACCTATTCCTATATTTGTTTGAGTATTTGAGTGTGTGAGCATGTGAGTGAGGAGGACTTCATCCATTACACTTCCACAGCTGAACAAAGGAGTCTATGTTTCACAGCCTGAGGACCGTCTGTGTCCATTATATCGTATAACAGTGCAACTCTGTTACTTGTCATCTCACTGATTTCTGATTTTGTGTGTGCCACTCCTCACCACTACTCCGAACTGTTCCGACTCAGCCAAGTCATCATATTCATCCTTCATCTCTCCCAGGACAGTCAGCTGCTCTGGTGCTGGAAGCTGTTTGATAAGGTTCTACGTAGAAATAAATGGGAAAATATACGTGACTTACACTTATGTTTGTGTCACAAACTACTTCTTGTGCAGGAAATGGGTCATCACAGATTACAAAGACAGAATGATTCACCAAGCATATTCTGTTTTTGGTTAATGGACAACAAACATGAAATTGATAGAGACTCTTCTTGCTGAAGGATATAACATGATGGAGACTAGCTGTGAAGCATAGAGTAGAATATATTGTACTGTAACTTATTAAACTATGTTTCTGCTTGTTATTATATTAATGTATGAATAGTTATACATTAATTCAATCTATCTACTTTGAAAGTCACAGTGCAGTATATACAAGCATAATATAAAACAGTGTGTGCATGCACAGAAACTAATATACCAGCACAGGGACAGATCTCAGCTCAGTACCTGAACCATGGACTCTGTGAGAATCTTTTCGTTGACCTGCAGGACGGCATTCTTTATTTCTTCATAAGGGAGACGGAATGATCCCAGGAAAATGGCTGCACGGGCAAATAAAATTAAGAGGACTTCAGAATCAGTATTCAGTTGAACCCCCTGTAATGCTGCCATTTCAATGAAGGTGATCACTAAATTATCTTAAAGAGCACTTTCTGTGGTATGGGTGTATCAGTCTTTCAAACATGTGGACTTACAGAGGTTCTGTGAAGATTTGGAGTCAAGTATCTTCAGCTCCTTCACCTTCTTCTTTTGTGTCTGCGTCTTGTTGTCATCCTGTTCCTTTTTGGCTGAACAAGTGGACAGAAGAATGGGAAGGGGTGGTATAAATATTCAGAGAGAAGAAAGAAAAAATAGAAGACTGTTAGAAAACATCTCTTGGACATTTCTGCTTATGAACAGAAATAATGTCAAAAAGCAGGAAATTAGTGGCATTTGTAATACAGAAAGACATGGATTAGAGGGATAGATAAAGGGCCTATGTGATGGCTATAAATGCTGACAGACTTGGCAAAGCCTTTATTTTTTTCCACTCTCTCCCAACTGTATGGTGTCATGGAGGTGTTAGGATTATTGCATCAGTGGCCTTAGGTTAGGCTGAAGTACTACGAAATGGCTTAACACTGGGAAAAATGTCCCCGGTGTGTGTGGGTCTGGTAAATATGGTTGGGCATTTCTTATCTGTAAGGCATTTAAAGTTTCAGTCAGCTAACACACACACACACAGTTCATTCTATCACACACAAATACACATGACAGAAACAATTCACAGTAACTCGCACTGACAAGGTCAGAATTGTGACTGTAAGGATGTGTCAGTGCGCAGGCTGACTGTGCACTAAATGAGAATCCGGACTGACAGATGGGTTTGACCACATAACAGCCCAATGTGTTCAGGCACGACAGATCTAAGGTCAGCAGAGCACTGGATGTCACATTAGTTCACTTGTATTAAGTCAAAATTATCTAACCACTCAATTCAACTTTCACCTGAAAACCCAAAGACTAGGTGTCATGTTTAGTGCTTAGATCATTAGCAGAACAAAAATAATGTAATCAACAAAACTCAACTGCAACATTTTACAGGTGTGTATACCAAACAATTTCTGGTTATAGTTTCTAAAAAATTTCTTTAATTTCTATTGTGGATATAATGACTTTTCAGCTGCAAAACAAAATTATTAATCCCCACTAAATTATAGTAAAACTATAATTAAGCCAAAAAAGAATACCAACATAGCATCTAACAGAGCACAAAAAAAACCCCAGAGACACATGGACTTCAACAATGCTCCCTGTATGATATTTATGTGGTAAAAATCTCATCTTTGTAAAGATCAGACAGGAAACAAGAATCACTGTCTGATAAACAACCAGCAACAATGCTGGTACAACATGTACAGCATGCTGCCTCTCTGGAGTGTGTGAAACACTCAGCCAAAAAACACAAATCAAAATTAGCCCCCCACCTGTTTCCACTGCTCGGTGCTGTATCTCTCATGAAATTATTGTAACCACTGTTTGAATGATTCAATGTATAGAAGAGATGAAAACTTACACTGATGCACACTTAAGAGTGGCACTAACCAACCCCCACTGCATACGTGACATTTATTTTTTCATTCCACAATCTTTATCACATTTTTAACTGCTGTTTGTTAGATTAGTGACAATATATCTAATTAAAATAGGAATACGCTTTCAGATAACATATTAACACATTAATTAATCTTTCCATCCTTCCATATGTCCTGTCAACAGTGCTTTGCATTGACAGTGGGACAGTCTGTTAACCAGTCTACTGTAGGCCTCTTAATGAGCTCCTCATCTCTCCATTTAGCCAGTCATTTGGATACACAAAACAATTAGTCAGTCAGTGGACTGTGTCTCAATATGCCCCATTGTTTCACTCTGTATTAAGTTCAGCTTCATAAAACCCCTCTCTCAGAATAAACCTTTACTTGTGTGAAAAAATCTGACTCAAACTTTAGGGTAATCTTAACTTTGTTTAACTTCTACAACCTGCATAGAATCAGTGTATCGGTGTAATCAGCTTTGTGTATCAATAACATGAATCCATAATACTATTGTGTGTCCAACACTCCAGCTATAGTTCCTGTTGGGAGCAGGAAATAATCACAGGAAGTTAGCCATTTTACACACACAGGGTAGGGAAAATACAACAGGAAACAACCTAAATATCTTTTCATAAACAAAAAATAAAGCATATCACAGCTGAAAGGTTTGAAAGAAACAAAGGAAGTGACTAACATCTACAAATAAACATTTTAGGACAGATACACAAACAGGAAGACTGATAACATCCTAAATTAAAACACTTCTACAAGATAGTGGCATCATGAAAGTGAGGGAAATAGTACAAATAAGGATAATACTGAGAAAAATAAAGAGATCTACATGTAAGTATAAAAATACATAAGGAAAAGATTAAACTGCTATAGACACAAAAATGACAAACACCTGCTACATCCCATATGAACATGCAAACTGGATAAGTAGTAACAATCCAGTTAGACAGGGACATGACTACTGATGCCATTAAGTCACTAGGTCAGTGTGTGTATCTGAGAGACACGAATAGCTGGTGAGGGAGCGTGTGTGTGTGTATTGTGCATCTGTGCAACAGCCACTGTGCTGGCTGCTCCAGCCAATAGAATCAGGCTTAGTTATGTTGACATCATGGCTGATTCATAAAATGGGGTCGGTGTGCAGATTGTAAAATGGCTGCTCTGTGGTTTCCACATGCACAGTTGATTTTATTTATGAGCCAATGGCACCTCTAGTGGTAGCTATGGAGCACAGCATGATGTTACACTTAGTCATTGTGGGGGAGGAGATGACAGAGGCAGAACACACATGTGTGGCTAAAACGTACTCAAGTACATGTGAACACAGTTTTGGAGTGCTGACATCATAACAACTATATTTTATCATCCCAGCTGCCTTTTCATTTCACTGTCCCACAAAGAAGGTCCATTTCATGAAAAAAAACTACTGCTTTAAAGACACACACGCAACCACACACACACACACACACACACACACACACACACACACACAAGCGCAACCACAAACTTCTCTTTTTCCTGGAACACCTCCCCCTCATCTTTCCAACAGCTGCTTGGCACTGAAGAATGATGAGAAAAAAGGGGGGGGCTGCATGTGTTTGTGTGTGTGCCTGTGCACAGAAACTCAAATGTGTGTTTAATAAAAAAATAATAATAATTCTTCCATTTCTGTTTTTAATTAAGCAAAAAGAAAAACAAAAGTGAAAAATGAAACAAGCTGAAGTTGAATTGGAAGAGGAGGAAGAGTCATGAGGAGAAATTCAGGTCCCTGTTAATATGTAACAAAGTGTGTGTGTGTGTGTGTGTGTGCGTGTGTGCCTGTCTCCATCTGCACAAAGAGGAGTCTGTTTATCAGTCAGCAGACCTGAGTGTGTCCTTCAGACACCCCCACCACCTCCACTACCTCCTGCCCGCCACCCTTCCTCTCTCTTTCCTTCTTTCCTTAAAAGGAGAAATGTGTAGAGAAGGTGATGGGTAACCAGGCCTGGCGAAAGAAAAGCAAAAGAAGAATAACACAAATGGATGAAAGAAAAAGATCAAGCGAGTTAGAAACATAATGAAAGAGAACAGAGAGAAATCTGTACGACACCCTTATCCCTGACCACTCAACTACAACTACACAATAGCCTTAACTCAAATAATAGTTTCTGTACATTCACAGGAGACACTGTCTTCTTCTCTTTTAATCTCTTTTTTTAATCGTTTTATGTGGTCTATTCATCCTCTCATCCCCACTCCCTGCTTGTGGAACGCTGCAGTTTATTTTTAACCCACTAAAAGCTTTCAGATGATCTGATCTATTGTAGATCTGCTGCATCAGGAGTGTTGTTCATAGGCCCTCTAGTGGCAAAATAGGAGAAAAGCATAATAATAAGCTGTATAACTTCAAACTAACTTTTTTCTATTCAGCACTCCAGGGCTGGAAATTGTCTAAACTGGAACAGAGGAGAGGGTTTATAGTTTCAACATCAATATCTGTGGGGTGAGCAGTTCTTAGGAAAAAGTTGCTGAGGCTGCTTAAGAGAGAGAACCACACAGAGACACAAACACATCTTGTGCCAACTTTTAACATCAACAAAAAACTAAATCCATTTCAGGGAAACTGAATAGGAGCTTTCAAGTTTTTAGTTTTAGAAAGCTCAAGTCAAGAATATAAAGATATTAGTGCTAAAAAAGGAATGAGGTAAAGAAGAAAATTAAAGGGAATTGGGCATAAAGTTCTTTGTCTAAGGCAACCAGAACACTGGCAGACAGGACAGCTGTAGCCTTAGTCCCTTTAAACTTTAAATGTCCAACATTCTGTCACTCTCTTTGTAAAAGTGTGTGTGTGTATGTGTGTGTTACAATGTAAGCATATTTGACAGAAGAAGAATAAGGGGGTTTCCACGGTAACCTCGGGTCTGAAAGAGCCCCTTCATCCTGTTTTTCACTGTGAAAGGAAATGAGGAGAAAAGATTCCGTCTGTGTGTGTGTGTGTGTGTCTGTGTGCGTGTGCATGATTGTGTGAAAAGGACCAGATGGCAGGGTGGGGCAGTGAGGAGGGGGAACGGGGGCAGGATGTGGGAGGATCAGGAGGCAGGGGGAGGGCATATGGGAGGGGCTAAGACTGTGCTCCCTTGCGCTCCCCTGGTGTATGAACAGTGTAACTGCAGCAGGGATTAACTGCACAAACCCAAGTTAGATAAATTTGCTTAGGAAACATTAGAAATTGTGAATATTTAGACATAAAACATCTGGAAAATCATTGTGATTAAACTAAGTTTTGCTTTATCATCTGGTCATCAGACTGGACCTGCTGGTTCTCACCAAAAACACTTTCAACTGACTTAAGAGTACAACTCCTATTTAATTTCAGTTGATTAAAAAAAAGAAAGAAAAAGTATTGAAATACATTTATACAAATGCCTGAAACATAATGTCATACAACAGTTATGCATAATGTACATTCATAATTACATTATAATTATGACATTCTGGCAACTTGGCACCTTGTATTATTCTGCGAGGATGCAATAATTTATATTTTAAGATTTGAATTGCAGGTGTATAAGTGTCCATGCAATACAATAATGTGACAGCTTTTAGTATTAAAGTGTTTTAGTGTACACTATTAATGGGTTTTTATCTAAATGTATTGGCTACAGGAGGCACAAAGTCTGGGACAATCATAAGGTTACAGTTTATGTATGGAGTCACAGTGCCCTCCACTGGTGAAACGGCTGTACTACTGCCATATGGTGTAAGGCTAACAAAGCTCTACACTATAGAAACGCTTTCACAGGCCATCTCACTCACCATCAAAGTTCTGAAAGTTATTTGTGTGTGTGAGAGAAGTATTAAATCTGAAATAGAGAATATGCTGCTTGTTTGTGTATGTGGGTGCAAAAAAAAAAAGTGTGTGGAAGTGCCTGGATAGAAAAGGAAAGGACAGAGGTTTGGAAACAGCAGGTTCATTTGTGTTTGTGTGAGTGTGTCAGTGCTGTTCTCTCAGGGCCATTCTGACCTCTCTGTGCTCTTCTGGCCATGAAGGTCTTCAGCGATGACGCACACATAGCACGTAACGGCATCACTGATGAGACACACACACATACACACACACACAGTACGCTGCCTGCATTGCTGATAAGGTGCACTACAGTCAACACACCGACACAGCACTACCTTGAACTCGAATTCGCACTTGCTGAAACCACACAAACAGCCCATAAATCCCCCCAGCAAATAACAGAGGACACAGACGGACCATCTCCAACACACACAAACAAACGGAGAGAGGTGTGCTGCTATGTGGTGCTTATTAAATCAGTCCTATATCAGCCAGTCTCCTTGGGACAGCAGAAAAGATTTACTACAGCAATTACACTGGCTAATTACATGGAGGAGAGATAGAGGGAGTGAGAGAGACCTACAGAGTGTAAAGGAGAGAAGGAAATTAAATCAAAAGGAGCAAGAGCAAATAAAGGTGTGAAAACGAAGATGAGCAAGCAAATAAAGCAGAGATAGATAGAAGTTAGTTTAAAGGATAAAGAGTATGAGGATGTGACCTTGAGACAGTCACAACACCTGAGTCCTGAGTAAAGTAAATAGAGAGACAACACAACAGCTAGTGTTCAAACTCATAAACCAGTTGTGTGTGTGTGTGTGTGTGTGTGTGTGTGGGTGTGGGTGTGAGAGAGAGAGTGAGTGAGAGAGAGAGAGACTGACCAAGTGAGTGACTCACTGAGTAAGTAAGTAGTTTTTCTGTGGTACTCTGGTAGTCTGTGGCGCTTTGGTGTTTGTTATTCACAGTGTGAATGTCCTTGAAGCTGCACTGCCCTCCACAACACAGTGCTCCCTCTACGGGGAGGAAAGTGAATTACATCTTTAAGGAAGCTTGCTCACCGTTTTGCCTGGTATCAATCAAACCTGATATTTGTTCCTATGTGGAATGCTGTGAATTACATGTAGTAACATTTGAAGACACTTACACACGTTATGTGCATATGAGACAGACAGCTATCTGTGAAAATTCTGACAGTCTCATATATACTGAGGAGGGTCAAATTTAAATAGGGGTTCTGGAGGAGTACAAATTTGAGCTCTTGCTCAGGAACACTGTATGTGAGATGTTTGGACTCTGGTTGTGCTCTCTATATTAACAGTGCCAGCTGCCTGCTACATTTACTGACATTTCTAGTCAGAATGAACTGTTCATCCTGACTGCTTCTGTGACATATGCAAAACCATGCAAAAAGTCTAATTTACATGGGCACAGAGGTAGAAATGAAAACTTATAAATTGGGTTTCTATCTCAATTAAAAAGTTAGATGAACTGTAAAACACATTTACCCCATGAGGCACATTTTGCTCTGGGCAAAAAGGATTAGGTGAAGCGCTCCTGTCAGAACTCAAATATTCATAATTCCCTTATAGAAAGATAGTAGACAGACAGCAAGTGGGGGCAAGAAGAAGTGAGAGTGTAAAAAAAAGAGCATGAGTAAGTGATAGAGAAGCACTTTATGAATACAAGAAGTTATGACTTATGCAAAGCAAAATAGATGAAAAGAAGACAGAAAAATAGAGGTCTACACGGTGTCATGCCATGGAGGACAGTTGAAAGCTCATAGGAGGGTTGGAGCACACACTCATCCTCTCTTAAATCCTACGTTTTTGTCCTCTGGTCTCCAACCGTCCATCCCTTTACTCGTCTTTATCTCTGCTTCGGTGATGAGGACAAAAGAAAGACCTAATTTGCTCTCCCTCCCCTTCTTTCTCCTCCTCTTTGGGCAAGGTTCGGAGGCCTGATTAGCAATTGTGACTTGACCACATGGTGGAGAGATTGGCACACATGCATAAACACATATGTGACAAAGAGGGGGACAGGAGCCAGTTTTGCTAGGTCTAATAAACCCTTGAGCAAGGCCCACAGACAGAGAGGGGTCTGGAGAGGAGGAGGGAGTTTTGCCTTTTCTAATGTCAACCATTGCTCATAAGACACACACACGCGCACAGACACGTGCACACGCACGCAAACACGCACGCACGCCAAAGTGTAATCTGTCTGGAGGCAAAAAGATTGGTCTGTCTTCTGGTGCTTGCCACAGTGATTTTTTTCTTTCAGTCAACATGTTAATATGACTGAAAAAGGAAAAGAAAAAACAGGAAAAAGGACGATTTGGACAGTAATGCTGCAGGATAGATAAAGGTAATACTGTAGAGCAGTATGGTGGGAGAGGAGCAAAAAAGATGATAAAGTCTGTGTGATATGATCAAAAGAATAAAAAGAAACAAAAGAAGGGGAGGGGAAAAAATTCAAGAATGATTTTACCTCAATATGATTATTAACACACAGCCATCTCCATATACTTACAGACCCATACATGACATGACAGACTTATGTGGACTTCAGCATATTTTATTTACAGCTGTAAAACTTTGAAAACCGGTAAGTATAATACCTGCAATCCATACCACTGAGAGCACAGTGAACATTTCTTTGCATTGGTGTATGTGAACTGATCTCTTTGTTGCAAACGCTTTGGGAAAACTACTGCAGGTGTTTGAAATACATCAATAACCCTGGATCATAGTCAAACTAACTAGCTGGAGGGGAATGACAGCTATGATCTGGCAACCTCCACCTTTGTGTGAGGACCTGGAATGCTGTGGGGTTTCCAGCTTGTGAAATTGGTTTCAACACCTCCCCAAAAGAGGAACAAACAACCCCCAAAATCAACTAAACAAGAGAAAGGATATTTAAATGAGACAGATGTGTGAATCCTCTCCTAGAACATCTGTCGGCTTGCCTCTGAGGAATTGGCTTTAGCTGGGGCTAGACATAAAACACAAACATGCACACACATACATACAAAAGTACACACCTAATCCCACCATGTGCTTAGTGAGCCATCAGGGAATGTGTTGCCAATCAGACAGCCATGCAAGGCTGGGCGCATGAAAACAATCAAGGAACAACACACAATATGACACAAAGGCTGGCACGAGTTTTACACGAGTGTGTATGTGTGTGTAATTGAGTTCACAGCCACACATAATGCCAACCAGCGACCAGTCTCTATGCTTACCCAATACATTCCAATAGGTGCTGTGTTTGAAGAGATTTTCTGGCTCTTCAGTAACTAAAAATGATTGATCTAAGAGTGGCATATTTAGGATTTATTTATACCTATGTGACATTTTGGATGATGTAATCTTCTGAGGTAATCTACTAGATGGATTATCTTCATGCATATCTTCATCATCCATGTTCAATTTACAGTCTGACCTGGATGTGATTTCTTATTTTATTATTTATACAATAGGGCAGTTGAGGGTTTTATTGTTTAAAATCTTTATAATGGAAGTAGGGAGAGCAATGTTATGCTTTAAATGTACAGTACCTGTGCAAATTCTTAGGCCACAATTAGATTTGATATTTTCTTAATGCTATCACAACCATATAAATATTTATTTCTCAGTGTGTTTCTTAGAATGTAGCAAAAATGTTTCTGTATGCCAAAGTGACAAATATTAAGAGTGACCTCTGGAGAGGAATCTGAAGGGGACAAAGTCAAAATAGGACTGGAAGACAGGTCAAAATCTGATGAGGAGTTTCTCAGAGTTTCCTCTTTGAGAGACTGGAAGAAGTCCAGCAAGGACCTGGTTCAGCATCTGGCAGCTTCACCTGGACGCCAAGTTGATCCTTCCATACTCTGAAGAAGCTTAATCAGGAATGGTGAAATAAATGTGCATAGCCATCATAACATCACTAAATAACAAATGTAATCTGTATCGAATCTTTACTGTACTGTATTATCCATAACTATGACAACAACAAGTTTGACAGTAAGTCAATAGATTACTCCCAAACACACTGTATTACAAAACCATGTAACATTTCCTTTATACTACCTGTTGTTTGTGCTGTGACCTAGCATGTGTGCATGTGTGTGTCTAGTGCGCTATCGCTTCACTCTCTATCTTGTCTCTTCTCACGGCTCAGTGAGTGTGTCAGTCTGCATTGGCCCTCTTTCAGAAGCTACTGAGAGATGGCAGCACCATTAAAATTTAACCCACTATCCCACCACTCACCACACACTGACAAGAGAGGGAGAGAGAATGGGCAGAGATAGCCAGGGAGGCACACAAGGATATACAGACACATATCTAACTACAGATACGCACGCACGCACACACGCACACACACACATTCCTAAGAAGTCAGTCAGATGTGATAGCGAGAAATGGGGAGCGACGGAGCGAAAGATCCTATACAGATGGAAAGTAAAGAATAAGATGGAACAGATTACCGCCTGAAAACCACACACATACACATATCTGTTGCATAGACGACTATGGAAATGAGTGGCATCAATTCAGCACAGGAAATGGAGAATGTTTGTGGGTCTTACGTCCTATCAGCGTGCACTATCCCTCTCTCTAAA
The DNA here is from genome assembly GCA_034779795.1 of Ctenopoma multispine. Taxonomy (NCBI): domain Eukaryota; kingdom Metazoa; phylum Chordata; class Actinopteri; order Anabantiformes; family Anabantidae; genus Ctenopoma; species Ctenopoma multispine. Next base: position 11,145,892 of record JAUYWH010000002.1, read on the forward strand.
GCCACATTTCCACACTTTCTATTACTTTCTCCTTCATCAGCTCTGGCTTCTCATTCCTGCAAAAGCAATCCTTCTTTTAGTTTTCCTCCCTCTCCTTTCGATATCTATCACTTTGTTCAATATTTTTGACATTTTTCTGCTTTCTCTCTCTCTCTCTCTCTCTATTTACCGTCTGTCTACCTCGCTCTCTGTTTCTGTCCTTTTCTGCCCCATTGGAGTGTGGGATAGCAGGCAGTGCAGGGAGGCCTGTGGTCTCTTAATTAAGAAGCAAGGCGGAACGAGGCCACAGTTAACAAGGACACACATGCGCGCACACACTTGCTTTACTTGTAAAAATGCTCATTGTCCCAGTATTAAAGTTAACCATTAGCATGATGCGGCAGACTCCATCCAGTATCCTCAAAAACTGATCTTGACCTGACTGGAACCTCATCTTCACTTGTAAGGACTAAAACTCTAATTGTGCCTCACAAAAATAGAAGCACAGGAATACACACATACCGACAGACAGGAAGCATACGCTCACAAAACAACAGAGCAACAGACACTGTTAAACATCGTTGTGAACTCACACACCTACACCCACAATTTCTTCTCTTTTCACACATCACAACACCTAATCAGAGGCTAAGGACCTGGGTTGAAATCTGCGGGACTAGGACTCAATCAGCTAGCGCAATCAGAAACAGGACGAACACACACTCACCCACATTCATTTACACACAGTTGAAATTACACAAAAGAACAGCACACACATAATAAGCCATGAGCTGATGGACGAGAGGAAGGCCATGATATTATTCAGTCTACCTCATCACCACTGTAACCATCACACATACACACACGGAGGAGGCGGGATAGAAGTAGCTATTTTGAGAGTGCGTGTGTCCATTCTCTGCGAAGGTGACTTTGGGCTGGCTGGAGTGGTAATTGGGTACACATACAAATGCCTTTTTCTTCCTCTTCCCCACGTTCACTTCAAACTCTCCCACTCCCCCTCCCCTTTCCACCCACCATGCTCCCCTTCTTTCCCTCACCAGAGCCCCGAACGTGATTACAATTCCGACATGAGTGAGGGGTGAAGAGAGAGAGCAGAGGAATGAAGAAAAAGTGAGGGGGACAGATGATTGACTCGAAAAACAAAGAAGGGGTAGAAAACCGCTCTTACACCAGACAAAAAAGAAAAGAAAAACACTGCACAGACGCATACGTACATGCATTAGCATTTGCCCCCTGCATAAAAAAAGAGCACACCTATATATGCACATATATCATTTACTCTGCAGGGGAGCAAGGCATGTGGAATAAACTACACAAAATGTCAGTCAGACTGTCACCCTGATCTTTTCCACTGAGATATACGCAGACACATACACATCTACACAGTTAAATGGCCATCTCATTTCCTCAGACGAGTGACATTTTCTCTCTCTCCTTTCTGCGCTCGTCACTGTGCTGATAAAATTAGCATTCATTCCTTCCTCTGCTTCTCCCTCCTTCAATGACTGGACCAGAGGTGAACACCACAGGGACAGAGGGAAAGTAGAAGGAATGAGAAACAAGAAGAAAGATGGGAACAAAAGAAGACATTTAGAAAAAGAGGGAAAAGCCTGAGAAAGACGTGAAGAGCAATAAACGGTATAAAAAAGAAAGAAAAGAGATAGCAAGACAAAATAGTAAGATGAGAAACTAAATGAGAAAAAGAACAATACAGCAAGTGGACAGGACACAGACTTGCGAGAAGAGTAAATTGAGGGGGGGCTCAAGGGATTCATATCACCATGACAACCCTCTTCTGTCTCCTCTGCTGTCCAGCTGCATGATGAACTTCTATTACTTTAGTGGAACTTTGCATGGATACATTTTCCACTCACTGTTGCAGTCTGATAAGCAACCTGTGGTGCCATCAGTAATTTCCACATACTTTTAATACCTAATTGCAAACTAGGTGTGTGGCTGCAAAAACGCAGCCTTCATAAATTATCGGAAATACAATCATGGTTAATTTGTTTACTGTCCTAGCACGCTCCACGTCTGTGCATGTGGGTGGATACATAAACCAGAATGTTCGCATCCTTGTACAGGGCCAGGGTAGAGGGCCCTGAGAGTATAATTAAAAGCCAGATACAGAGTCCTTGGACGCAACTGCAGCAAGAACTGAAAAAAATGGAGGGATAAACAGAAAAAAGAAAGTGAAAAGCTGACCTTTGAAAACACAGAGTGAGAGACTGAAATTGAGATGAGAGAGGTGTAATGGAAGATAGGATAGTGGGAGACAGACTGGATGAGATCATGCTGAATTGAAAGTGCTAAAAGAAAGAACAAAAATAGTGAAAAAGAAAGCAAGAAAGGACACATTATTGACTGAACTGTTTGTAGGGGATGGCAAGAGGTAAAAGACAAAGGGGGAGAGGGACCAAGACAGAGAGAAAGAGAGTGAACGAAAGAATCCTAATCAGAAATCTGAAGAACAAAATAAAAAGGCTGCCTGACAGCAAATGTCAGCTCAGGGAGGGTAGCAGATGGAGGGGGAAAGCGAGAGTAAGATAGAGAGACACAAAGAGATACAGGAAGAAGGGAAGAGGGAGGAGGGACAAAGAGGAGAAAAGAAATATTTGGAAGGAGACAGGTGGGGTTGGACTGATGGAGACACTTCCCCATCACTGCTCCCTCCAGGAGAAACGAACACAATCTTTCTGATGCTAAGAAGCAACACATCGCCAGGAAAGATATTCCCCATCTCCCACTGCAGGGAAAACAGAGCCGCCAGGTCAGGCGGGTGAATCCTCATATGAGGGTATATACGTGTGTGTAAATTTGTGTGCATGCACACTACCACATTCAGTGCCTGGCTGAGAAACGTTGCCCTTCAGCCAACCTTGACAGCTGTTTCACTGTAGCTAAGCTCTGCTTTAATTCTAAAATCAAAAAACATCTATTTCTCTCTCCCATCTTACTTCATCACGACTTGATGATAAGACAGAAGCTGAACAGTGTCCCACGATGATCTTGTAGCTTTCCTCTTTAGTTGTTCAGTGCTAGTACTTCAGTCTTTTTCCCCACAGAGATGCAAAGTGAAAAAGAAGAGGAAGCAGACTTTTGCATATAACCATTTGTTACTGTTGTCACAATAGTTTGTTAAATTAGAGAACAGAGCTGAGAAGAACACTAACAGTCAACACATGACAACAGCAGAAAAGAAACTAGACCTACTAGAGAATTTAAGTTAGTTTCAAAAACCTGGGTACTAGCCAAAGGTTAATATGTAAATATTAACCAACAGTTAATCCTGGAACAATTTTTAAAAATTATGTCTAATTCTAATTTACAATTCCATAATTGGTGGTTGTGGTTAAATTAACAAACTTTGGGCACAGACTTTAAACACTCAACAGTGTCAAGAAGCCAAGCAAAAGTCAGCAGTGAATTAGATAATATATGCATTGAGTCAGGGTGAACATAAGAAATGTGAATCTTAAAAGGAAATCACACTTTAATGAGTTAAACCGTTCTCTTAAGTTATTCTAAGGTCAATGGGGTAGAGCCAGGGTTATTCTGAAGTCAGAATCAGACTGCACTGCAAACAGTGACAATCATCTTTTTAAGTTTTATAAGTTAATACTTTTTTTTTCTTTTAAGTATTTAACTATGTTTGTACTCACACTTCACATTTTTAGCCAACCACAGTGGGCTTTGCCAGTTGAAACAACAACTGTCACATCTGAATTTTATTAACTGCAGGTTATTAACATTAATTCTCTATGTTTGCCTAAAAAGACACATCAAATGCTTGGCTGTTACCTGGTTAGTCAGTAGTTAGTTAGATGATATGATACAATTTGGGCTTGATCAAAGACAGTTTCTTGGAGAAACTTCAGTCTGTTTTATTTTGATATTTCAACAGACTGTGATGTTTTCAAATCAGAAAGACAGAGTGGTAAATCTGACTTTAATGGGACTGTCATTAACTGTTACCTATTAGTGTCAGATACCAAAACGTAGGGACATTCTGTTCAATTTTTAAGCATAATGTATCAATATTTAAAACTCAGCTGAAACCTTTAGGATTCAGAGGTGTTTCTTTTTGAGCTAATGGTAGCTCAGCTCAATAGAGATTAGATCTGTCAGTATATTTTACTGGTTTTCAGTCATCATTAGCAATTACTTACCAGTAATTTCTCATTATTAAGAGGAAAAGGACACCACGTGTAGCTGTCACAAATAAACTTTTGAATGTCACGACATTTTCACTTTGAAATTGAGTTCCATTACTGGCTTGGTATTTTCCTATTTGTTTGCAATCCTCAATTGTCATCAAACCAACAAGCACAGCAGATTAAGGACCTCTATTATGTTATAACTTTTAATTTACTTAAAAATACTTTTTAAAGCCAGAATGAGTAGTAATATTCACTGCTGATTCATGTTAAAAGTTTAAGCAAGCATTTAAGTACAAAACATAGGTCAATAACTAACGACATCATTCTTATGGCATTACCATTACATCATCATTAGAAATTTAAATGTCTCAGGAACCAACAACCAAAACCTACCTGCATTTAAGAATAAGAAAATTTTTATATAAGCAGCACCTCAAAATTGTGCAGTGTATGTTCACATTCAGATTATTCTTTAAAGACGAAAGACTGGTATTGTACATATCTCCTAGGGATGGAAATCTTAATCTAAATGCTCTCTTAGAACAACAGCATTCATTGATCCCCGAGTTATATGACTTTAAGACGGTCAAAAAGAGTAAAGATCATCAGATACTTAAAAAGTGGTCCGTGCTTTTCCCCATAAACCACAGTCTCACCATCACACCTCAATCGTTTTCCCCACTAAGGACATCTTCCCAATCACTTGTTCTCCGACCCCCCCCTCCCCTCTTCTCTCTCTTGCTACAGCCAGTGAGTAATGGCGGGAGCAAAGGATAGTGGCAGAGAGCTATAAAAGTGTAATTTGCTCCATTTTCCTCGGGAAACCAAATTCACTTTCTGTCCTGCGTTACAATCTGTTAACATTCAGATGGCCAGCATTGCAGACAGCGCATTACCCGCCTACATTCGCTACTAATGACCCTCATGCGGAGTGCACACATATACACACTTGCAAGCCAGGAGAGCAAGGACACACGCTATAACTGTATGAAAAGTGCCAAATGTATATGCGTACACTTGCATGTGCACTTGGAAACACACAGACTCATTTTGGTTGTAATGGACTGAGAAAGGCCAAAAGATGGAGGGAGAAGAAAAAGAGAGCTATTATATAAAGAGAAAAGGTAGATGGGATAAAACTGTGCAGAGAGACTAAGTATGTTTCTTTGAATTAAATTAAGTAACTTGTTCTATCTCACTTTTTGCTCCCAAAGAATGAAAAAAAGAGCTCACAATGGCTGCCCTGCAAGCCTTTCTCTTCCTCTAATCCATCCATCCTCTAATTCTCTTGTTCTCATGTTCATTCTCTAGCTTTTCCTTCCCTTCTTTCTGTTCCTGTGTAAATCTCCCAAATGCTTGTTCCCTTATTCCATCTCTTTGTGTCCTTGCGGACTTCTTCCATGCCTGTCTCTCTCTCTCCATCCCTAACTTGTCTGCCAATTCTCTTTCTCACACTCTCATCTCATCATCCCACCCTCACAGCAATCCGTTCTCTCTTTCTCTATCCCTCTCCTCCATTTCCACCACTCCTCTCTCAGGGAGCTAATAGCCTCCTCCTTTGTTCTTCAAGAACAGCAGGGAACAATGGCGGAGTGGGGCTTGTCGTTGTGGCAACAGGCAGGAGACAAGAGAGAGAGGGAGGGAGACAAAGAAGAAAGGCAGGGAGAGAAAGAGCAAGCACAGAGGGGATGCTGGTTGTTAGCCGGGCGGCAGGGAAGCGAGCGCTGGCTAATTACACTCGTTTCTATGCACACCGCAATTAAACCCTGATGCACACACATACACCGCCCGCGCTCAGAATATCCACCGCCCCACACACACACACACACACACACACACACACACACACACACACACACACACACACACACACACACACACACAC
>JAUYWH010000002.1:11152036-11166889 GCA_034779795.1 Ctenopoma multispine
CACACACACACACACACACACACACACACACACACACACACACACACACACACACACACACACACACACACCAGAGAGAAAGAGCAAGCAAGAGTAGCAGAGAGGGAGAAATGGGGAAGGCTGGGAAGGAAAAAAGAAATGACAAGAAATACGGAGGCTATTTTAAATCGATGCTACTGTTCTCTCAAGTAGCACAGTAAAAGTTCATTAAACTTCTAGCTGAAACACAATCAGTACAATCAGCTCCAGTCAATTCTATTTAAATAATGTAAGTAGTCATTGAGGTGGTTCAGTGACCTCATCTCTCCCACACATTTTCCACCTTAATCTAACAGTCAAACACCACATACCAGCTAAACAACAGTTGCTGAATTATCACCAGTTGGCCTCAGTTTCAGTACTGTATTGCATTAATTCTTACTCTGTCTTTCAGCAGTTGTATTCCTCCCACTCCGGATGTAGTTCATCTCGATTCATCTAATCAGCTCATCCGATTTCATCTCTCCACAGGATGATCATCCACTCTCCAGAGAGGAAGAGGTTTAACTTCACACAAATTATCAAAGTTGCAACAGTGGAGGGAATGATCGAGAGGTTGATATTAATGTGGAGAGTAAGAGAGATGGGAATGGTGAGATTTACATCCAGTTCACACCATGCTGTAGGGTAAAACTTATATTCTGTCTCATAAACATACCTACTAACCTTCATCCTTCTATCTATGCCCCAACACTTTCTATTAACACGTCTCAGAGAAACGTGTACCACACCGTGTGGAACACACTATATTATTCATGCAGTTTAATGCTTACCCAAAGTGTGCATGTGTGCATTAAGAGTGTCAGTTGTTCATATTAAAGAACAGCAAGGTGTCACTATATCTGAAGACTAGCTGTTGGTCTCATTGCGCTTTCAGTGTCAACAGCAAAAACGAGCCAAGGTATGAGCATGTGTTTGTGTGCACATGCATACCAATATGCACACAAAAAGCGCAACTTCAGATAGCAGCATGAACACACAAATACAAATGTAGGTTTCCAATGAGGCAGATGAGGAGTGAAAGGAGTCAAATTAAACAGCCAAACTTGTCCTGTTTCGCTTTCATAGCCCCAGTCCATTTTCATAATGCATTAAAAAACCACTGCTGAGAGGAGAGGGAGACATGGAGAGGAGAGGAGAAAGATGGGAGGAGGGGGGTTGGGGGGGTAGAGAGGGAAAGAGAAAAAATGGATAAGAAGGGAGGGGGACAAGAAACATTCTCAAAGTAATCTAAAGCTAGTGGATGTATGGGGGTGCGAGGAAACAAGATAAGGATGAAGGGAGTGGAGGAGTGAGAGAAGAGAGCTTGTCTCAGAGGCAAGATATGGGAATAGAAAGTGTCTGATAGAGGCACAGACAGATTAGGGAGGTGGATAAAAGAAGATGGGATGCACTGATAAAACAAGTAAGGATGACAGCAAGAGATGGGGAAGATGATTTAGTCACAAACTTTGATTGTACACATTATAAATACATGTAGCTTTCTTTATGCGTGCATATGTGCTTGTAGAACTACATGTTGTATGTGTGGTTGTACAGTGGCAAGGGGCAGAAGGTTCTCTGTTTCAGCACCAGCAGGCTGATGAGAGTTTGGGGCCAAACAGCCTGGAGGCAAAGCTGGCCTTGTTATTCTCACTCTCTCTCCCATGCACACACACGCACGCACACGCACAAACACACACACACACACACACAAACACACACCTCTCCCGACTGCCCAGAATGTCACAACAAGAGACTAAGAGAGTCTGGGAATCAGCAGGTTCTGAATCTCATAGTAATGAGACATCACTGTGGATCTCAATCAATCCTGTGTCCTTAAACCGAGCTTCTTGAGAAACCATCAATAACCTAATGAAGTAAATAAACAACAACATCCTTAACATAATTCTTCTACTTTAGCATGAAGTATGTTACATCTATCCCGTACATTCAACAGTAAGGTTGTAAAAGCTGTTTCATAATCTCAAATTTAAACCAAACTGCGCAACAGCCACTGTAACAAGCCAATTATGTTGATCATTGAATCTCAGAACAAAGGAATGTGGTTAACACATAAAAATAAAATAAAATGTTAAAAAAACAGTGTAACACCCACATGCTATTAATTATCAGTGAACGTTAATGACTAGTGAATTTAGTTAAATGTATACTGTCATATGTCATGCAAGCAATAGTGTACCAACTGGTATGCAAATACCCATATATGTTTTTGATATTAATATTGAAGCACATGATACAACATGTAATGTCAATAAATTTCAATGTAAATTTGTTCAAGATAAAAATAAAAGTAAAAATTTCTAGTAGTGATTTTCAAACCTAGTTAACAGAGTTCTTTAACTGTAAACAGCTTTGGGTTCATTGCTGTGTTTCAGAAGGCTGAACCATTGCTTTTACATCGTATAAACTCTTAAAATTCTAACTGTCTCTCTCTGTTTATATGTGTAAATATGCAAATGTATACAAACACATTGGCCATAAGAACTTGAGCTTTTAGTATATCAATGCCTGCTGTTGTAAGTTGGTTCTGGAAACTTTTTTTTGATCTAGCAGAGGATTAAAGTCAAATTGCTAGGGTTTGAAACTTGCTTCAGGTACATAATCCATCACACCTAACACTATGTCACCTTTTTGTCCTCTATGACAAAGTTACGTTATACTCATCAGTGAAACTGCCTTGAAACTGCAACCGTGTTTATGACCTGGAGAAGAGCTATCTAACTCACATTAACCAAAATTCTCAATAGATTATTAACCTCCTGTCATTAAGATTTGGATTTCTTGAAACTTCTGATATGTGATGAAAACACTAGAGAGTGTAACAAGCAACTCTCTATCATATTTCACCAACATTACTGAATAAAGACAACATTGGCAAAAATAAAAAGTTCATAAAGTTTGCTCATGAATGAGTTATCTCAACCAAGTTTAAAATCAAGCTGATTTTCAACTTGAAAAGAGCAGAAACAAACATGCCTGAAAGGTATAAAAATATGACACAGATAGTAGCAAATTATAATAATACATGACAAACATCCCATTTGATAAATTTTTGTCTCATAAGTGGCCATCACATCTACATTTTCATGTTGTTTGGGAAGGTAAGAGTTAAAGTTCCAGTCAAATAGAAGATGAGATGTCCAAAATCCTATCTCCTCTAAGTCAGTGGCGTGAAGGCTACCTCACACACACCTGACAGAGACGGAGTGCTGCCCATAGTGCCAGGGGGAACAAGAGGGAGGGAGATCGGCAGCAGCAAGAAATGGAGAAGTAGGGAGGAGAAGACAGCTGAAGAAGGAGACAAAGAAAGAAAGCAGAAATAAACAGAGGCATGAAAAGATAGGTAGATGCAAAATGGCAAGCATAATAGTCAGAGAATGACTATTCCTTGTTTGGAATCAACTATTTGTATTTGTTACTTATTATGAGGGGAACCTTACAGAAAGAGAGATGGAGAGGCAGCATTTTGAATTTGTATGTTAGTGTGTTAAGAGGACTAATGACTAAAAGAGGCGCAGTGTTACAAGAGCTCCAGCAGCCATACACTAAAACTTTAATCAGGAATTCATAAAAACAATATCATTACAGTCTGCCTGAGGAAGTATCAACAAATACCTGACTGAATCTGGCAGGCATGCGCGTGTGTGTGTGTGTGCGCGCGCACACACAGACACAGACACACACACAGACACACACACAGACACAGACACACCTACAGTCTGGTAAACACCCATGCAGGCACAACTAACCGCAATGTATTTTCCCTGTTTTTTTTGTTTTGTTTTGTCCCTGTCTCTGTACACCTTTTCTTCATCCTCTTACTTTTTTTTGTTTTCTTTCAACTATCAGTATCTTTAAAATCACTGTGTAAGGTAAAGCATAAATATATTATGGATATGAAAGTGCACACACACACTCTAAAATGAGCAAATAGATGGGTGGAGGAGCAAAAAAGCAGGAAGCAATGTCTCAAGGACAAAGGTAAGCCACTCAACTCATGTCTGAAAGCAGAACTGCTTCATACAGTGAAGGGGCTGAGACTTAAGTCAAGCAATTTGTAAGTAGTGCAGCTACCCACTGTTCATCAAAGAAATAACGAAAAACTATGAAAAATGGAAGCCAGGCACAGAATGGGCATCCAGAGAAGCCCACGTGAATGCCTTAGTCTTCTTGAAAGAGAAGCAGAGCTATAGAAATCTCTCTAACACTCTTTCTCCCTTTGACAAAGCCAGACTGGAAAGATGAAAGCACTGAATGAAAGCCTACACAGAACCTTAAAAGACAGGATAATGGTGGCACAGAAAGCAGGAAACAGAGGTAGAAAACAAGGGAGAGGATGAGACTGAAAAAGTCATTTTGTGAATGTTCCTAGAACATACAGAGGGAAGGAAGTTGTACAGACAGGGCGTGAGGATGGATGAAGAGTGGAAGAGGGTAACAAGAAACAAGGAAGACAATAAGTAAGGCAGTCAGAGAAGGAGGGAGAAAGGACGGAGTGAAAAGGAAAAAAGTGAATGAGAAAGTAATAAAGTCAGAAAAATTATTAAAACTACTTTACTTTTCTTTTTTAATTCTGAATAATCCATGCCCTATATACACACTCGAACAGAGCTGAGTATGTGTATGTGCGCTGTTGTGCACGCATGTGAATGGATCACGCACCGATAACATTACACTTCTTAATTCCTAATTAATCCTTCTAAACTGGATTAGGGTGCAGAGCATGACAAGGCCAGGATTTCACTCTTCGCCCTGATGTGTGTTATGTGTGTGTGTGTGTGTGTCACTTTGCCGTTTTTTAGACTGAGGTCTCATAAGGATGGCCTGTCTTCAGTTACATGATGTTGGGAAATGAAGCTGACAGTGTCTGTGGTCCCCTATGACACACACACACACACACATTCACATGCACGCTCTTATACAGATACACAAGGAATCCCTAGACCACAGGTCTTAAAACACTTATGAATTATTGTGTTGAGTGGTAATAACTCTTAGCATTATTTACACATTTTAACTGAGGACTCATGGGGGATATGTGCTTACTCACAGAACAGACACAGGTCCCCTGACACACGCACTTGTCCTGGTTTGAAAGCTGACACACAAACTGTCCCATTTGATGTCTTTTGCATTACACTGCAGTCTAGAATAACACAAGAGGGCCCTACAGACACCAGCACTAATGAATTCATTTTATAGTACTGTACTTTGCAACCAAGCTAAGTGTCTGTAGCTAAATAGCTTCCCTTTATCTATATCTATCTATATCTATCTATATCTATCTATAGATATAGATAGATAGATATCTATATATATCTTTTTTTTTAACTAGCAAGACCTGAGCATACCACTAGAGACGAACTATGTGGTTCATGTTATCAGTAAACACTGAAAAATAGCACATGTACATGAAACAACTAGAAAGCCAGAACATATATACAATACATGTAAAATGAAATCTAAACAGGATTATGTAGCAATGTAACAACATACAGAAACAACTAGCTTATGGAAAGTGGAAGAAGATTTTGGCACAATCTCAAGAAAACTGACTACATTTGAAACACGGTATGAATTAATAACGTGTAACATATTGTACTGCGAGTTGCTGTGTGTTCAGTGCTCATTAAACCATGCAGGCTACAGCTAAGATTGGGTGGCAGAAAGGGGAGATAGTGTGATGGATGGACGGATGGATGGATGGTGGTGGTAGTGGGGGGGGGGATTAGCATGCTTTCATGCATTTCTACGCCTCAGTGGAGCACCACAGGGCTTGTTGATGCCTCTAAGTGCTATGCAGTATTAAGCAGAAAATCTCTATGGAGGCCCAGTGGCATAGTGTATGTGTATGGAGTGTGCTGACTGACCGCTAACTGTGTACAGTTAAGTACCAAGCTCTATTTGGAGAACAGGAAAAAGGGAAGGAAGTGGAGACATTCTGTGGAAAGGCTTTAAAATGCTTGCTTAACGTGTGCTATCTCAGAGACAAAGGAAGAGAAAGGGCTGTCCATCCTGTCTATTCTCTCAAACATTGTATACCAACAGTTAAAAAAAATGGTATGCAGAACACACGTTGATCAAGTCACCTACTGTTAAGAGCAGTGTGACATCTCTCCTGCACAGAACTTTTATCAGCTATATATCTTATATTATGAACTCTGCACAGCTCTCATGCCCTTACAGCTAACTGAACTCAAGTTACCTCATTTTACCTCACCTCAATCGCCATCTCCTCAATCACTCTGGCTGCATCATGTCTCTTCACATTTGCTCATTTGTCATTTCCTCTTTCAGTATTCTCTTCAGTCATACACAGATCACTCCTGCCTCCATTCATCGTTCATTGAGCCTCACTCATTCTGTACATCTCTCCTTCACTCTACCCTCAATAACGCCATCCATCTTCTAGTGTGTGAACTAAGATTAGTCTCCATCCGTCTGTAACCTTTGATATAATCTCACCTACTATTTTTTGTCAAATGCACCTAAGTTTTGAAAGTCATAAAAACAAAGGCACAATTTAACAAATAATCAAGAAAAAATGGAAACTGTATTACTGAGTACTTTAGACAAATACTGAACTACAGCATTCTCCTAGCAGACTAGGTGAACCTGCTACTCTCATCCACCACTACATTTTTGTTTTTCTCTGGCAAACAATGCAGTGGCCTTCATGTTTGTTTCTTTCAACTGGCTTCAATCAAGCAGCATACTTGTTATCAATCCGGCCCCCAAAAAATTTGCACTTTCCCATAGTGTAGACAAGCTTTTATCTTTATTGGGTAAGCCAACTACTTTGTGAGCCAACAAACAACTATGTTTTAGTAACTTTCTCTTATGGAAGCTGCAGTGCTGCATCAAGTGCTATCACATTTTTCAGAGTCTGGAAGAAAGGAAAAGCAGCATGTTTGTAGTTTTACTCTGAACACTACAGCCCTGAATATCCTTACAAAACCAGCAATAACGCAGTTTAAATTTAGATTTTTATTAAAATGAAAGAAATTCAGCACTTTAATGTTTTAAGATTGGTTAAGGTGATTCTGCCAATAGCCATTTTATTTTTATTTTATCATTAGTAGTATTATTCACAATGCTGTTGCCCTTGCAGTATTAAACTGTTATCGCCTTTGAGGCTAGGAACAAAGAAAACAGTGAAAAGGGAAAACATCACAGCACAAATCAACATAAAAACTTTGAAAGCACAAACTCTGGCTTCTTCAAAAGTTTCCAGAACAAACTTGAAAAAAAAACATTCTTGGAGAGATCTTTAGAAGTCTCTGGCCTACCACTCAATTCACCAAAACAGACAGGAGTTGCTGCTGATGCCATGTGCATTCACAACAAGTCCTGAAAGGTTTACTCTGCTTTCTGCACATCTACAGCATAACAGTTTCAAACAGAACAGGGACATTTTGGGTTAGGCAGGGATTTCTTAAAGTGGTCAAAAACAAGCAGGAAATGATCAGAGAATTCACAGGCTTTGTTCAAGCTAAAATACAATTTCAGGAGTTTTGCTCAGACTCCAATTTCCAGGTCCAGTCAAGCTCTACGGCCCCTTTGAACTGGTAGAACTCCAAAGCTCACTCACTCAGATCAATAGTTAAAGTAGCAACTCCATTCACACAATGACAAATTACTCATCTGCTTTCTCTTACCCTTTGTTTTACTGTTAGTCTCTGATACCCTACTACCATCACCCAGCTTTGCCAGTCTCAGTTTCACCCTGCAGTTAATCTGCTGTGTGGAGTGGTGAGCGCTTGGGGAACTGACAAGAGGAAGATGAAGTAGATGAAGAAAGAGGGGAATGAGAGCAGGGGGAGAGGATGGAGAGTGAGAGATGGCCATGCATTATTGAGCATACAGAGTGGAGTTTTTAGGGGATAAATGTGAAAGCATGTTTAGGGACAACCTTTTCCCTTCTGCCTCCCCCGCCGTCTCCCTTCGTTCATTCCTTGCTCTCCCTCCAACTTCCCGTTCCCCACGAGGACTGCCACATCTCTTATTCAGTGGGGAGGTTAAAAATTCAAAGCTAGAGGAAGGAGGTGGAGGGGAGAAGGAAAGAGTACCTGAAAATGGTCAAAATGAAGGAATGTCTTTAGGGAGTTTTCTCAAGTGCTAATCTAGAGAGCTCCTTGCTTTGATTAGGTGTATGTGTGGTTGCAGTGGGGGAGTACGATGACGGGGGAGGGAGATGAATAAAGAGTGAGCGGAAGAAGGAGTAGGAGAGAGTGCACATGTACACTTTCATGCAGTGTGGTGTAGAGTAGCACACAGCATGGTGAAAAATTAAGTTGCCTGCAGGGCAAAGCAGAGCCCACATCTCACAGAACACGACACATGCAGATACTGTGTAATGGAGCAAGGGTTTCAGCGTGCAAATACAAATATACAAACAGGCAGCTATGAGCACAAGGACATAGGCACAAACCAGACACACAACATACTGTAGCTGCACTCACATAAACTATCCACAAGTCTAATTTCTTGTACGTACACATTCATGACACACAAACACTTAGACTGTAGTTCAAATGTAGTCATACAGCTACTGGTAACAGATTAAGGTCAGAAAGTGAAGCGTGGCCTGGTTCACCAAGACTTGTAAATACCATCGGTGCCTGGTGTAAATGCCACTGGGTTATCCATATTACACACAGTTTCTACAACGAGACACCAACAGCCATGTTACACCACCTAGCTACATGTGTGTAAAGTGTCCACAAAGTTTGGGAAATTGATAGTTTTAATATGTGTGGTGTGAGAACCCTGAAGATATGGTCTCAGCCATCAGCATAATGGGGAAGATAGTCTAATAGCACCTTAATAACTCACTAGCTAGCTAACTCCACATCAGTAGGAGCTTAAGGCAACTGTCAAACAACTTGACTGAGATAGAGACTTTGGACTTTAAAGGATACTTTCAAATGTCTGTGTTCCTGCCATCTATCTTTCCTCTTCTCATTTTACAGCTTGCTTTATCTTCAGCCCGGCCAGTATTCGGTCATTTTTCTGTTTCCATCCTCTGTTCACTGTCTCTTTTCATAAGAACCCCTTTATCAGGCAGAGATAAGAGAAGAGAGATGAGGAAATCAAGAGAGGAGAGGAAGAGGAGAAGGAGGAAGGAAGATGGGGGTTAATGCTTCTATCTTGTCAGCTTCATCTTTGAAGTTGCTGCTCTTTACCGCTCCATTTTTTATGTATGCTATCAGTGACATCAAAGTGGGCTATGTCTCCTGTGTGTCTATGTGTCTCTGTGTGTGTGTGTGTGTGTCACTGCCCTCGGGGACAGGTAGCTAATATTACAAAAAAAAAAAATCAACAGAGAGGGAGTCTCTGCCGTGCAGCAGATCAGGCAACCAGTCAATCTGCACTTAGCTGTAGCTACACTGCATTTTGATTCCTGCTCATTTTAACTCCCTCTTTGCTCAGGATACACATATATATGGATTCACTTACCCTCCTCCACTAGCCACCAATGCCCAAATTAAAGCACCTTTACCTAACACGTGACACTTTCGAAAGGCAGGTGTACACATTTAACTACATGGTCTTTATACACATATAAAGAAAAACAGAGGGGGAGGAAAAATGAGTATGCTGCTGTGACCAAGAGGAACAAAACAGGAAGGAAGAGTGGGTGGAAGTAGCGTAGGTGTCTCAACATATATCCCTTTATTCCCACATTCTACCATCACTGTTCATGTTTTTGCCTTGTTGGCCTGGGTGATAAGAGACAGAATCATAAACACTGAGGATACTTAGCATCTGTAACAAGCTTTTGAGCTTATCAGCCAATCCCTCAATTAAAGACACACACACGATTACAAACATGCATAAACACACACACACACACACACACACACACGTACGTACGTACGTACGTACGTTATCTCAGCCCATGCTCAGCTGTCATATCACTAGAAACATTTAAATAGTAATGGTGTGGGGATGAGAATATGGAATGCTGGCTGGCTGGCAGACCAACTGGCTAGTTGGTTGGGAGAGTGAAATAAGGAAGGAATTCCATTTAAAAAACAGGATAATCTTCAGGAAAGAGAAAAGGCAGCAAAGAGATTAGGCACACATAGCGGTAATGCTCCAGCATGAGTACACACTGCTCATTTGCATGTAAAACAGAGGGAGAGAGAGATGTAATGAGGGAGGGATGGAATGAAGAGAATGAGTGGGACAAAAGCATGTGTGTGTGTGCGCGCGCACTTACATGTGTATGCATAAGTGTGTGCTTCTGTTTGAGCATGTGAGTGAGCTATTGCAGTTGGCAGCATGAGCCAATGTGAGCACACACAGATGTGTTTGAACCTGATAAGGCCTGATGAATGAGCGGCGATTTGCGGCTGTTCCTCAACCATAAAGAGATGGTGAATGAGGGAACACTTGCTATTGCTGTACTGAGAATACACACACCGAGGCTTAGCCAGCCAGCAAAGCCGGCATAACGCACCGCTACTATCGAGGGCTTAAGAGGCATAGTTAGGACTTAAGTAGTGGTATACATATAAACACTTAAATATACACACAAACATACACATCCCCAAACACACCCTATAAACATGAAAAGCTTTCATTTATACATTATAAACACACAGTGAAAGGGCAGCCTATATGTGGACAGTATGTTTATGTTTATATGTCTCACAGATGGTGTACACAGATTCATCATGTGCCCATTTGTTGGTGGAAAAAGGTGGTCAGAGAAAATAGGAATTAGAGATTTAAGTGGAGAAATGGCTACATCCAGAAATGGAATGAATAAGAGAGAATAGAAGGAAAGAATAGTGTGATTTTTTTCCCAGCT
The DNA here is from genome assembly GCA_034779795.1 of Ctenopoma multispine. Lineage (NCBI taxonomy): Eukaryota > Metazoa > Chordata > Actinopteri > Anabantiformes > Anabantidae > Ctenopoma > Ctenopoma multispine. Next base: position 11,162,898 of record JAUYWH010000002.1, read on the forward strand.
CTTTCCACAGCATTAGTGACCCTTGCATTAACCTGCTTCTCCTTCTGCAGCCCCAGCCTGAACACTGCATGATTTATTAACAAGCCCTGCTACTGTGAGCTACACTAGTACAAACACACACACACAGATATACACACATTCAGAGAATACTTAAAAAAAAAACATTACACACAGGCTTTTCAAAGCCAATACTAATTTAGCACAATCACACAAGCATGCACAAACACTCTTATGGCTTAATAAAGTGTGCTTATTCCTCATTTAGTAATCCAAGTGTTTTATTAGTACATATTTTAAACAGTCTCAGGAGATTGCAGCTCTGAGTCTACACATCTCATAAACTCTTAAAATTTACACAAATACAAAGACACACTCACACAAGTAACTTAAATGCTTCTTGGCTGTGACCTAAAAGGAAACCAACAGTGGAAAAACAAACACCTTCTAGATGAGGGAAGAAAAAGCAAGGATCTGACCACTGTAGTGAAAAGTACCGTCTTCCCTTTTCCTAATCTTAATTACTTTTTAAAAAAACATGCAAGGTTTCTTTCATCAAGCCTGGAAAATTTGGAGCAGTTACTACTCAGCCAAAAGGTAAACAATCAGTAGAATCTGCAGTATTTTTTCACATTATATTTTATATTGCCAGTGAACTGTGCCTTACAATTGGTCATGGCAATATACAGGTGAAGAATTCACACAGTCACACGGTTGTCGTGTGTCCAGTAATCATACCATTGTAAACCACGATGCTAAAATAGTAGCAGTGTGCTTAAATTATTCCATCAGCATGAAATTTGATAATAACTCTGAGTCAATATAATCTAACAAAAACAAGTGATCAAATGTAGTGAACTCTGTTTGGCAGAAGATCTAATGATCTAATCAGAAACACTGCACTATAATTCTCCATGCCTCTTGGTCTTTTATTGCTAATATATTACATTTCTCAGCCCTTTAAGTAATAGTTCAGCAACCCGAAACAGGCCAGAGGAAAGCACACACATACATCTACACCCACAGACACTTTCTTGCTGATTGGTGGCTCATTAAGGTGAAAAGTGGATGGAATTTAAGAGGAAACATAGCAGCACAAACACACACACACACACACACACACACACACACACGTGCACACGCATACCTACAGAGAAGGAAATTGATTTCTTCAGAACACAGGGAGATCAAAAGGCTTAATATAATTGGTTTGTAAATGTGGCTCAGCTCACCCACCCACTCTTCTGAGCACATACACTGATGCAGACACCCTTGTACTGACAAACATGTATTCATCTGCGACAAACTTGTCTATATTTTATACATTTATTCCTGCAAATGTGTTACAGGAAGGTGCTGTTGCATGTCAAAGTGTGTTATGCAGCAATACACAGTGGATGGCATCACAAAGTTCCTCCTTGGGGTAAGGGGGATCTCTGCCGAAAAAGAGAAATGAGGTTGCCTTATGACAACAGAACAGAGAAATACAGAAAGGAAAGAGGGAAGGGTGTAAAGGCTGGAGAATTGGGATATGAAAATTATCTTCCCATTATGAGGATTAATAATCATATATGCTCCTGGCCCTTTTCTCTCCCGAATCAAATTAATCACCACCGCTCCCCCTAGCCCAGCCTTTCCCTTTGCTCACTTTTCATTTTTTCACCCACCATCTCCTCCTCCTTTTTCCATCTCTGACTCGCTCTCTCATTCTTTCGCTAATTGGGCTATCTGAGGTGCAGACTTCAAAAGGCACCTGCTATCAAACACAGTCTGAAAAAAGTGAGAAAAGGATAGTTCTGGATAGATTATATATATATATATATATATATATATATATATATATATATATATGAACAGTGTATGAATTCTGCACAATAAATGAAAACTAATACAAACAATATCTCTATCTCTTTGAATTGAGCTCACCTGTTAATATTATTATTATTAATATTAAAAGAAGAAAACAAATACTAAAATACTGAAAGCATACACAAGAACTTCAAAGTAAGGTATTAAGATGCAGTAGCTTAAGGGAGAATGTGGGGATAAGCTCACCGCCTGTAACTTTCTACACTACATTAACTGCTTTACTTCCTCATCTAAACAAGTATGGTGTTTACAGTTGCAAATAGTCATATTAGGTCTACGATAGTAAGCAGTTACCCCCGTAAAGAGCAACAATGGAAATAAATAACAGCTTTTTCAGCAGAAGATGGCAGCATAATCGCATGGTTTCTTCTTTACAAACACTATAGTGGAATTTAGCTAGTTACACACACATACAGTGCTATGAAACAGTATTTGCCCCCTTCCTGTTTTTTTTTTTTATTTATGCACATTTGTCAAATTCAAATGATTTCACTCATCAAACAAATTTTAATTTTAAAGACAATCTTAGTAACTACAAAAAGCAGTATTAAATGATGATTTAATTTATTAAGGGCAAAAATCCGCTAACCTACCTGGCCCCATGTTTATATACAAGAACAGATGAGAAACAAAGTAACTGACATGTATCAGTCTGGAAAGGGTTTTAAAGTCAGTTCTATGGTTTTGGGACTCCAGTAAAGCACAGTGTGAGCCATTATCAACAAAAACACACAAAGGCTTGTCTCACATTTGCCAAAAATACATCTTAATTATCCCCAATACATTTGGGCAAATATTCTGTGCATTGATGAGACAAAAGTGTGACTTTCTGAAAGAGTGCATCCCGTTACATCGTAAAGAGCAAAGATCATCGTAAGACTCAAGCATGGTGGTGGTAGTGTGATGGTCTGGGGCTTCTTTACAGCTTCAGGACCTGAACGACTTGCCATAATTAATGGAACAATTAATTATGTGCTCTACCAGAAAATTCTGAAGGAGACTGCCCAAATGCTTGATCGCAACCAGTTATTACATTTTGGGGGCAATTATGAGCAGTCTTTTGACTTAATAAATGAAATGATCATTTAAAAACTCCATTTTGTATTTTCTCAGGTTATCTTTGTGTAATATTAAAATGTGTTTGATGATTTCAATAACCTAAGTGTGACAAATATGCAAAAAAACTCACAACAAAAAGTCAGTAAGGGGGCAAATACCTTTTCACAGCATTGTAATTTTGGTGAGTACTCTAGATGGAGGTTAAAACAGAATTCTATATCATATCACATGTGATTATATCATATACACAGCATATGTAATAATAGTGTCTTTTAGGCCTTGGAATTATTTTTGTTGTAATTTATAAATATGTAATTATTAATTAGGTTTATTTATATTATACATGAACTGAATTATAATAAATTCTTTTTTTTTTATCCTCATCAACATGACACAAACTGATATACTGGACTACAGACAAAGTCAGCAAATACCTTTGAAGCAAGTCTAAAGAATAGGACCAAATTGCTCCTAGAGGTGGTGCACTTTTTCAAAACCTAACTCAATTTATAAAGTGACAAAAATGCATATTTCTCAATTTCCATGTTGACAGCTTAGCTTTTGTACTTCCACCCTGGAAGAAGTTCAGCTGCATATTATAATACTACAGTGGCCTTGGCTGCAATGGCTGTTCACTTGTAGCTTGAGAAGAAAAAGGTGAAAAGTCTGGAGGTAAAAAAAGGCTAGACATGAATAAATCAAGTAAGGTGATAGTTTTCTCCAGTAGCAGTCTGGACATGTTATATTCTTGCTAGACCTCAGAACCACTGTTAAAAGCTTGTACCCAAGCGGACACGACATAGACATACAATTTTATCAAACAGAAGTTTGTATGCAATCATTTAAAGCAGCTAAATAAAATCAGATGGATTATTACATAAAAAAAATAAAACCAACCTCATACAACAAAATTTAGAAAACATTTGGGAAATGTTCTTTGTGCTCTATCATAGATTTGAATTAGATGCTAGTAGATTAATTTCATAAACTACACATACAGCAGGGGAAATAAGTATTTGACACATCAGCATTTTTATCAGTAAGGGGATTTCTAAGTGGGCTATTGA
>JAUYWH010000002.1:11170691-11198237 GCA_034779795.1 Ctenopoma multispine
CAACTGGGAACGAGCCCGACTTATTACCGGCAATGCGAACCAAGCTCCTGCTCCTCCTGTACAGGGACTTAATGGCTTTATTTCCTTTGGCGCAAATTAATGTGACAATAGATGCACTGGAAAGACAAGACAACCCTCAAAAAGGAATGATTTTGCATGTAGGTGCCACAGAAACAAAAATATCTCCTTATCCTTCCTGACTTATTCTTCTCATGCTTTGTATTTTGCTTGCCACTACTAGTAGTGCAGTCACAAGGTCTGCTTTGTTTCCCAGCACAGTCTTAAAAGCATAGAGTAGATAACAGGAGACCCGCCATTAGAGCTGCTGGAGCTGGACAGGATCATAGAACGGCAATAATCCAGCAGCAGGACAAGAACCTGCTCCTTTGTGTAAGGTGGAACAGGAGAAGCACTGTGAGAGCCCTACAAAATGACCAGGCTACTGGTGTGCATGTGTTTGATTAAACTGTCAGAAACAAAGCCTATGACGGTGACATGAGGGCCCAGTATCCTTGTATGCTCACAGCCCAGCACCGTGCAACTAGCACTCACCAAAAAACACCAGACGAAGGTCTGCCATTGGTACCCCGTTCTCCTCACAGATGAGACCAGCTTCACACAGAGTACCCTGCCTACTGTGAAGTACGAGGAAGACTCCAGGCACAGTTGGCCCTGGGTTCCTCCTGACATTGCTGAGACTGCTGAGAGTATGTAGCCTGAATGAAGAAGGCAATGACACCACTGACTGGCTCTCATGTTCCCTGGCCTAAATCCCATGAGCACCTATGGGACAATATGTATCGGTGCATCCACTAAGCACCACTGCAGTATGCCCAGGAGCTCACTGTTGTCCTGATCCAGGCCTGGAACGATATCCTCTAGGACAACATCCAGTGACAAAAGAGCATGTCCAGAGAGTGTCAGGCATGCATATAGTCACACGGGGGAAAAAGACATTTCTGAATTAATTTACTTTAATTTTTCATTTTGAATACAGCCCTCCATGGGTTAATGGTTTCCATTAACAATTGTTATTTCATTTTGTTTTGAACAAATTATACGATTTACATTAGTAAAGATCTCAACTGGAATAATCTCTACATCAAGATCTTATGTGTGATATAAGTGTTCTTTGAGCAGTGTAGTGCTACACTGCTACACCACTGTGTTTACCGGTGTAGCACATATACCTGCATTAGTGGAGGTACTGAGCGGTAAAAATGGACAGAAAACATTCTGAAACTGAAGTTGTAGCAGACGAAGTTGAACATGATGACACGGAAGGACTTTTGCTAAAAAAGCAGCGGTGTCTGTTGTCTGGAGATACTTTGGTTTACTTCGGACGTGAACCAAACAACTATTTACTGCTGATGAGCTTAAGTTGGCACTGGAGGTGGCAACACGAGCAATTTGCTGTAAAACCTTAGCTGCAAACATACTGTGGAGTACCAGGAATGTATGAAACTAAGATCACCATCCTCCATATCCTCAGGCAAAACTAAAGAAGCTGATGTCAGACGTCACTTGTATACAGATTTTGACTACCCAGAGAGTGTTCTTTGGGAGGGATATTTTAGTTGCTTCTCAGGTGGTTGACGCAACATATTTCCTGATGCGCGCTCTCTGTCCTCTGGTGAGAGCATGCTCACCTGTGTGTGCACCCACGTGTCTGTGTACGCGCATTGGTGCGGATACAGAGGATGCTGCTGTGCGTGCACAGAGACCAGAGGAGAATTGTAAACACATGATCATGTAGACATAGAAATGACATGTTGTCGGGTAAATGAAATAAATAACATAAAGCTGTTAAGTTAGTTTAACAAAAGGACAACTCACAGACCTGTTCTATAGGAAAGCTAATCTGAAATGACTTGTGTTGTGATCTGGCGCTCATCTCTCAATCAGTTTGAGATTAATAAGATTAACACCCAGTCATACATAGGAAAAATAGCATTGAATACCATTAAACCGTAAAAATTTTGAAAAAAAAACATGATATAGAATTTTAGTTGTACCGCCCAGCTCTAGAGCAGTGTATGTTAAATTGAGTACATCAGAACTGACCTTGCTCCAGTTGGCTCTTTTCAGCTGGACCTCAGGCTTGTAATCCTTCTTAGGCTGGAGCCCATAAGGCAGTGGAGGTGGTGCAGGTGCACTCCAGCCACCCATGCCAAATGGTGGAGGTGGAGGAATGCCTGGGCCTGGTGGTGGAGGGGGAATCCCTGGACCCCCAGGTGGTGGTGGTGGTGGTGGTGGTGGTGGAGGTCCCATCCCAGGTAAAGGTGGAGGGGGTGGTGGTACTGGCATGCCAGGAAGGGGAGGGGGTGGTGGAGGTACTGGCATGCCTGGCAAAGGAGGTGGAGGAGGAGGAGTGAAATTACAGGCATGACCTGGTAAGGGTGGAGGAGGAGGGGGAACTTGTGTTCCTATTTGGCCTAGTAGGGGTGGGGGTGGAGGTGGAGGTGGAGGAGGAGGCACACTTGCATTTTGGCCAGGGAGTGGCGGGGCAGGCGGTGGAGGGGGTACACCAGGTGTTGAAACAGGAACAGTAACCGTGACAACTTTAGTCTTGGCTTCTTCCAGGTCCTTTGACAGTTTATCAATCTGCATGGAAGTAAGAACAGAGTATGTTATCACACTGTCCCAGTTTTTACCCACCTGTGGTGTACAATGTTGGAAAATAATAATACAAATAAAGAGGTGTAGTTGCTTATGAACTACAGTATCTGTGGTTCAATTCTCCGGACAGCATTTAAAATTCCCTTTAAGAACAAGACATTGAACCCCAAGTTGCTCATATTTTGTGTGTGTGTGTGTGTGTGTGTGTGTGTGTGTGTGTGTGTGAGAGAGTATAACTTGTTAAGTCACTTTGAATGTAAGTGCTAAATTACTAAATGTAAACACTGATTAACATGTAATTCTACCCATTCAGAGTAATTAATTAACATTAATTCACATTAATTACCCATTTCCACCATTTCCAATGAATAGCCATAACAATAATGATTAGATTTTAAAGGAGAAAAAAAAGAAGATTGAGAAAGAGTCACACAGAAAGGGATTAAAGTCTGGGCAGGATTGAGTTTGAGGGGAGATGGGAAGAGAATGGAGGACGAGGCACAGAGAAAAAAAAACATAGCAGGGGGGAATTAAGTCCATAGAGGAATTCAAAAGAAAAAGTTTTAAAGAGAAGACAAACTTTTACATTAGACGTGAGTGAAATCAATTTTTTATTTCAACACTGAAATACTGATTACAGTATTTACATCAGTGAGGCACCAATTCTTGAGAAAACTGTCTAAGCCATTAAAGTTAGAAAGCTTCTACTGCTATGAGAGAAGACTAGGGTTTGAATGGGAATATACAAAATGTGTCTAAAAGCATAGCTGTATAGACAATATTTTTTTATTCTACTGTACGTGTTCTTAGGTGTGTAAAGTGTAAACAGTGTGCATGCATGTGTGTGAAAGCATATCTTTATGCAGTGTAACAAATTGTTTGTGTTGTTTCCTCTGAATTTAAAAAGAAGGTAGTAACAGACATAAAGGGCCTCCAAGGCAGGTTTTCTTAGCGAGGCAGCAGATGAAGAATTGGGCACAGCATCAGACAGAGGGACAGTGAGAGATCTCTACATGTGAAGAAATCTTCGATGGGCAGTGCCTCAAACACAGAGAAAGTGAGCCATCTTGGTATGAGAAGCTTGTTTGATGCCTGGCTTGTGATACTGTTGATGCTTTGGACAACTGTGTGTGCATGTGTATGTGTGTTTGGCTTTTGTGAAATGATGACTCTGCTGGCATCAGCCACTTTGGATGAAGCTCATTTTGGAAGCTGCGTAGTTCTGTAACTGACAGACAGAGCACAAACACACAAACACAGAGACGCAAACACAGAAACATCTTCATGTGTTATGAAAACACATGCACAGAGTCAGACGGTTCTGGGTCAGTTGGTGTGTTTGTGAGTTTGGGTGTCACTGTGAGGCAGTGTCCAGCTGGTGTGGCAGCAGGATAGTGACAGCTAAACAATCTTCATACTTGCTTCCCTAGTGTTTGAGTACACATACACACACACTTAAAAGTATCCTTCCCATCTCCATCATTTCTGTTACTTCTTCCTTTTGTCTCTATTCATGCTCCCATTCCACTGCTTTCCATGTTTTCATAGAATTTCTTAATCTCTGAAGGATTTGGCTGCTTCTCACAATATCCTTTTAGTGGTATTTTTCTTCTTTTCATGCCATCCTAGCATTTGGCTAAATCAGGCCACGGGGCCCCTGTGTTTGTGTAAATGTGTATAGATGTTGGACTGTAAAATTGTGTTTCACTAACTTGCAAAATATTTTACTTTACTAAGTTTCTGATTTGTGTCTCTGTGTAATTTAGTGAATTTGGGCATTCACTTTAAGATTAAATTACATATCAAGCCCATTAAGGACATTTCCACAATAAGCTTTTTATTTGAATACACCAAAACTATTCAGATTTAACTTTATTTGAATTAAAAAGGGCTTTAGACCCCCAAAGACAGGTGTGTGTGTGTGTGTGTGTGGGGGGGGGGGGGGGTTGCGCACCTGCTGTTTCAGACTGCTTAGCTGTTGTTGCAGTCCCTGGATCTCCTTTTCTCTCTCCTGCTTAGAAGAGGACAGCTGTTCTTTCTCTTGGCTCAAGTCCTGCAACTTCTGCTCATAGTCACCCTCCTGTTTCTTCAGCTCCACCTGCAACTCCTGGCGTGCCATCAGCTCTGCATCCAGCTAATACATATTTTAATGGAACACAGACACACACAGTCTCTAGTTAGTTGGTCAGTTAGTTAGGCAGATGAGCTAGTTACAGTCCTAGAAATCCTGGGTAAATGGAGTAACAATTTTTGTGTACATGTCAGTATTAAGGGGTATTACCTTGAGGGCAACAAAAAGTATGTTTTTTATATTTCACTCATGTACAAAGAAAAAGTATAGTTAGTTCCAGGAATGCATAGATACTGTGACATTGCCGTGAAAGTGATATTGCTCATATATTTGTGTGATAAATATTAAGCTATTCATATGCAACCCTTCCTAAATCAGTGGTGCCAATTATAGCCACATCCAGCTGGCAAACAAATATCTTTCCTTGAATAGGAGGAACAGACTGAGCCTGACAAATAAAACATGTCATGTGTACAGTAGTACCATCCTAATACCATATGAGAAAAAAGTACACTAACAGAGTTCTCCAGGGAAATAAATGAGCAAAACATACATGCATACTCAAGCTTTAACTCTCTTTTTTGATAGGTTGTAGTAGGGTTAGATAGAAAAAAATGTATAAGCTATCTCCTGCAGCTTTCAGTTTAATTGTATAATTTACCCTGCAAATTAGTGTCAGTTATTAAGTTAGGATCCTTCAGTGCTCTTGTGTAAGCTCACTTTTCACTTACAATTTAAAGATTCTGTGCTCATAAAAAAGAAAGAGAAACATTTTGCCCACAATTTTACCTTTTTAACTTACATACATTTTCAAGTTTTTACCTTTTAGTACACTTGACAAACAGAATAGAAGTACAAGATGAATATATGAACACACACACACACACACACACACACACACACACACACACACACAGCTATTTAATTTGCAGACAGCAAATCCGTTACCCTTGATGTCAGCATCCTGACAGCCTCATCCTAATTCCTGCCAAAGAGACTGCCTGCAATTACTTCATCATGCACAACTAACACTATGTTGTGTGGTCAACTAAAATTAATCCAACTGTTTGCATGTGTTCAGTGGATATGCTCACATGTGAGAGTGTGTCTTTGCCTGAATGAAAGCTAGTTTCAGCTCCCTCTGTGCAATTATCCTTTCTCTCGGACAGAACAGCACCACAATCAAGAAATTTACCCCCTTGTGTGAATGTGTGTGCGTGTGTGTGTGTGTTGCTAGCCTGTAAGAGTATAAGTTGGGTGACAGTCATATGTGTATGCTTTTTCTCTTAATTATTCTCTGTTCCTTCCTTTTCTTATTTGTCACTCTTTGCATATGTAGGATTTTCATTTTGTGTCTATATGATTATAATAGCTTGTGTGCTACTTGGCTAACATTTATTAATATGTATATATGACATGCCACTGTTGTGCGAATTTCACCTTCTTCTCTAGCTCAGTGGCCTTCGCCTCGCTGGTTTCCACCTTAATCTGGTCCACCATGTTGTCTGTGGACAAAAAGATAACAGGAGAAAGGAAAAGAAAAAGAGGAAACAAGGTGGTGAATAAGACATCTGGTTTCAGACAGGGCACCTGCACATGTCTGGCACATGCTGTGCGTATAGATACATTCACCAACAGACATGCATGCACATGCACGCACAAGTACAGTAAGCATCTGTCTCCCTTATCACACTAGTCAAAGTCACAGATGTCTGTGTGACAACCTTGGAAGCACCTCATTACAATAGGATACTATTTGTTGTATGCTGCTTCTACACATAATGACCTTATAAGCCTGCAATACAGTCTGACTGTGAGTATGTGTGAAAGTGGCAGGAGCAAACTAAGTTCCTTCGGTGCGAAATACATCTCACAGCACTTTCATTCTAGAAGTAATCCCTTTTTAGAGATTCTTTTTGTCAGAATACAGGGTGAGAAGGACTGTGAATCAAAACCAACTTTTGTAGAATAACTGCAGGGGCTACAGGTGGTTCAGTGCCAAAAGGCTTAGCATCAATGTGCAGTAAAAAAGCTAATTAATATGAAAATGAATGCCACAAAGTCACTGGATCAAATACAGCTAATCATGATGCCCAGGAGGAGGATCAAACAGATAGCAGAAATAGAAAAGCTATGAAAAGCTAAAATAGAAAAATGAAGAAATTACATCAACCCAATATAAAAGGGAATCATACAGATTGTGAAGAGATAAAGTGTCGTCAGTTGCAATAAAAATGGATAATGTAAAAAGGAGTTGAAACTATGTAAGATTCTGTACATCTAGATAAGCTAGTAAGCAAGCCAGAGAAAATGAGAAATCCATTTTGTGAAAGACTAGGTTTTGCTAGATGAAAGAACCTCACAATAATATGCAAACCCTCATACAATTTTAGAGTGTGCATTTGTGTATAGGTTTACATGGTTATTAGATGTGTGTGTGGGGTGGGGGGGGTGTACTTCTGTCATGGTGGCTAGGCTAAATGGGACAAACTTCGAATAGAGAGCACTAAGGGAGACAGAATGTAGAGAAAAACTGTGCTGAATTTCAGAGTTCAAAGAAAAACACTAAATAATGCATGCAGGGCAGAATTGGGCTGCTTTCCACCGATAATAACTCTGGCAGCCTTAAAGGAGGCCAGCCAGCCTGTGTGTGTCAGGACGCATTTAGAAGCACTGCAATTAGAGCCTCCTGTTGTGAGCAACGGAGACCTGCCATAAAGAAGTATTGAACTCTTGAGACATGGCCTGCACCTTCACTCTGTTCTGGTTTAGTTTACCACAGTCAGCAGGTGTTTCCTAGTCAACACTTTGAGCTGTCACTCAAGTCCATAAAACCTACATGAAGACAGCTTAGGAAATGACATGGTTCAGCAGCCATTATAATACTTTTCTGATATGTCTGTGTCACTTCTGTAGCTGGTAGGGATATAACATTTAGCTTATATACACTTCAACACAGGAGATGCCTGCAAAGGTACTGCTGATTTTTAAACACATTAATGCATATACCACCAATGTCTAACCATTCAAACATTATGCTTCAGGGATTGAACACTGAAGAAACAAAGAATATAACATATTGAAATACATAATATTTTTAAATTAGACTCTAGCATTACCTAGTTTGACAAAGCTTTTACTCTCTTGATAAAGACAACTTCATACCACTAACAGGACTACTGTATAAAACCTGTAGCACATTTCAGCTAACACTGATGCATACTGCCTCTTTGGCCCCACCCTGTGGTGTTTCTGACCATCTGCACATTTGTCAACCATGTAGATTCACAATTTAACGATTATTAAAATTTAAATAAAAATAAATAAATCACAGTGTAGATATATTGTAAGTGGCATCAACAACACCAGTCTGACAGAGCAAAATTGTCTCTAATGCCTGTGAAAGTGTATGTACATCTCTAAATGTTAAGCGTGTTGGACGATGGGTAACAGGCACATGTACACAGGGAAAAGAAATGGATGTGTGTTGTGATCCAACAACTCACCTATCAAGCCTTCAATGTTGAAGCTAAGGTTACGGCACTTAAAGTCAGGGTCCGCTCCATTCTTGTGAAGCACAATCTGAGCGATACACTCATCTATTAATTTGTAGTATTGTGGCCTGTGGAAAAGAGAAAGTAATGGATAGACAGAGAGATAGATTAGGAGAAAGAAAGACCAAAATGGAGAGGGATAAGACAAGATGGATGGATGGAACGGAAGAGCACAGTTTATATAAAAAGAAAATGTGTAACTATCTACACTAACTACACGTCGTATCCACAACGACAAATAAAATAAATGTATGTAATATACAATACCAGCGCAGTTCGCATTAACAAGAAATATGGCACATTATATGAGTAGAGAATGACACTGAGAAAAAGCAAGCAGATTCATTTGTACAGACAAATGCCTGAACACACATGCTTTGTCTTTGCCTGAGACTGGCCATCTATGTGAGCATGACAGTTTGAGTTTCTTGTCACAAAGATTAATTGTGTACAACTGTGTTTGTGAGAGCGCATTGGTGTATGTCCAGCAGCCCATCTGATCAAGCCAGCTTCACACAGACAGTCAATTTTGGAGGTGTCTTTTTCTCCGACCCCTTTAGATGAGTCACAAACTCAATACTTTATTTAATCTCCATCCCTCCTTGTCTCTTAGTCACTCCGCCTTTGTCAAACACTTATTCCAATTCTTCACAATAGTTCAAGGCTTTTTTCAGAAAGCTTAAATTTATCCATGGAGCGAGAGAGACATCTAGTGTCATTCTGGAGAACTAAAAGGCTATATACTGAACTTTTGATGAATGCTAAAATATCAGTTGACTATTCATGTTTACTTGAGATTAAAACACTGTATAAAAACAATGAAAAGTTAACAGAGCAGCATATACTGTTTTATTCATTCCCACACAAATGCTAACCATTTCATTTCCTGTACATGTCTCCTTCATCCTTTCAACATCTGCCTAGCAATTTACCTCAACTCTCAATTTCTTCTTTATTATTATTGCCCTCCAACTCCCTTCTCTTTTTATCTCTATAATTACCAAGCTGTATTTTCTGCCACTCTATAGCTCCCTCCCACCCCCACTTCCTGTCTCTCTGTGGAGTCCATTAGAGACCACCTCCATTGTATTCCACTGGATCACCTACACAGAGAAAGCACCACAGAAGACAAGAAAGGATGGAAGAGCTGGTGTGGGATGTAAAACTACTTCCGCTGAGACAAATTGCTTGGGGTAGCCCACTTTTTCATCCTCATAAGTTATTCCCCAAACTGTGCTACAAATAAAACATTTCCTGCCTATAAGGTATCATCAATGCTACACTGGACAACACAACTAACTGAATACAAATACAATTTCTGTGGGAATAAGGAATACGTCCTATAAAACAACCCTGTTACTTTGTATTGTACTGTTCTCTTATAACAAAATAACTGATTATTATTCATGTGACATGACTTCCGATATCTTGCATAAATATTCCATTGAACTTGGTGGACTAAAGGGTCATTGCAGTGAAATCATATGATAATCAGACAGAGACATAGATTTTCCCCAATCATTCTCAGATTTTAAAACAATTAGTCTTAATCTAGTTTATTACCCAGAACACAATAAGTAAATCCCAGATCATACAGCATCTAGAGTCTCTGTTATGTTGTCACAAAATGCTATTTTAAATTGTTGCTCTATTTTATGATGGTTAGAGCAGGGCCACGAGTGAGAGAATACTGACATGTATGTATATGTGTGAGTTACCTGGCCAAATAATCATTACGGATGAGAAGCAGGTGCTGCATCACAGACAGGAAGTGGCTTTCAGCCTTTGAGTCCTTCACAGTGTTGACTAGGATTTCAAACACTTCCCTCACATCATTAAAGCAAAACCAGTTAAGGTTAAATTAGCACAATGAAGAAAATGGGAGACATCTGGTGTTGGAAATTATAACTGCATGACAAACTCCCTACATCAGCTGATATACAAAGTCATCATAGACATTAAGGTTTTTTCAGAACAGACCTGAACAGAATAGTATGAAACTGTTCAGGCTCCAGTTTCAGATTCAGTTCTCCCTCGCACTTCAGAAAGTAGTCATCCACACATGCAAATCTTTAAATTGTATTATTAATTGTATCAATAAAATAATAAATTAATATGTGTCAAAGCGTAGGAGCTAAATAATAAGTAATAAATAAATTCTTCAGTGAGTTTATACTGAAAACCTCATCATTCAAAGCAACAACAAGATCCACTGGTTGCTGAATATATTTTTTGCTGTTCTTTACAGCACTATAGCAGCCAATGTCTGTGAGATAATTGGTAAGATGAATTCTGAATGCTAAAAATCTACAACATCCCGGGAGTTTGTATGTTTGAAAATATTTCGCCTCTGTCTTGAAGGAAGCGGTCAGGATGATTATAGAGGAGAATAAAGGGGCAAGCTGACTCATCAATTATACATATTTTGTATTACAAAAAATGGAAAAAAGTGAAGGTTATTCTTTGGGCTTTTCAAACTAAGTAATATAAACACAATCACAGCTATGTCATAACCAGGTCTATCAGCACTGTATTTTCAAGGTCAAAAAGTAGACCATGGATTTCTACAGAGGGACAAACTTCACAGTGCAAGGATATTCCATCTCAGTGCGCACATCATCAAGACGTGCTTTGAGGTCCTCAGAGTCATCTTCAGCCTGCTCATCAAACACCATAAGTTGCACCCTCAGCTCTTCGTTTTCTATCGTCCGTACCTCCTGCAGAGAGAGGAATGGGAAGCAGGCAAAGGGATGACAAGGCAAGCCGGAGAATGGCAGCAACAGTGTAGCAATCAAACATTGAGTTTGAACAGTTGAGAAAGTTTTTACAGTATGTGTGTGTCAGCCAGTCAGCAAGACAGATGCTTCATCAGTGAGTGAGACATCAAGAATAAGTGTGTACTGTTGTAGTCACTTTGAGAGAAGAAATTAATTTTTTTCTATACCGCCAGCAGTTCTCTGAGTCCCAGTCTTAGCAGTTCAGAGCGAATATGGATTCTGAACTCCAACTCTTCTCCCCGGCTGATCAAGGCATTGATTAGCTGCATGCAGCCACCCTGCCAAAAACATATTAAGGTAGACAGGTGAGATAAGGTTTGGAATTTTATACCGAAATCCAAAAAAGAAATCTATACCAGGAACAAAAAAATGGTGACGATAATAAAAAACATTTGTCAGCTAGTTAAGTCTTTTACACAGCACTTTGTTTTGAGTAGGATTTACAATTGTTAAAGTAATTGTATCTACACTGTATGTTTTTACCCTTAGAGCAATGTTGTGATTGTTCATGCCAGCAATGAGAGGCTGAAATCTCTCAATTTCCCGTCTCTCTGCCTCCTCTGTAATGGCCTCCAAAACACGCTCATGACTGCAAAAAAATAAACAAAAGTTATATGTAGTTACATTAAAAACAATTTGAAAATATGTCATGGAAATATGACAACTTTTACTGATACCTGACATAACCCTGCTACACAACTACACAACTGTCACAGCAGCTAAAGACATGTGCATTGGTGTGACACTCCATATTACACTTGTGCTTAGACTGTCACAATGACTTGATCTTTCACTAATACTTACAGGTTCTCAGGATGTTCCAAAATGGAAATAGCAGACAGCAGTTTAACAGCGTCCACCATCATATGAGGCACCTTGGGGTTGATGGCTCTGACCAGCAGAGGAATTCCCTCTTCTGACTCCAACATAGATTTTAAACCGTACTAAAGGGGAGAGACAGAACAGAGAATGAGACAAAGCAGAACAGTGTTTCTGCTAGTGAAGGGAAAGCTTTCACTGTTCAGGTTATAGTGATTACATCAGAAGAATGAGGCTCTCTAGATCCAGACAAAAATATATACAAAATATAATATCTACAAAGCATGTAAGCTTTATAAACAACAAAAGCACAAATCACTGAATAAATGTTTCACCCAAATGATTAGTTGCCAGTTTGTTGTCAATCAAATGAATTATGTTGCTGTCAAGTTTGTTTACATCATGATGTTAGCAACTGTTGGATAATTTTAATTTGTCATTAAAAGTCACTCATATGAACAGACATAACCCTTAACAAGAACAAGGAAGTAAAGATAACTGAAAAGAATCAAATGATTCTCGAGTAACTTCTGGAGTTAATTGGTTTCTTCTTTCTAAGTGGCTTTATTGGCATTTATTAATGGACACAATATATAATGTTATCCACAGAAGGAGTAAGTCAACCTGAAAGTGTGTATTATGTCTGGTTGCTCAGATCTGAATGAATTATGACTGTAATTGTACAACTATAGTTTTAAAGTGTCCTACTAACTGTCCCCATAAACTGTTTGTAACAGCCACAAGCGTTACTGCTGCTGTGGAACATGATAATAAACAGCCCAAACTAAAAAAACTAACATCTCGTTATTTTTACAACACTTGATTGTACAAATGCACAACTGTGTTAATTATAAAATTAAAGATGAGCCTGAACTATATATAGGTTTTGAGTTTAGAAAGTGGTTTGGTTTGTAGATTAGTGTAAATGTTTTTCACTTATGTGGAGAAACAGAACTAGAACCCGAGTAGATCTCAGTTACTGTCATTATGTCAGAGTACTATAGGTCTCAGATAAAAAGGAGACCCCTGTTAGAAACTTATCAGTACCAAGCATTACTTTAGGATATAAGGAGTAGTACAGCATTTTGTGTTTATTAGGCACCATGACATTTACACTTAGATACTTTGTATCTATGATATGTGCATGCTTGTTCAAGTGGGACTGATGGGTTTTCTTTATAGTTCTATACTTACTTATATTCTGTAAAGTCTTAAACCTTACAGTGTAAAGTGCTTTGAGATAACTTATTTTGTGATTTGGCGCTATATAAATAAAACTGAATTGACCTTATATAAGCCTATATGTTTAATAACTGTAATGATAGTTTTACACCAATTACTGAGACTGCATTCACTGTATAAATATACTGACTTAATAATGCCCTCTAATGGAGGTAGATATATTGTACACTACAAGAAAAACACAAAGAGAGAATGATTTTATTACTAGTTCTATTACTTACAACAAGCAAACAGTTATGTACAATCATAGCAAAGAAAGGATTATGTATGTTTATACAAGTGTAATGCACCCAGGCTCCTTACCTTGTTGTTCATAAAAGCTTTTAGACAGCGAATTATCTCATGTTGACATTTCACTCCCATCATTCTGGTCGGTGGATGACAGAGAAAAGAGGAACATTAATATTACTAACACATTAATTAAGAGTATGTTGCCTATTCTGTGGCTGAAGTGTCTTACGGGTACTCGTCTTTTTCCTCTTGTAGTTTTCTCAGCAGATTCAGCAGCAGGGCCAGCCCCTCAGCTCCAAAGTTCTGCACCCAACTGGGAGTGTCAAGACCCCATGATTAGTACACAGTAGCAGATGCACTATAGTAGTATTCATTTTATGTTTTAACATTTTACTGCAACTTTTAAATCTCCATGGAAAAGCAATTAATTTTTATCATTTTTAGCAATGACTCCCATGCTTCATGACTATATTTTGAATCAAGCTTAATTTAAAAACATGTGTTTTGACTATGACAGCCACCTGTTTAAACTTTTAAAAATGAAAAAAAAAATGCTTGCTTTTTAATCAAGATAATTGACTTATTAAATTTGACTTGGAAAGGGTCTGCTTTTTGCTAGAATAAACACTGGACTATCAGACGTGTGTTTTCAATAAGGACAGCTGAGCTAGAATGTGTATAGTGCAAACTTACCAAAACTTTATAGGTAAAAAGGAAAATAATTAATAGCAATTAAAAAACAATTAAGAATTGCAAGTCTCTGTGGAAAGTCTTAGTCGTCCAGGTCGTGGTTGTCCCTTAACTAAAAGTTTCAGCCTTTTAAAAGGCTGCTTCTGAACCTATATTGCATGTATGTATTACCTGACAGGGTTGTTATTGAGTGAGACTCGTAGAGATTCCAGACAGCTCAGCAGTTGCGTGTCTCTATAGTCTGACTTCAACTCCTGGATGTACATCATGGCTGATTTGGAACTCTCCTTCTGGTCTTGGCCCTATAAAAAAACAAAAGCAAAGAGACACAGCAGGCAATCAAACAAGTCACTTTGTGTTCTGCATTTGTTTTTGTCTCCCTCCAGGTTATAATTGGTGTTATTTCCACAAGAAATCACAGTGGCAGGGCCCTAAGGGCAAGCCTAATTTGAAATTTGGATTTGCTGAATTAAAGGGTACTGGGTGTAGGATTTTCTTTAATGGGCTTATTTCACAGTTAAATGAACTGTACTAGCAACCATCTGTTCTTCCCAACTTCTAGTAGGGAAGCGGGTCCTACCAATGATGTCTGTAAAATTTTACTGACTCTGACTTTACCAGTCTCTTTTGAGTAATGTATAGAACAAATAGAATCTGAATGAAGCACATTTTTGCTTACACATTTTTTGAATACAGAGACGGAATTAACAGATAGTAGTGTCACTGTATGGTATCTAGGGCTGCAACTAATGATTATTTTGGTAGTCTACTAATCGTTTTTCGATTAGTCACGACTATTTGATGCCTGACTATTTTGATGCCTGCGACCTGTGGTTGCTCATCCTCTTCTGATGTTCACATGACACTGGAAGTTGCTAAATGATGTCATCGTCTAACTTGCATAATTGAAAATGTGTATGCAATTGTAATTGACACTGTAGCAGAGAGGAATAACAACATGGGAGAGACAAAAAATGTTTAGAAAAACACCCTATATATTTAGAACTACAAATTTTGGTCACAATTCCAATTCCCCTACTTTATCTGGGCTTGGGACCGGCAAAAGTGACCAAAAAAAAAAACACCACTCTGGCAGAGTTACGGTTTAGTTTTTTTGCATTTATTACTATTATTTTAGTTTACCTTAAGTGTGTCTCAATGCATGCTCAATAAACCAGGTAAGGAAAATCCTAGAAATTTGATTCTGTTGATCTGGACAAAGTTTTTTTAAGTGGGAAATATTTCGAGACTTATCCAAGTCTCTTCCTCAGTCTCAACTGACTGCAGGTCTCCCCAACCTTATAAACAGTACCTTTGCAGAATCACAGAAACTAGTACCATTGACTAACAATGATGTGATATGCAAATTGTCCACTGATTAATGGATGTGTGAACCATTCATAGAGGGTTGGGGTATGGCTGCAATCACAGCATTGTAAGATGGAGACAGATGTACCCTTAGGCCCCCTCCTCGGTTCACATAAATGGCCTCCTTGACTCCTCTCTCAAACCAGTGCTCCTCCCTGTCCAGGATGTGCACTTCTTCATCTCTAAAGGGGTGACCACTATCCTGTAGATGCAAATAGACTGCGAAGTCCTGGCCTGATGAGGTAGCTCTTCTGTGTTCTGACATACGCTTAGCCAGTGGCTGCTTGGTCCATTCCCCAACCCTCCATGAATGGTTCACACACTTAACTGACCAGATCAATATCCCAGAAGTTTAACTGACTTAATACTATACTTAGCTTAAAAAGTGTTACTTAAATTTTTTTGAGCTGTGTATGTTGAGCATATGATGATATAGTATGTAAAGATCCAAATACTTTAAAACTTGTTGTGGCTAACATCTGTACAACAACTTGTATGAAGCTGTCTTCAAGTTCCCTTTAGTACAATTTATAAGCAATACTTATTTTGATACGGACAGCTTTAGATGTGTGGAGGTACTGGGAGACCATCTCTCGTTTGATCAAAATGTCTTTCTGTCTTAGAGGCCGCTGCTTCTCCTCATTCAGGTTCATATCCACCTTGAGGAAAAATACAAAGAGGGAGAAAAGGTACAAAGAGGGAGAGAAGAAGAAGAAAAAGAAAAAAGCAGACAAGGATGAGACAAGCATATACATCAAGATGAAATACCTGTAAACGTAAGCTATTGAATAATGAATAAAATCGACATTCTAAAGGAATATAAAAACCAGCATCACTTTCTCACCAGCATCTGTTCGAAGAGTTCCAGCACGTTTTTATCAGAGAGGTCATTCAACATGGAACTCTGCGCATTAATCTCATAGCTGGCAGCTGAAGAGTGTCTGTGACTTGGCACATGACTTGGCTTCTCCTTGTCCTTTTTCGTCCTCATGCTAGTGAAACGCTCCAACTGGATTAGCACACGACATAAGTGAAAGGAAAGCGGTCAGATATAAAAACTGCAATGTGTAACAATCACTGTTCATCACAAGGCCACAGAACAAGGCAGAAATCGCTGATCAACCCACGGTTTGAAGATGGGTTTTCTGTATTAACTACCTATAGTATATAACTCAAATGTATAAAATGCCCTAGAGCAATTTCCCCTTTTTTTTTAAATATTACACAAGAACAGAAACCTTTCAAGACTTCGAGTCAATGACTGGTGATTAGAAATGTCAAAGGTTTTTTGCTGACAAGCATTGGCACACAGAGTCAACCTGCAGGTAATATTGGCAGGTTAAAAACATTTTTTATCAGTTTTAACAAATAATGAAAATTTTATTTTCCTCTGGTTTTAATGACTTTGTGTGGTAAATTGCACTAGCTATTTATATTCAATTTAAACAAAAATATAATGATTCTGATGATAAGTATCTGTACAAGACATGTAACATTAGTACATGCTGGAATAATAATATTAATCATAACAACAATAATAATAATAATAATAATTGACCCTTTATTGATCCCCTTGGGGAAATTCTTTGTGGACAGACTGTCCCTTTGAGGCGCCAAGGGTCAGTGTATCGGTGTCCAAGGACACCTCGACATGTAGCCTGCTGGGATCAATAGTCTATGTAGCAAGAATTTCATACTGATAGTGTGCACCTTGAAAGCCTGCACATCCAACGTGTTCACAGGACAGAACAAAACACGGTTACTTAAAAAGGTGTGTTATGGTGAATTAGCTTTATGACAGACAGTGACATAAGATTAAATGAAAAATGTTAAGTTGGTTTATCAAAGACTGCATTGACAGCTTGACAAGTAAAGCGTACAGGAAATGGTGGCAAGCCATAAAAAACCTACCTCGTCAGGAAACAGCCGCTTGAATGTCTGTAGAGGTTGAATGAAAGAAATGGAGAATATAGTAGGGAAGAGTAGGTAAAAATCGAAAAGAGGGAAAATGCAGCAAATGGAGAGTAGAAAAAAAAAAAAAGAAAGAACCAGTTAGACAAAACATATATAAATATAATTTGTGACAGGCAACAGATCCAGAAAGGTACCTAAGTTCATAAAGGATTCACAGGACTAAATGGTAAATGCTATAAAAAAAATCTTAGATAACAAAATTCAATTATTCATACACACACACAGAGAACAAATAGGTCTAAATTAGAGTAAATACATTCTTATAGTAAGTTGAGGTAATTCTGACGATGGTAATTATAGATGAGCAGCAGTCAACAATTATCAACAGACTAAAGGGGTATCAATAAACCTCTAAAGAAGTGGCACCATCATGTCGAATACTAAAACTAACACTACCATATCCTGGCCAGTAGATGTCAGGCTGCACCCAATAATCTTACTGTAGGAAGCAGCATGATTTAGAGTACTACTTTTGAACCAGACAAACATAACCTGACAAAGCTTATCTAAGTTCTCCAACTAGAACATGAAGAACTAAATATGCATCACAAGGGAAAAGAGGACACAGACAAATCCAAATTTTCCTGTGTATTTTGATAAAGAATTTAATTAAATTAATCTCCAATTTCTATTCTATAATCAACAAGTACAAGACATAAGACAGGCCCATCTGGTACATCCTACACGTTACAACAAGAACTCCCAAAATAAAGAAAAATGAAGTGCAGTATTTATATTTTTCCTGATATAAACAGTTTTAGCAGGTAACAGAAACAGACGAATGCAAAAAGGTCAAAAGGTACCAAATCCTTACATAGTCTGTTCTCCACAGCTTTTTTGGCATTATAGGCATTACAAAAATCCAAGTTTTGTATGTCCTTATCTCACAGTAAATATCTTCCATGCTGACTACATGATTTGTGTGTCTTTGTGATGTTACTATCTGATTGTGGGCGTAACAGAGTATGTGAGCAAGCGGAGTATGGGCAAAGTGCTGCCTTACGTCCTGCTCCCCCTCCTGATGCCCTCATCATTGAGGTCCTTTTTTAAAAAAATATTAAAAACTGATTAACAAATTTTTGTCTATGCGTGAATTTTCTTTTTTATTAAAAAAAAAAAACTGATATATTACTATTGGCTGCTCTGGTGTGAAATGTTCATGCTTTGCCTTCTATGTGTTAGGCTACATGCAATAATGCCACCTTATGAAAGCTAATTTCAGTAGACATGCTTCCAACTGTCAAAACATTTTCATGCATGCTCAAAAGAAATCACATCAAAAAGTTTTTCATCAACATAAATATAATAATGATACTTAAATCATGAAGGCACACAAACAGCTGTTATAGAGTTATTCAGCCCACAGAACGGAAATACACAGCATAGTGGATTCTGGGTAATCGCATGTGAATACAAGTCATGAAGAAAGCTGCTGTGATAGAGAATAGGAAGGAAGAAAACATTCTTTAATTCAAACTGTACAGTTCTGCTTTTAAAACCACAAGTACAGTCACTCAGACAAATTCATCTAGTATTTCAACTAGGGTTGTCACTGAGGGGTCAAATAAAGCTTAAAGTGCAGCAAAGTGCAGACCAAACTCTTTAAAACACTAATTTACTGTTAACTACAATCTGTGTAGATATTCCACAGAGTCCCTAAACAATAACACAATACCAAATTATTCAATTCCTTAACATGATACTGTAAAATTGTTACAAATATTGTGGTCATGCACTGAATACCTGTGAGACTGTTAGGTAAATTTCTTAAAAAGTAATCACCAGATTAATTACTGAAAGTTTCTTATTCTTTATATAGCTATTAAGTTGCTCTTCTATTGCTACTTTTGACCAAAAAGTAGAATCCACAAACCTTCCTAATTATAATTCAAAGAGCACCCAAGCACAGGCTGCCAGTTAAATGAGCTGATTCCCCTCATCAGCCACAATGAGCTGAATAAATGAAGTGGTGCATATGACAGGCTCCCACTAGCTACATAAAGGGTGAACCAGCACCACCAGCACCTCACCAAGTAAGCAACTTCACCATACAAGATCAAGTTATAATATGTACACTATATGAAAAACAGAACATACTGTATTCAGAATTCACAACAAATAATTTAAGCAAGAAAAAAGATTTTTTTCAACACTGTCTGCCCAACCTATTCAGTGTGTTGTGTTTAGTTAACAATGTAAAAAGCTGAGTGGTTATCAATGCAAGACACCCAGATAAATGTGTGAACTTGTTCGGCAATGACAGCTTAAATTTACTGTTGTTGTTTTTTTGGGGATGAACAAGTATTTAACAAAAGTCAAGTAACATTGGAAAATAGGTTAATGTACAGCAGCAGACATGAAATTTCATGGCTTGCATGGCTATAAATAATACAAAATACAACCAGAATTCTGGAAAAGTTAGGATATTCTGTAAATTTGAATAAAATTAAACTAAAAGACTGTCAAATCATATGACCCAATATTTTATTCGAAACAGAACACAAACAACATAACAAATGTTCAAACTCAGAAACTTTACAATTTTATGTACAAAATGAGTCGCAAAAAATTGGCAGAGGGACGACAAGTGGCTGAAAAAGCAAGAAAGTAAAAAAAATTCAGCTGGGAGAACATCTAGCAACTAATTAAATTAACTGATATCAGCCATGATTGGCTATAAAAGGGATGTCTGAGAGAGGCACAGTCTCTCAGAAGTAAAGATGGGAAGAGGCTCTCCGATCTGTGAAAGTGTGCATAAAAAGATTGTGGAAAACTTTAAAAACAAACTTCCTGAAGGCCGAAGACCTTTATTAGATACCTGTCGTCTTCGGGCCCTCAGACGACACTACATCACTCATCAACATGATTATGTCAATGACATTACTAAACGGGCCCAGAAATCATTGTCTGTAAACACAATCCGCCATGCCATCTGCAGATGCCAACTTAAGCTCTATGTATCTCTATCTATATGCAAAAATGAAGCCATATTTGAACATGGTCCATAAGTGCCGTCGTGCCTGTGGGCCAAGACTCATTTGAAATGAACTGTTTCAAAGTGGGAAAGTGATGACGAGTCCAAATTGGACATTCTTGTTGGTAATCATGGACACAGTGTCCTCCGGGCTAAAAAGGAGGGAGATCTTCCAGCATGTTATCAGTTCAGTTTATTCAAATTTAAAGAACATCCCAACTTTTCCGGAATTCGGGTTGTATATTTAAACTAGCAATGTAATGCGTATGGATCTCTAAATAGAAATAAAGAAGTCAAAGAGGGGTGCTTTACAACTTTTGCAGAGCAAACTCTCTGGTGCCCAAATGTAAAAGGCACTGCCTTTTACATTTGGGCCACACAGTCAAGCGAACACAAATCAGCGGATACATTTGACTGGTGACAGCGATATAATGAGCAATTCACATACCCCTACTGAGTGTGTGTGTGTGTGTGTGTGTGTGTGTGTGTGTGCATGCGCATACCTACACCAACCTGTACATACATATTTAAGTAGCAGCTCCTGAAAGTGGTCGATGTGATTATGTAAATCAGTGCAAGAATGAAAACTAAGTAAATGCAGACTGACAGAAAGCAGAGGTGACACTTCTACAGACAAATGAGTAGCACCTACAGTTCTGTCAGATGGTCATTTTAAGTTGAGGCTAGGTTATGTTTAGGCTGCATAATATTGGAATAATTATTTTTCTGACAAATATTACAAATGTGATAAAGGACATGACATGCTGTGGATTCACCTTAGGGCATTTGCAAATTAGGTGAATAATATTCTATCATTACTGTGTCATGACAGCATTTTATTCTATGTAGGATTTAATTATTTCAGCTGTTCCTAGAGCAAAGACTGGTGGGAACTAAGGGTATGTAGTGTGGAGAGGAAAGTGTTGAGCGTATGGACACAAATGTAAGGAAAAATATGGTGGAGATGGAAGGCAGGTTTGGCACAAAGCATATTATTCTTATTAAATATAATTTTAAAAAGTGGGTGTCTGACCACTGAACATTAAGCTGAAGAAAAAGGTTATCGCGAGACAGTGTAGTGGGTGCGGTGTCACTTTGTTAACCACGGCAAGTCAACATTGCTTACGATGTTGTCATGGCTACATACTAATGATATCATACTGAGGGAAGCAGTACTTCAACAGCCACACCCATAAGAGTGTACAACTTTTCAACACACACAGCCAGAGCAGGAAATCACCAACAACTCTGACATTTTACACATTCAGAAAGCTGTTTGGTTAAGAGTTGTTCCAAAGTGAAAATCTTCCCTTCCACTTCTAGGAGGCTGCTTTGCCATAAGTGGAAAACCTTGAAAAGCAAGTTGTTTGTATTGTTTGTTTTTGATCTATAACAAGTGACCATTGTACTAAGAGAGCAGGGTTTGACATGCTGTAGTCACCGTTCAGAGGAACCCTGCCTGATGACACATGCCAAGTCAACTACCAAGAAACCGGCTGCAAGCAAAACCAAAAAACACTGGGAAAAAAAAGAGATTTTTTCAAAGTCTTTGAACACTATGCTACGCTGAATTTTATGTCTTCAACTTCATTTACATCCTTTCATCACTAAATTGCACTTTCTAATGCTCTTATGTGCCTCACTAACCTACTGACTCAAGTTGCATTTGAGTGCACTAACTGTCTGTGTGAGAGACATTATGATTGTGTTTTAGTCCAAGTGGGGCATGTTTGCTGCATGATTGCTCCTTGTCCTTGGTCTGTTATTAATGGAGACACAAAACCAACCACCCCCACACATTAACACTTTAAACAAGGGAGGCCACTGTTGCTATCTCTGTCTTTCTGAAACCCTCCTTGCACACCTTCTCAAACTTTATTATTTGAATGAATAACTGACTAGTGTGACGGCGATAAAACAGCAATTTTCTCTTCAGAAAGCAGGTGACTGAACCAACATCATCTCCTCTGGTTGTCCAAGTCTCAACTGTCGTTTGCATGTGACACTTTAACTTTGGCTGCAGTCTTTTGCAAGTATGCCAAGGCCTTTGTCCACTGACACATGCTGTGTTTGTGGTGTGGTATAGTATGACACAATGGAATGCATTACCACCGTTACCTGTAAACGACTTCACGGGATATGCACCGTCCTGTTTATAAAATCAGTTTATTAAAAGTTAAATTAATTCCAATTCATTTCATCGCTTTCAACGCAGCAAGAGAAAAATGTTAAGACGTAGTATAGGGCTTGTTAAAAGAAGCGCTGGCAAATTACACTTATTACAGCCTGGGCAAATCTCAAACCTAACTGACACAACTTTTCAAAATGGCCTATGTGTGAACTGAAAAGTAACTTAGGTATTACTGAAATAGCAGGTTCATAGCAGCTTATAGGACAGCACAGATAACTATGTAAATATGCAATGCTAGTGTAAGCTGAAATTTGCAGAGGAATGTCTTGACTATGTTTGGTTAATAGTAGCATATTGCAAAATTGTTTGTACAGAAAATGAGATAATACAGTCTATATTTAGTTCTCAGGCTAATGGATGAGAAAACAAACAAACATGGAAGTCTAATTATCTAAGACAGCACTTCTACCAACATCTTGCCTACTTTTTAACCGGCCACTGGGGGTTGGTCATATAGCCTCAAAGTTATATCACAATAGTTTAAAGAAATTTGTGTTAATGATTTTATGAAGATTTAGAAAAAAGATTAATGAACATTTCAGTGGTTACTGCAGCTTGTAGGCAGTAACACTTATTAGTGCAAACAAATCCAGTGAGCTACTGTTCTTCACTACATTTATATGTGCACTTAAGTAAAGAGGTTACAGCAAACTGTCTGAATAAAATAAACTTGCAGTGGAAAGTGGTTTATTTAAACATCTATCAGGCACTTTTGCGTTGGTTTCATTTCCAGTAAGATTTTACACAAACTTTAATTGAAAAAATAGGAGGGATCACTGCATAATTATATGTCTCATTTTGTTATACATATGCACAAAAGTGGAACTTTTTAAAAAGAAAATCACATAAAATTTAATACCTGTGTCATTGTGGATGTTATGGTATGGTATATCTGAATATAGCAATGCTAGATTGTGTTTAGAATAAGTGCTGAGAGACCTCCATAACCAGTCTCACAACAGTGCATGCAAGTCACATTCCTGTCATTACTTCCTCATTAGACCATTCAAAATGCAGGTTTACCAGCAGTCTGAAAAAAAAGTTGTACGCCCTGTCATCCAGGAAGGTGCTTTAGCCAATCAAAAAAAGTGTACATGTACATTCGAGGTAGATTATTGTGAAAAGTGATATCTCTCCTGTTTACCATGCGACCACTGAGACTGAAATGACTGACAGTCACTGTGAGAACTTGTAAGACCTAAATAAAATTGTGTATTGTCATTATAAACCACTGTGTTCGCTGTGTTTTGACATCAGATAATTCTTCACAATGATAGTTGTACATACATTGATTAATTTGTGGTGGGTAAAATCTAACTTTATTTTAAATCTATTCTATCCATTTTGGTATTGATGTTGGCCCTGTCTCAATTTGTATTAATATTAATAAAGTTACGTTTAAGCAAACGTAATATTTACTTTCTTCTTCTTACAGACTTGACCTGCAGCCTGCAAGTCAAATTTTTTATGTATGAATGTAACAATGGCATCATTGCTTCTGGTTAAAGTGTCAAGCAGTAGTTTAGATCATCTGTTGCTAAGTAATGTTAATTCTATGATTTGAATTGGTGGCCAAATTAACTGTGCTGTTGATAGTGTGTTGGAGGAGTACCAGACTTTATACAACAGCACTGTGTGTAGACATGGGGTCCACCACATGGCCTGGTTCTTGTCAGACAATCTGTCACATGGGTATTTCGCTAATTGTAAACATTTAAGACATGTTTTATGTTTAGGTCATGATGCAGTTATAGCTGGGCAACAATCAATTGGGAGTGTGCTGTTTTGAAAACTAAAGCAGAGTCAGTTTACTACCCTATACAAGAAAATTTTTACAAAACGGATCAACATGGTTTTAGAATTATTTACTCCCTCGTTTATGCAAATAGGGTGGCCAAATCATTAGAACACCGCTTAATATAATGCACTCCAGTACAACTCCACCACCAACTATATATATAAATTAGAAACTATAAAATTTATAGTAGAGTTGCTTTTGGATCGTATTACAATGTAAATGTGTACCTAATAAAGTGACCAGTGAGAGGATTATATATGGAATTAATTTATACAGTACAATTGCCAATTCCTAAACTATTCAATAGGGGATAATTTTATAATAAATCCCCAAATCACTTTTAGGTAATACCACTCACCCGTGGAATGAGTGCTTGTGGGAGAGCCAAACAATTACACTTGCAAGAATGAACAAACACAAAAACGACAACACGTCATGCAGCATGAACCACACAAAGCTGTATGTAGATAATAGGCGAAAGCCAAATTAAACAACATTTGGCTTAGACTAAGGCCAAGCCTATAATTTGGAGAGATGTAGGATTTTAGGAAGGATTTCACTTCACAGACCTATTTAAAGTAAGTACATCTGAGTCACTGACAGTAATAGCACACAATTAATTTATGCCCACAGAGGGCAAGTGAGAGTAGAGTTTGGGGGTTCCTATGCTCATATGGGTCAAGAAAAAAAAACAAGAGAAGCATTAACATAACACTCAGTCCCCGCAATTACCAGCTACCTCTCAACAGTATATCCCATTTTGTAACAGTGCAGTTCAGATAGATAGATAGATACTTTATTGATCCCCAAGGGGAAATTTCAGTGTTGCAGTAGTCTGTAAAAAATGTTACAGAACAGTATAGAAATAGAAAAATCCCAAATAACAAAGACTAACACAGGAAATAGGATAAATAAAGAAAAAAATACACATCAACTGCAGCAACAGAGTTTAAAAGAATAACTTTATATATACACAATACTAGGATTGGCTATAAATATTGATTACAGAACCCGAATTGTAATTGCTTGTGTTTCCTTGTAAGTCGCTTTGGATAAAAGCGTCTGCCAAATGAACTAAAGTAAAGTGATTATATAAATATAATTCTATAATGTAGAATAAGCTGAAGTGAGTGGCATCCTTTTCTAATATTTGTGATTGATTAATTACAGTTGCTGTGTATATGTAACCAACTTTTCAATCTACACTGTGTCTGATTATCATGACTATCATACATTTTATATTTCTTCATAGTTTATTTCTGCTTTACATAAACACTGCCATAAACAATGTCATCTAGCTTTGTACTGTAACACCTCCAAACAAGTTTTACATTTGCAAACTGATTTGTTTTAGGACTGCATGCTTCACGGACTTGAGCTTAGTTTGTACTTCTTTTCAATACAGTTAAAATACTGTTGCTGGGGTGATGGGCCTAAAAATCTATTCCTAATTTAAATAACTGAAGCTTTCAGTCGAAGAACTGATGAGACTGCCACAAAGCCTCTGACTTTATCAAAGGCCTCTGACTTACACATCTGTTAATGAAAGTGGAGAGTCCATCATCACCAGTTCATATGA
The DNA here is from genome assembly GCA_034779795.1 of Ctenopoma multispine. NCBI lineage: Eukaryota > Metazoa > Chordata > Actinopteri > Anabantiformes > Anabantidae > Ctenopoma > Ctenopoma multispine. The sequence continues at coordinate 11,196,579 of JAUYWH010000002.1, forward strand.
TCCATACATATCTCAAACTTTTACCTACACCTCATCACAAGAACTGGCAAGTGTCATCCACATACAAATTCTCTCTGCCTCCCTCAAATCCTTAGTCCACTGTACCAGCAGAGAGACGTGGCTAATATCCATGCATCACTGACTGCTCCTACTGATGACTGCAGCTTTCTGAATCAGAGAGAGAGACTATGTTTGTTCCTATGGTGGCTTAGAGACCCAACAACAACCGCTAGATACCTTTAATCTAAGACAAGGAGGACCGCTCAAAGAAGGAAGACCAAAGCCACTTTTACACTGCCTATTCAAGGCAGGTTTATTGCACCAATACACTGCCTCACTATTCTCTACAAAAGGTACCATACCAGTTTCTCGAGAGGTAGTGTCAGACATGGGGTGCATCTGTCCAAAAGACCTGAGGCTGCATCAGGTTTTGAGATGTAGCGGTGTGACATTTTATTGTTTCTCCTGGAGGCAAAATCACATTTACAATTTGATTCAAACCTAAGTACAGTTGTCATGCATTGTGCTCAGTATTTATGTTAATAATTAAAATAAAATTTAGTTTTGTTTGAGCAACACATTTAAGCAGAAAACCTTTATACTAGTGTTGTACACGACACACATCAACTGTTTGTGAGTCTGAATCATGTCTTAAATACACAAAACTAGCAAAATCACATCATAGTTTACCCATCAGCAAGCAACGCATAACCGATATGGGTGTTACATGTCATACATGTCATGCTGGACGTCACATTAAACATCTCACAGCAAAATACCAGGGTGCCAGAACTTGTCCAAAATAAACACTGAAGCAGCTTTAAGCCAGCCTTTTTTTAAGTTAAGTGTGAATAAGGAAAGGCATTTTAAAGAAGATGCTCACCAATACGGCAGGTTCTCTCTATAAAAACAAGACTGACTTATCCACTGCTGTGAGTAATGCCATAGTATTAACTTAGACACAAACTAAGCCTCCTGAATCACAAACAAATAATAAGTGGGGGTGTGAACCAAACAAACGCAGCCTCTGTTAAATGAGGATTGGGGGGAGGGGAGATTAACATAACAATTAATTATGCCTTTATTACATGGCCATACAAAACTTCCCCAGGAGCAGTTGTTCTGCTTCCAAGTTTCTCTTTTAAACAAAGAATGGATAGGGTTTGTTTTGGACAAAGTTCCAACAAAAAAAAATAATATGATCAATGAGTGATCAAATTAACCTCTTTTCAAATCTTTATTTACATTCACTGTTTATCTAATATTTCTTAAACTACACACATTACAGAAAATTTTTTTTGACAAAAGATGTGTTATAATTCATAATATATAAATATATATCCAATCCTTATTTTCTATGATACACCCACAGCAATTCCCCAAGTCAATATTAGAAGTAGAGTAGTAGTATGGAGGTATGGGCAGTACAGACAAGGCCACAGAGTTCTGTTAAAAAAAATTTCTACGTTTTATCTGCAATTTATCCATATTTATCTTTTGATGGTATTGCCTGTGGTCTGGCAAGGTCCCAACTACATGTGACTGTACTATGAATAGTAAATCCTCTATAATATCCTATATATCATCTCTAAACTAGACTATTGTAACTCTCTCTTGGCTGGGGCTCCTGCACTCACCATCAAACCCCTCCAGATGGTC
>JAUYWH010000002.1:11198337-11213722 GCA_034779795.1 Ctenopoma multispine
CTGAGACCTGATGCCGTTTTTCCTGAGACCTGAGGCCGTTTTTCCTGAGACCTGAGGCCGTTTTTCCTGAGACCTGAGGCCGTTTTTTCTGAGACCTGAGGCCGTTTTTCCTGAGACCTGACGGAGTTTTTCCTGAGACCTGAGGATGTCCTAAAATGTACACCGTACAGGAGAATTCTGTATTCAGAATTGTTTCTGCGTTTGGAAACGACGCATTAAAGGATCCATATGAACATTTACACAGTGAGAAGTTCTGTGTATTTCTGGAAACATTACGGGTGGCCAGGGCACCCCTAAGGCAGAAAAGTGATTAACCTTGGTTTTTACACTGGGGAGACAGAACAGGGTTGGAAATGAATGCTTTTCTTGTTTTTTTTTGTTTTTTTATCTGATTCACGGATTAATCGAAAAAATGATCGAGAGATTGATCGATTATTAAAATAATCGTTAGTTGCAGCCCTAGTTGTGTGACAAGAATTAACCATGTTAAACTAGAACATGACTGGACAGTTAGCTCATATTAGAAGTTGCAAAACAATTATGTGCTTTTTTTTTTTACTTTTTTACTTTCCTCTTCTCTTTTCATTCTGTCAGGGCTAAGGTTGTTAAGTTAGTTAAATGAAAGGAAAATGTATAGACCTGTTCTATAGGAAAGCTAACCTAAAATGATGTCTGTTGTGATCTGGCGCGCTTCTCTCAAACAGTGGAACATATGATTAACACTAACTCATGCATGGGGAAAAAATACCGTTGAATACCATGAAACTGTCATAATTTAGAAAAATACCGTGATATAGAATTTTGGTCATACCGCCCAGCTCTAATTTCAATGTTTACCTGTAAAAAAAAAATGTGTCTAATGTGTCTAATAAACAGAGGGAACACCTGGAATACAAATCAGCTGAAACAAGACGTGACGTCAAGATTGCTTCTTGTCTCTGTTTCTGATGTGAGTCTTTACTTTACTTCAGTGTTTCAGTGAGTCTCTTCGTCATAGCTGACTTTTTTTTCCCCCTCTGTGTCTGTGCATTTGTGTGTGTGGAAAGCTGTGCCCTGTCTAAACAGGTGACATGTACAGGGGACTGCAGCAGCTGAAACTCATTAGAAACTATTGTTTTGCTTTGCTCGCACATCAATATCAGGTTCAATTCCGCGACTCCGTCTGTGTTTTTTGCATCGTGGAAATCATAGGGCCCTATTAAGGTTACTTTCCTACCATCCCTGCCAAGACACTGCAAGGTACGCAAAATTCTTCACACAACCTTGAATGTCTTAACATCTTAGTCCATTCCTAGTAACACCCATAGAGTCCTCTCCGCCACACACTCAGTGGCGAGTGCAGCACGTAGGCCAACATCTACAGTCGTGGTGCTGACACACACACACAGGCAGAGATAAGCTGTAATCTGTCAGTGGGTGACTAGGGAGAGTCACAGAGGAAGACTGACACTGTAATCCTTACTAAGTCCCCCATACACAACAGGTAATAAACACACTCCTATAATATCTGTGAGGAACAGTGTATAGGTCTGTACATCCATCTTTCTGGTGGTTTCACTATCCACTTTTAGACTATTATCTAGCCATTGGGAGGACAAAAATACATCTTAGGACAATTGGGTAAAAATATTTAAACATGTTTTCTGACACTAAGAAATTTTGTAATAACTAAACAAATAAGTAATAACTTAACTAAATAAGTAATAAACTGTTCTTAACTATGGGTTTAGCTAAAGCCAAGTGTTAAAGTGCCTGCTGAGGCTTTGCAGGAGCATATTTTAAAAAGCACACTTGCAGCTTAAGAAGCAACATATCTTGGTGCAGTCAGCCTTATTCAACAGCACTTACAAAGATTTCACACACACATACACAACTTGCTAGTCAGCAATTTGTACATCATAAAACTACACAAAAAATCCATGAGGCTTAAAGGCAGTTGACCGTACATATATTACATGTTTTATTAGGTTTATGAAAACAAGAATTCAGCAAAATAACTGAAGCACCTTGAAGGAAATATTTTCACTCCAAAACTACATATTCCACAAATTTTAAGCTATAATAAATGGCAATTTGATTTGATGATGATTAGGTCATTGTCATTAAGCATATGTTTAAAAAAAACTTCCAGATGCTGCTCTAGCAGTTCTATCTTTCTTAAACACCAGAGATAAGAACCAATTAGAGATGCTGCAGTTATACAGCACAAATCAAATTCTCCTTCAGGCATCACTATTATAAAATGTGTCTAGCCAGTGGTGTGCAAAGCTGAGAAGCCTATCACTTTCTCAAGTGTAAGGATTTCTTGGTTTTTGCTCATTTGTAATATATTAGAGCAAACCATTGATGTGTTTTTCTTATTATTTTGTTGCATTTTGTTGACTAAAGTAATTGTAAGTGGAAATGTCATAATTCAACATTAGAAGAGGGGTCACATAAGCCCCCTAAGTACTTCTTACCACAGACTCAATTTTTTTTCACGACATTACAACAGGTAATTGGAAAACCCTGTCCTGATTATTTAGTATAATACAGGTACTCAGAGCTATCCATCTCTACTCTCTACAATAATTCAAACCTGCGAATTAGGCCCCAGTGATAAAACCAAGCTCAATGTTTAAACATAATCCAGACCTCTAAAGCATGCAGGTCTCCAAGCCCCCAATAGACAGCTGTGTGCACGTCGATAAACATATTTAATATCCCACTGGTACCTTGTTGCACAATGAATGGAAAGGAGGGAATATGAGTGATAAAGGTAAGAAATAATGGGGAGGAATAAGGAAGCATCCTGTTCGCTATTTTTGCACAACTTCCTGTCACAGTCCTCTGAATTTGAGAAATAACACAAGTGAAAGCATAGATATAACTGTTTGTATGTGTGTGTACACACACTTGCATGAACATGTACACATACAAAACTTAAAAATCTAAGAAGTAATTTGAACAGTTGACAAAGAGAGTGAGTGAATACCCTAGAGATCTGAATACTCTGAATGCAAAATTTATATATTGTTTTCTACTTTCATAATGTTTCTGTGAAGAATAAACAAACAGCCGAAAACAGGAGCCACAGCTTTCCAACTGTGCTATGAATTTTTAAATGTGGCTGTAAAAGACAGTGAACACAAAATTGCCTGTCATTTTAAGTGAATAGGCTTTACACCCAGTGAAGGGCTTCATACCACACACATACGCATCTCTAAGCAAGCACAAACCGGAAGAGATGATTGTGTGCACATACATCACAGTGACTAGTCAGCTGCACCAACTGACAAGGACAAGGAAGAACTGTGACACTGGTAATATTCATCAGACTATCAGTTGGTTGGTGACTGACCCAACTCCTCCCTTACCCTCTCTTGCTCCTACCCTTATCCTCCTGCCAGTATCTGATTCCAGGCGATGTCACTGCAGGACGGAACATCACAATTTGCACACAGTATAAAAATAATGTACTTAACCAGTTATCTTATTAAGTGACAGAATGACAGTTTGTCGGTATGCCAAAAGCAGTTGCAAAAAAAGATTTCCTCTCTAAGCATACAGAATAATGTCACGGGGGTTGAACATTTTGGACAGCAACAACAAGTCTGTCTCCTGTGTATTAGTTAATAGTGGCACAAAACAGACAAGAAAAATATTTTAGCAAATGTATGGTCTATACTCCACGCCAGGGGCCACTGTCCTGCTTGTTTTTCCAACCATCCCTGAACTTACAGTGCTGTGACAAAGTATCTCCCCCCTTCCTTTTTTTTTTTTTTTTGCAAGTTTGTCATACCTAAATGATTCACATCTAGGGCTGGGCTTTATGGACCAAAACTCATATCTCGATATTTTTAACCTAAATGGCGATATACGATATATATCTTGATATTTTTTGATCCCATATAGTAGTTACAAAAAGACAACTATGGGACAAATGTTCATGTTCCAAATGTAATTAGTTATTTTTTAATGATTTTTATATTTATATTTATTTTATTAATGTATAACACAATATTGGCAGTTTAGACAAATTTGGCACATATGAAATAGGTTTGGAAAAAAAGATGCCTTGCTGATTAATCAGCGACATGATTAAGGCCCTATGAAATCCGTTTTATTTTTTTGTTTGTATAGTTCTGCTCTAAACGCAGCACTCAGTGTTGAATGATTTTGGTGTTTCAGTGAGTCTGTTCGTCATAACTGAACGCTGACTTTTCTCCTGTGTCTGTGTGTATTTGTGAGGAGCTGAGTCCCGTCTAAACAGGTGACATGTACAAGACGCTGCAATGGCCGAAATTCATTAGAAACTATAGTTTTGTTGTGTTTTTTTAGAGGCAGGGAGTTGAGGAGACTTCACGGCCACAGTGGCAGCAGCAGTTTAACACACTGTTCGTACTCATCTTACGGCACTGTTAGAAGATTTGAAGTGCTTGAAACTTTCGTTAGGACTTGTGTTCGTCTTTTTATACATAACACATTCTGCTGATCATCTGACGCTTGGAATATGAATTATCTCCACATGATTGAGCCACTGCTTTTCCGTTTACCAGCCTGCTCCTCTCCTGCTTTCTTCCTTTCTCCGCTATCTTGAAGCGACGTGAAGGGGCTGTGAGCTGTGTTCACAGGGGGAGTACGGCGGGGCGGTCAGGGCTGTCTGTGAGTTGTCGGACAACAAAACAGGAAAGACGCAACAAGAGCTATATTGAGTTTTACAATAACATCTCATTTCATATCGCATTTAGAATTTATATCGATATTTTTAAAATATCGATATATTGATCAGCCCTATTCACATCATATTATATGTCATAATATTACACATAGATAAGGAGTAAATATGAAACACAGTTTTTAAATGCTTATTTCATTTATTAAGGTAAAAAGCTATCCAAACTATCCTGGCCCTATGTGAAAAATTAATTGTCCACTGCAATCAAGTGTTTGAGATAACTGGCATGTGTTTTTTACATCACTACGTAGAGATTTTGGCCTACTCTTCATTGCAGAATTGTTTTATTTCAGCCACACATAAGCAAGCATGAACAATTCAAAACCTTTAGCTACAGATCACAAACTGAAGGCCGGACATTCTCATTAAATGCTGTGTTAGTTTTACACCAGATGTAACAGGACACACACATTCACCTTTTTCCTCATCAGTCCACAGTATATTTACCCAAATGTCTTGGGATCAAGATGTTTTATTGGCAAATATGAGATGAGCCTTTGTGTTCTTTTTGGTCAGCAGTGTTTTCGCCTAGGAACTCTCCCGTGAATGCCATTTTTGTCTCTTTATTATTGTTAAATCGTGAACACCTACCTTAACTGAGGTATGAATGTAAACATAGGGCTAGGCTGGTTTGGACAGATTTTTTCCCTTAATAAATGAAATTATCTTTGTCTAATATTAAAATTTGTTTTATAATCTGAATCACTGTGTAACAAATATGCAAAAAAAATAAATAAATAAAGGGGACAAATCATTTTTCACAGCACTGTACCTCTTCTGATTGGATTAATACACCTGATCCAGGTAATTAGCATTGGGTAGGAAAGGGATAGTTGGAAAACAAGCAGGACAGTGGCACAGGAGGACCAGGGTTTGCCACCCTTGCTTTACACGGTCAGACAATCAGGAGAACAACTGCTAGAGGAAATACAATAGTTAGAGCGGGGAAATCTAGATTAAGTATCTTAAATACAAGTTTCACAAGCCAAATGATCCCAATAACCAAAAAGACTAACATGACTTTTCAGCAGTCAAAAACATTAATATTGTGTTGTTACGGCCCTGTTACTGTGAAATTCTCTGTCTCGGCATAGGTGGAGGTAGAAAGTATGGGGACTTTATTACCTAAAGCAACATGCTTAGATCCCATCATTACTTGGACCCACTGACTACAGGCGTGTGAGATGTATAAAATAATATACAGTCAACAGAAACTTGGTGTACCGTGTGCCAGTCCTTTGGAGTCAATTTTGATGTCTGAAATAAAAAAAACACCTGAATTAACAACCATCCAGGTATTTGTGATATTTCATTGTAAGTATGGTATTTCAGTGCTGCAGTGACTCTGCATTCCTCTGTGAGCCTGCCTCAACAAATCGGTCAACAACACTTATATTACACAACTCAGCCCTCATATCCTCAGAGCAGGCCTCAGAGCAAACCAAACACAGTCCACAGCTGAGACAACAGCTGCTCCTTTTCTATGTGTGAAAAACAGTAAAAACAGAGCAAACAGAGAGCACAGTGTACTTTAATTATTTAGCTCACCCATGAGGGATTATTCAAACAAGTGTCTTTATTCAATCTAATTACTGGTGTCCAGAGTGGACATAAATCTAACTTGACAGTGAATGACAACAGCTGTAAGATATGTGTTCATAGCTTCTGCCCAACATCAATTCTAAAGCATCTAAGAAGAATGTCTATGTGTGCTAATCACATGCCTAATGAAGTTAACAATTTAAAATTAAACTCCACGCAGAATCACAATGACAGAACTGCTCCATGTGCATTAAAAAAAAAAAATCACTCACACTGCAATACTGTCTCCATACAGCACAAACCAACTTACTTTTTAACTGTGTTTCTAAATGTTGTTGTTAATTTTAGCTGCCCATACCAATCACACCACCTGTAACTTATTACCACATACTGCAACCCTACTGATGCACTGCATTTCTGTTCTAGCTTCTTGGCCTCTTTTTTGCTTTCTGTCACACACTCTTTCCTTCTCTCCCTCTCACTTCCCCTTCATCTCTCTGTGTCTCTGCTCATTGATGGCTCACTTGCTTTTCCTTGTGCTCTAAAACATTCCTGGTCACTCTGAGCCAAGTGGCCCCTGTCACTAGCAGTCCATTAACCACTCCAGTTTCACACTGGCATTCACTGATTCTATTCTTCAGCTCACAGTATGCTCTTCTTCCCCTGCGAAGTACAGAACAGGAAGCTGTGTCTGTGTACCTAAGTGTGTGTGAACAGTATTGAAATAGAACATACATTAAAAGAGTGCAATAGGGACCCACTGCACACCAAATATTTTTTAACTACACTTCCTGACTCAGACTGCTTCAGTCAGACTGTGTGACTAAAGAGTCGTGACCTGACTAGCTTAATTCCTGTCGTTATCTTAAATTAAGCATTTGCTGAGGTGGTTCCCCCAGGAAGTAGGTGCACTGCTGCACAAAAGCCCACGCAGGCACAATATTTTATGCTTGATGGAAGGTGCACTTATCTTTCAATATTAATCAGGCCTTATACACAAACATATTAACCTGCTTACAACACTTAAAGCTATACCCAGTGGCACTGATTTGGACACCAATCCCAAACACAACACCCAATTCAACCCAGACATACATGGAAGATAAATACAAGTTTAAATGTTTTTAGTTGTTCTTGATGTTACTGATGGTGGCCGGGTTTACTGTGGTTTTTATTGAGAGCTAATATAGTACATTTTTAAGAGACTGGGAAAATAATGATATGCAATATTACAATTCAGTATGTTCTAAAATCAAACTACAAAGTGATTCTTCAAGCACCAAGATGTTTAATAAATTAATAATGCAACAGAAGTAACCCAGCGAGAAGGATGAGGTTACACCCATGAAAAAATAAACATAAATTATAAATCTATGAAAATAACAGAGATAAGAATGTGCTGATTAGACACTTACTTAAGGGAAAATGCATGAGAAAAATGCTAACATAAAAACAATATAAAACCCCAATAACCATTTAGGATCTGAGAGAGAAGCAGAACATGCTCAAGTTGCATGACTCACTCCAAATATTGGTCATTGGTCTCCTTGAGAACTAATATTCCCTATCTACATCTGCATAGATAGATAGGAAACTATCTACATCTGATTAAAAAGTTAGCTACTTGAGAACTCTGCAAAAATTTCCCCTTAAAAATAAAATCACAGACTGCGAAACTCAACAAGATGTCCCAGAGCCACAATCTGTGATCTACAATTCACCTTGTATACCAAACAATAGTCCAAGGCAGTGATCCCTGGCTAATCCACACTCCGCCAGCCTGTTTATGTCAACAGTATTCATGGATGCTGATCCTTTCTATCTCTCTGGGCCTGAAGAACACAGATATCGCTTAAGGGGAGACAGCTAAAACGACCTGCTTTTGGCTTCAAACAAAATACCTGGGTGATTCTCAGGTACAGATGTACCTCTAGCACAGTGAATCATGTTTAACTTAACTACAGGTTACATATGCCAAAAACAGCCAGTGTAGAAGACACACAAAGAGTCACACACATACCCAGACATGATTACATGAAGCAGAGAAACATCACAAAAATAAAGTATGTTATAATAGTAGATCTGTACTAAACATTACAGTGATTGATGTTGGGGTCAGACAACATTTGATGTTCTGAATGACACTACAACTCTGACTTTTGGTGAATATAAACTAATAATACATTTGTCTGTCATTAGTCGTGCGAGCCATAAAAACTCACAGCATCTGTCCTACTGTCAAAACTGGCTGGAGACAGTGGCATTATTTCAACAAAAAAGATAAATAATCCAAACAACATATCATCCATCCACTATTAGTTTAATCCACCAATCTGTGGCTAGAATAAACTGCATACTGCACTCACACTGCTTCATTCAAAGATGATTTTATCTTGGAATACCAATCTGTGTCAGGACCACACATCACTAAGTCATGCATATCGCAACCTGTTATTATCACTGTCTGGAGAAAAAAGGTTAAAGGAGAGTGATGAAGTCATCGGCAAGTTCGTGCCACAGACACAGATTATATCACCTTGCACATCAAGTACACAACAGATAATGCTACACCCTTACCTCTGTCTGAACTTTGACCGTGGTGTAACAAAAATTCTGCCAGAATAGGTTAAAATTTCTAAATAGTTAATGGTGTACTAAAATCAGGGACATACCTCACTGTAAGGTGGGCAGTCTACTTACACACACACTCAAACATTTCATGTAAGCAGAGTTATGTTGGGTTTCCGCCAGTTACAATTAGTTTCTGTCTGACTCATGATTACTTATAAACTCTAAACTACTGTTGACAATACAACTACTGTAATATACCATTCACCATATATTATTTTTATCTAGTTCTTTTTTATCTAGTATGTAGTCTTTCAAATCCTTCTAAAAAGCACAAATACATAGATTTACAGAATATTTGCAGTATAGCATAGAAAATGCTGCATGTGCTAAAAATACCATGTTTAACACAGACCAACTTTAACATCCACTGCTTGGCACAGGTGCTACTGAACTTTTGCCCAGGTGGTTCTATTTACATAAAAAGCTTGAACGGGATGTTGGATGTAGCTGTGTGTTGTAAGAAACTATTTGTGTTCATTCCTATGAAAAGAATATAAAACACATTGTGGTTTAAACAAGGGAGCTAGTGAGTGGGACCCATAAAGTCCATAAAGTTCTGGAAATATGTGCACATGAATGTGTGCGTAGTGTAATAGTTTACTCAGTGACCAGATGTGTCTTCTGTGTGCCCTCTATGGTTACCATTTGTCTGTGAGTACAATATCAGTTTTCACCTGTTGCTAGACATGGCTATGGGCTTAAGTTACACAACAGTTTCCCTTGCTGATGACAGACATTAGTACTGGTAACTCCTGCTGCTCCGTTTCCCTCAAAGCACCATGCTGGCACAGCCAGTTAGACATCACACAATATCACCATGAGTAAGTCACCTTGAGAAAATTCAAAGTGTGAATACCACACCCTACAACAGAAATTCTATTCACTTATTTGATAAAATTATATTTCACTTTACATAGTGATCAAATTGTGTGCAAAGAGTGCAGCAATTATTACTCAGAATAAATGATTAGATACATGTCATGTTTTCTTACTAGCACCAAATTAAAAATAAACAAATAAAACCTCTGAGTCATGTGTTGACATGTTGTAATTTGTCAGAACTGCACAACTTCAGAGGACAATACAGTGCAACTCTTTAAAGTGTAAGCTACTTCCTCATATGCTAAAACTCACTTTGACCTGACTCCTTTTAACATTTTAAACTCTACTGAGAGCTGCTGCACATCTTAAGAAAGTGAGAATAACTATAGGTGTGTTTAAAGTTGATTGATTATAGCTTTACTTAAAGCATGAGGGGATGAGGTGGCTTTTGAACCCACGTAACAAAACACGTCATAAAAGTGTAGTACGCTAAACATGTGGGATACTCACAAATTTCTTTTTCCCATCTCCATCCTCGTAGCTCTTCTTTGATTTTTTGTCCTTCTTGGGACCAGCAGCTGATGCAGAATTCCCCGTGTTTGGCTCCATATTAATAAATTAATCCGTTTCCTTGAACTTGATGTCAAAATAAAGCCGTGTGGCGTTAATCTCCACGCTCTCAGCTGAGAGAAAATGTTTCCTCTGATGGTGTTTCTTAATTTACATAAAAAAACTGTTAATTCACTCGGGCCTATGCTACTGCCCTGGCTAACTAGCCACAATTAGCACAGGACTGCTAATGACTTGGTAGAAAGCCAACTACACCGAAGTTTGTCTGTATCGCCGCTTGTCTGTATCACTGAAGGAGGGAAATTCAAAGCACAGTCCCAAGTCCTCAAGTCGAAAAGTATGAGAACAACCTGTTGCGCCTATAATACATAAAATGACGCTGTTATTCTACCAGTGTCCAAGTCTAAGTTGTAGCTCCACCACAATTTAAAGTTTACGTCTCGAAGGTATGCGGCACCAATTGAGCTAACTTTAGCCAGCTTTAGCTAAGCTAGCTTGTGAGCTAGCTACAGTAACGCAAGTAACGTCTCCACGGACAAAAAAAATCCGCTCTTCCTACTTCGGCAACTAAAACACGGGAGGTGACTCGATGTTACGAATGAGTCGGATCGACAGCATCTCCCAAATTAGTTTCCATGGCTGCTAAAAAGTTTAGTTAACTTTTAACCCCTAAGTGACAGTAGAGAAGCGACGACTTCTTCAGCGGCAGAGGCGTCTTCCTGTTCTTCTGACAGTCCGGGCTGAGCTGACGGGGAGGAGTCTAAGCTCTGCAGCTACACCTGAGAGGATTTAACAGACCGCTATAATACGCTGCACAGAGCTCGAGGTTCACTAGAGCTCCGTGAAATAACCGCGAGCTTTTTCATTTCTGACCACTGCTTGACAAATCATCCAAACGCCAGAACGTTGACACAAACAAAGACTGTTCCTAAAGCGTCATAATTGACGGCTTCTGCTTAGAACCAAAACAAGAAATGACGTAACAGAGTACTGAGGCATAACTGTGACGTAATTTAGACTGTAAGAGCCAGAACAACAACAAAAAAAACTAATTTAGAACACACATGGATGGTCATTTAAACAGTGTAGTAGAATATCACACCAGCAGCAGGCAGTACAGACACACAAATGTGAATATCAATAAAACATGGAATGTATGATAACCACTGGTGGGTGTCACAACTTCAATCACAGATGCTTGAGTTCAGCAATAAGAAAACCATAATACACTGACGTTTAATTAATAAGATATTCCCTATTACATCTCTACCATTGTTTCTCTGTTAACAATACAACTATAGGCTGTTACAAAACAAAATTCCTTTGTGTGACATCAATTTCTGTGTCCTTGACTCTTAAGTTTAGATGTAAGATTTTCCATAAACCTTCTACTCAGACATCTAAGGTTGCACATGCCCAGACATTACACAAGCACATCCTCTTATCTGGTGTATCTTGAGCAGGATTTGGCTGATGGAGCTAAGTAAGATCCTAATTGTGCAAGTATAAAGTAATTATTAATATAATGTTGGTAATTGCTATTAACCTTTTCATCTGTGATGCTGCTTTATTTCTTACTCTATTTTGGGCAGAAAATTTCTGTTCAAGTTGATCAGCCACAACTTTAACACCTCTGAGTTTTAAAGGTGGACATTGGTACTCTAATGCAGGAAGCATTTAAACATTTCCCACGCTGTCCACCACAACATTAAAACAACCAGGTGTATTTCAAGTTTTGGCTTATCAGTCTATTTTGCAAAAGTGATGTTTTAACATGCATGACTTGGTCACTGGGTACTGTAAGCATACTGTGAAAATAACAAACAGACTCATAGCGCCACCAAGCGGTTAAAATATAAATGATAGACGCAGCAGTGTCACCAGAAATAATACAGTATGTCAAGTAAAGTTAATGGACCAATAGGGCGCAATTGTGATGTAGACTACTTTATACTATTATTTAGTGCTATTTATTTTTCTTCACAAATGCTGTTGGCACTGCATGGCGGTTAAAGAAAAAGTAATATCAAACTATAAAAGGCAGTTACATAAAATATTGAATCTATATTGGATATATTCCATTCTTCTGTGTTGTTGACTCGAAGCCAATGTGTCTTTATTTCTCCCAATTACAATGTCTTATTTCAGTGCTTCTCAAAGCCAGACTATACTGTGATTACCTACCACAGCTGTTAATAATCCCCATGTTTAACTCATCTCAGTGGGGTTTTATATCTCAGACTTTCAGGAAACAGAATTATTGTTCCAAGAAATTATTTGACTCCAGGTGCCCTGGTATGATAATTTCGAGATATTATGTCCAATACTTTAAATGCAATGTTTCTTTTAGCTGTCAGACACACAAACCTTAGCGCACACAGTCATGCAGACACAGAAGCACGGGATTACAGAGATAGGGTCATCTATCTGTCTTGGTATGTGAGACGTTTTCCAACAACAAGATTGGAAAGGATTTGCGCATCACCGGCGGCACTGAAACCGACAGCAGTTTGGTTTATCGCACAGGGATCTTCATGTACTTCAGCCTCAAGTCTTCCTTCTTTGGGATATTGTCTCTATAAATTGTGATGAGAAAAGTTAATTAAGAGTGAAAGTGCACGATAAACCTGGTAGCCCTATGGCACTATAAAGTCCTCTACGGACGTTTTAAACCATGAGTTTAACTGTTGGTACCGCACATCACTGCATCATCACTGTCCGCATCACCATTCACGCGGATACACACGAAAAACTGCTACTTAAAAGTACATTTGAATATCTTTATGTGACGATATAGGTTCTACATTCTGTTATTTAATCACCATTTTACAATGGACAAAAGAGTGAAAATTGTCTGTTGATTGCATCATTTCACAACACAAGACAGTTAAGTTACAGTCATACAAAATATATATATATACAAACTACTATAGACCCCTTCACGTTTCCATGGAAAAACGTATTCATTACCGGAGTCAGTGTGACTTAGAACCCAAACAGCAGGCGCCAGGTCAAATTTGCAAGCAATTAGATGACCGAATACAAGCTGGGAGGATAAGGGAATAAACAATTTGTTTGCAAAGTACTTTGCGGGGACCACAACAGAGACTGCAAATGATGATGGATTGTTCACTCATTAATTACCACGAAATATAAGAGCCACTAATTTTAACAGGAGTTACGTTATTACCTTTCCACCTGCAGTAGGCCCGTATACACAACTTATCCTCTCAAACGACCCCCTGTGGTCTGAAGGTCTACCCTTTGGGGCTGGGGCCCATAAGAAAAAAATGTGGGCAACATTTGGCATAATCAAGGCTCTAATCAACTCATGTTGGAGATTCGAGGTTATTTAGGCCAGTCAGTGTGTCCAAAATAACTCATAAAGGCAATGTGTCCAGTACGTGCAGCAGCAGTTCAGAGAAGACCAGTTTTTAACTTCACAGCAGGAGTCCAGAGTCGCAGAGGTTTGTCCTAGGGGTCCATTCTCACTTGTAGGAGGTCCGGGCCTCTCTCAGCGACCTGTCATATGGCATGGAGGCGAAGAAAGAGTTCCGGAGCTGACAGTTGATGAAAAATACAATGAGCAGCACCAACAGGAAGAGCAGTAGGCACATAACTATGTAGGTGATTAGGTCCGGTTTGTGGAGCTCACCCTCTCGGAGCCCCCCACCCCCTCGCCCTGTGGTGGGTCTGAGAAGAGCGGCAACGCTCACCGATCCTCCGTGCGAGGCGTTCAGAGAGGAGGGAGCGTGAGTGGAAGACTGGGCCATGAGCACCAGGTCGAAGTCCGGGGTGTCCGTAGAGTTGAGGAGAATCTGCCTCAGCATGGCACTCGGCGGGCTCACCGGCTGCGTCGGTCGGCTGGAACAGAACATGAACAGACACGGAGAAGGTTATGTAGCCTACTGACTCTTTGTTTATGTTTCTCTATGTCTCTGTGTTTATGTGTTATATTTCTGATGCAACATCACCCATTAAAAAACAGGCGTGTGACAAATTTGTGAAAAGCATAGGTGCATTAAAATCCAGTATTTGACTACGTTAATGTCTAACAAGGTCAAACTCATTAATCTACTCAGATAATCTACACTGTATATAAATGCTATGTGTGACAGTAAAAGCAAACTAAAGTGGAGCCCCTCCTTTGCATTAACTATAGATTCCATGAATACCATTAGATATTGTGTTTTTGCTTTGTGGAATCCAAGAGCGACATTAAACCAAACCACATTGTTTAGTTAAGGGATTTACTTACTTCGTTGTGTGCTGCGAAGAGTTCCGCAGGTGAGCTGGAAGAGACAAAATTTCGGCTCCACATTCCTCAGCGTCCCCGGCTCTGTACGCTCCAGCCCCGCGCCATAGAGAAGCAGGGAGTCGATAGCTTCAAATCTGCGCCCACAGACCATAAGTCGCTCAGTGAGTTACTAACGCAACGTCTTCCGTTACATTAAACCTAACTGGTCAGATCCATGTGTCAGATCAGGGTCCCAGTAAAGGAATACATTACCAATTTCCACTTGTTGGTGTTTAAATCCAAATCGTCCTGTCGCCTTTGAGGTTAAGCACAAACTGCGTTATCACAGGCAAATGAAGCAACATCCAAATGACTCTAGGGTCTGCAAAAGCAGGTGAAGTTCAGCGGCATCGCTGGTGCGCACACGTCCTCTCATGCGTCGTGGTACGCAGTACAAGATCGCCTGTGCTTGTGCGTACGGGGCGCAGAGAAAGGGCAACCCGGACTCCCGATTTTCCAACCTTTTGCTTGTTTATTTATCCAGTAAACGATCTATACGTGTTAAATAGAAGCTACCGACTTTCTGCCTTCATGGGATTATCGATCCAGATTAAAACGACACGAACCAGGGTAGAAAACACAGCAGCACACAATCTTCGTCCTGAGTTGCGTGTGTATGAGAGAGTGAAAGAGAGAGAATAGCAGCTCAGGAAAGGGGAAAGGAGGCATGGCGCTGGAGACACGTCACTGGACAGGGATGTCTGTTACTGTAAAGACTATCACAAGATCAAGTTCTATCTATCTATCTATCTATCTATCTATCTATCTATCTATCTATCTATCTATCTATCTATCTATCTATCTAT
>JAUYWH010000002.1:11213822-11233807 GCA_034779795.1 Ctenopoma multispine
CTATCTATCTATCTATCTATCTATCTATCTATCTATCTATCTATCTATCTATCTATCTATCTATCTATCTATGATATTATATCAAAGAGATGAGACAAAGTTAAGTCAGAGCCATTTCTGGCCCAGCGTGGGGAATCTCACACTGGGGTGATGGGAGAACAGGAAAAGGTGTGAGACTGAGATTGGTAAGAGTGTGTAAGACCTCGTAGATGATATTAAATTTTATTAAAGGTCTACAAGTTAGTATAATGTCTAGGTTTTATTCCCTGACTAATCTGTAGTGTTTTATGTTTGTTTGTGTTTATGCATTTTATAGGAAATACTTGCAATAAGTGTGTTTGCTCTCCAAAGTAGACCTGACATTGGCACAAGACAGTAAAACCAAGGTGCTGAACATAGAGATTGGAAGCCAGTTTGCTCTTCTGTGATGCTTCGGACACGAGCATACATACAAAGGGCCAGGCCTTAAAAGCTCTGCCGATCTGTTTCATATTCATCTGCACCTGTTCTGTCAAAACAGAATGGCTGGCAGGCATAGAGAGCAACACACACACACACGCACGCATGCACATTAAACAAAAAATATTGTAAACATCATCATATTGGACTTGATGCCACATGCATTTATACATAAACAGCAAACAAAAAGTTAACTAGTCTACAAATAACCAATAAACACCTACAGTAGTGGTGCCCTGGTGTCCCAAATCAACTTTCTATTCAACAATAAAGAGGATTACAGTGGACCAGAGTTTGGTGGAATGTGCATGTCCCATGGGGAAACTAAATACAGCCTAAAGCTTTGTTTGCATATGTGGAGGGACAGCAATAATTGTTACAGCTAAGGAGATTACTGTTTATTATTGGTTTTTGGATGTGGCACGACTTCCCCACTTTGCTGCGGGCTTACTGCTATCCTCATTTCCATCATTCGGACACACACAAAGGCAAATTTAAATACACACCAAAGCAAATCGGACCCAATCTGTGTGAGTGGCTTGAAGTGATGATCAAGGTTGGTAACATAACTAATTCATCCATCATAATCAAGTGACATAAAAGAAGAGAGAAGAGTTGTGATATACCATGACATATATGTTGTTTGATGATTACTCTATGACTAATTGCGAGAGGTATCAGACTTTGCTCATTATCAGTAACCCATGGCAGTGGAATTTTGATTAAGAATGATGAGATGTAATTCTCCACCACTTCATTACCACTACTTCACTAATCTGAGTCTCCCTCAGCCTCAACGTCCTCAACTCATGCATCACATCACACAAATCAAACATGGTTCTCCTTCAATGTGCATCTTCATATGTTTTATCCCTGTGTCACACATGCTCACACAAACAGAGACACAGTACGCACATCAAAAAAACTATTTTTTACCCTCCACCTTTTGTGTTCTACTCTTTGAGTCGTTTTTGCCTCTCTTATTCCTTTCAAGTCTCTCTCACTGTGGTCTGTTTCTCTCACTTCTCTTTACATTTTTTTATTTCCTCCTTCTCCTTGTCTCTCTTGACACCCCTTTCTGCATCTCTTTCTGTTTCTGTTAATCCTTTTAATCCATGAAAAAAGGGGAAAAGACAACTCATCCATGAAGCAGTGAGAGCTCAAACTGGCGATAAACAAGAAAACTAAAAGTTTTCCTTTTCTGAGTATAATAATGTTGTTTTACAAGATGGAAAAGAGAGAGAGAGAGAGAGAGAGAGAGAGAGAGACGTGCTTAAAAGAAGCTTAATGTTCCTGCTGATGAAACATAACCACAGCAAATAGCAGGCCATGTGAGTTAACAGGGATTATATATGGGTAGCCTACACACACAAGCCACTCTACTCTCTCTTTCTCTCATTTACATGCACACACACACTGATAAAACAGACAATGGTGCATGCTCCCCTGCACTGTCAGCTAACTGGAGGATTGGGTCTGCTCAGGGGTTGTTATTTTATTACTCTTATTTTCCATTTTTTCCAGAAGGGAAAGGATCAACATTCAGAAAATCTTCCCTCAAAGGGTTCTGCAACTGTTTTACATCATTTAGTTTCAGTCACCTCAAATTATGTCATGCCAAGTAAGGGTGAAGTAAAGAGCGCTAACAAAAGCTGTGGTAATCTGCACTCACAGCGATGCTTTCCCGAGGTGTTATTGCTAATTCCTTTGAGACAAAAATGCTTGCGTCAACTGAGTTTTTGTTTATTTTTGCTTCATGAAAGAGTTTCCTCAGCATGAATGCCTCAGTCCAGTAGAGTCATATGCACAGGCAGGAGTCCAAAAGCCACCCAAATATACTGTCTATAAAGCCCATTCATCTCTGCTTTTCACTGCTTCACTGTCAGGCTGCCTCATAAAAACAATGCGACCAAAGCTCCAAAATCATTAATGATCAATAATTTTAAACAATAAAACCATCTCCTTTTGTGCACTAACACACACCCACCCACACACACACAAGGCACTCTACACATACCATCAGGCAGACAGACTCTCTGGACCAAAACACATAAAAGACAGGGAGAGACAGATTATGAGAACACTGCTGTGCACAATCCTGCATGTGCACACTCCTGCATGTGCACACATGTGGGAGACATATGACATGTATAAACCACAAGCAGGAATATACACACATACTGCACACACTTAAATAAACATAGACAGAAAGACATCCAGAGAGGGAGCACATGCAGCCACACTGACAATTTGATCACTAATGGCTACATAAGCAGCTAGGAGTCCTTTATCTCTTATGTCAATACAGTCTGACTGATTTCCAACAAGAGCCTTAAAAAACAAAAAATGACACGCAAATGTCTCCCCTCTCTCATTTTCTGTAATTGTGCTCATTTTCTTCTATCTCCTTTTTAACCTCTGCAGAAAAAGCAGCCAGCAAAATAGGATTTCTCCCTGCCAGCACATCAAACGCCTATTGGCAGAAATCAGACGCTCTACAATTAGTCACTTGATTATCTCGCCAGAACACCAAATGCTGCTTCTCATCTCAGGGAGGAATAAATGGAGACGCATTTACTTTTTCACTAAGTAAAAATAACAACTAGATGCTTAAAGTGGGTAGTAGCTGTCATGAGGTGCTAAACACAAACATACACACAGGACAGTTACATAGTACATGCAGTAAATTCCCGGTTTTTAAATGTATATAATTAATTTATTGCAGGTCAAGTAGCCTCTTGACTCAACAAATAAAGCAGACTAAGTCAGAATAGGCCACCAGGGTATTTCAGAGACTGATCTTGAAGACAGTAAATAAACAACAATAGAGGAGAAGAGGTGCTGTGGCTCGTCTAGCGTCTGTGTTTTCTTCTGTTCAATCTGCTTGTCAAATGAATAATTTTTAGGAGGTTGTGTGGTGGCTCAGTGAAGGATGTTTTGGTATTAAGGTAAGGAGCACCCCAGGTAAATGGGAGCTTGTCTGACTGTGGGCAAGGTCCCCTGTCCAGACACCATGCAGATGAGCAGAGAGTCACCCTAAACAAACCATAGACACAAAATCCTAAAAACATGAAGAAAACATAGGAGAGGGAGGAGGGATGAAGGACAGGAAAGGATGAGAGAAAGGGAGTGGAGAGGGAAAGGAGGAAAAGCTAAACAGATCAAGTGGGAAATAACAGAACCGGTGTTCCCTATAAAACATAATCTCTGATCCAACATGAGTATGCATGTGTGTTTGTGAGTGCAGGACCGTTCCTGGATATTTTGGTGGTCCTGTGTGAATGTACCTGAAGTAATAAAATATTTTTATCACAGTTATAATGATATTCTAATATTCTACTATTACTATCTAATAATATTTTACAAAAGATTTACTGATTAACACTTTAAAATGATTTTAAATATGTTTAACAACTAAACAGATTTATTATAGGTTTATTTATATATACGTTTTCATATATCAAATATTTAAAAAAGAATACCTCAGCATTAATTTTTGTCAAATAGGTGTACTAATGTGTGTTTACCTGCAAAATATCGCTGAGACAGACCCAAAAAGACTGCTCACTTGCATGTTCACTGGTGCTGCTGTCATATAATAACTCAAAGTGACTTACATTAAATATTTTGTGACTTAATAGGTCACTTATTTGCAACACTGTGCCTTTAGTGACATGTTTTGACATCTGTTGTTCCAAGAGCAAACATCTGTATTTATATACTAAAACACTTAAGTAACCTGGTTATTCATGTGTGATTCTAGTGTGAGTAAATGTTTTAATTCATTCCTGTTTAACTATAGAAGAAAGTATTTGGACAAACAGAATGGATTATTAAACTGGATTATTAAAAGTAGCCTTTGAGTATTTAAAATGAATCTTAGCACCTCTCCAGCTGGTGGCGCAATATTTCTCACATTTGCAATATCTCTCTAGGCGTGTGTGTACGTATGTGTGTGAAGTTGTTGTCTGCTGTGTCTGGGCATGGAGAGGAGGAGATAAATAGACAAATAGAAACAAACTGTGAAAAAAGAGATGAAAACACACTGGTTAAAGGAAAGCTGAAAGTGATAGAATAAAGGTGAATCTGAAACAGTAAAACAAAGAAACAAACAGCAGATTTAAAACAAGAAGCAAACAAAATAGGAGGGTGAGTGAGTAACTGACTGGGGATGAAGGCAAAAAACACAAGCCAACACAAAACAGAACAAAGGGAAAGAAAGGCAAAGTGACTCAGAAGATGAATGGTGGTGAAACAGCTATGGCTAGTCCATAAAAGGAAAACTATGTTGTAGGTACATAAATACACTCAGGGGAAATGTTGCTGTATATTATGAGCAGTGGTGCTGGAATTGTTATAAACATTGCTTCCTCTATGTCTCACTCATTCTCATTTCATACTCTCGCATGTCTTTCACTGAGAGAATGTTTGCGATGCAGGAAATGTTGTGGCAATTCCTGTAAGGCATTCCCTCTTTATTATTCACTGTTGTCAGTAACACTGAGAAAAAAACAGTAAATGCAGATATTTTAGCAACGCTGAGGATGACAACAGTAGTAGAACTGCAGCAATAAACCCAAAATTGCTAAATTGATCATGATGAAGATTATGATAGACAGATTCATGCCATATTAAATTGGGCTGGGTTTTGAAGTAGGATTTTACTTACTTACTCACTTTTGACTTCTAGAGTAAAATTCTGAATCTGAAGTTTTCTTTGAGACTCAAAGAGAATTCAGAGGCAAAATAAACCTTACATCCTAAATCCAAGTGAGGAAATAAATTATACTGCAGGTCAATGAAGATAAATTCCCAGCAGGAGTTGGACTGAATTTGACCAAGTCAGGTGTATTTATTGGCCCCCAATTTATTGGGTTAAGCAGTGGGTCAAAGTCTGCATCCGTGATTAAAGTATCTTGTACATCTAGAAGCATTCAGTCTCCTAATAATCAGACTGTGGTGACTCTGTCTACCTAGAGTTTCATCCTCAAGTTGGAATCCACCAACAGGGCGAGAATAATCTATTCTGTGACATCTGATAGAATAAGAGAAAACAGCAATGTTTCTTTATTGTGATGACAGTCACATTGACAATGATAAGAATTTCTGGTGGAAAATAATCGCCCCATGAGATAGATGCACCACTGACGCATTTATCTTGTGTGAAAGTGCAGTTTTATTTGCTCCACTGCGTATACTCTCATTCCTTGGCACAGCAGCTCACACGCCTTGAGGGCCCATTGAGCCACCTGGAGGGCTTGTCAGGGGACTTGTCATATCAGTCTCTCCATCCACCTTGAATCAGTAAGCTGTGGCTTTGAAGAATTGGTAAACACTCACCACCAGTTTTTCTTTCTGATAGCCCCTCCAATAACCCTTTCCTCCTCTACTCCATCAGCCCTCTGACTGCACAAGAAATGAGATATTGGCATTTTGCTAATGATGGAGACTCAAAAAAGTCTCAGAACCATGGATTTTTATTTTTATTTTTATTGGCTGTTCAGTAACATCAGTAATATCAGTAAAAAAGGGTGAGCAAAGTTAAATTTTATTCCCATCACTATAATAAAGCAATGCATCTTTAATGACAAAGATTGTAAGATTGTGACAGCTTTCTGCTATGATTTTCCTTTGGTTTAAGAGGTTTGACCTGATGAGGTCTCTCCAGAGATCTTCCTGCTAATAAGATACCGTGATGACAGACTAAGATGGCTTAAGAGGGTGACTGATGACTTGGATAGGGTTTGCTGCTGTCTATGAGTGTGTGCAAATATGCTAACTGACACACAATCATCTGTGAATGTGTATCTGCAACAGCAGGAGCATCAAGGGTTGAAGAATCAAAGATTGGATCTGGTAATATTTGAAAGTAAGCCTTTGTTTGTGTGCAAGCAAATTAGCATTCACAGTTTAAATGTGAGTGTTTATGACAGCGAGTCTGGTGTGTGAATGTGCGTGCATATGTGAGCAATTACACCTTAGTGTATAATGTGTGTCAATTTCTGGCAGAAGTTGCTCGGCCCAGCCACGTGTGTAGGAGCTTTTATTAGTATACAAAGAAGGTTTAGCTGCTATATATGCACTGTATGTTTTTATACAAACAAGTGTACATATATTTTGGTGCGCATGCTGCTAAGTTTGTCTCCTGAGGGGGCATTCAGGCAGTGGGCGAGAAGTGTGTTGGACAGGGAGTCCAATCTCTCCTCCAAATCCCTGGAATCCCTGGCTTTCAGAGGCAGGAGGTCACATCACTCACTGCTCTGCCAGGAGAGACAGAAAGAGAGAAAGACAGATGGAGGAGGCAAGAGGAAGGATGAAGAGGAGGAGAAAAAGAGGATAGAGTGAGAGAGGGCTGCAAACATTTTCTTGCCTTAGGCTTCTGGGACAAATTACACCAGAGAGGGGATGTTGGTAATACTTTTCTTTAAAACACACGCACACAGGCAAAAGTGTTTAAGGTCTTCAATGCAAGGTCAGTGTCTGCTGCTCATGAGTCATATGTGAGCAAGCATGAAAAGATACACTTGTCTCATGATTAAAACAAACAACACACACAATGATTCACAAGTACACAGTTGCATTGACAGTGTGTGCTATTGAGTAAAACCCTTAAGGCCAAGACTAATATCAAAAGTCTGAGGTTGAGCACTGAAGGGAATCAGATAATAGAATTTCCTGTGAACTTCCAAAAGCACATATGCCGTGGACTGACTTTGTTGCTATGGTGATTGGCCAGCTGCTGCTTGCATGTGCTGTACAGAATTTCTTGGTTTGACTTCTTGCTGAGACAGTGTTTTGGCATTTCTGCTTTATTGGCCTACATATATGGTGCAGCAGTGAGTGATGGAGAGGAGAGAGAAACAGTATAGGAAGCAGAAAAAGCTTAACCTATGTGACAAAAGTTATAATTCTGACTCTTTAATGGAATGAGTTAAGGATGCTCCTCTGAGTGTGCCCATGCCTGTGATTGGGGTTGTTGTAGAGTTTTTCCTGCCAGTTTAGAGTTAGTTTATCTGGAAATATACATTTGGGCATCCTACAGTGAAATTATTATGTGAGGGTGCAATAGATTGACTTCATACAGTTATCCAAGATGACTGCAATTTGAAATTATGGTGGAATTTATTGTTCCAGTTTAGGGACTTTGTTTACCACCTATATCATTAGAACTCACATAGAAGAAAACAAATCCAGGGTGTGTATATTTTACAGGCTAACATTACATCAATTGTGGATATTAAAGTCCAAAACATTAAAACCTACTGTAGCTGCATGAACATGCTCACTATCAGCTTAATGCTAAAAAATAGTCCATGAATAGGAAACAGCTATTAATCATGTTTTTTCTGCATGTGAAAAGACACTTTCTGCACAAACCACTGTTGTCATAACCAAATAGTGACTAAAGTGAATTGCAATAAAACAACCCCCCCCCCCAAATATGTCAGCATTTGTCCTGTCTGTTCTAAAGAATGACCATGTATGGTACGTGTTAGTGACAACTTTACAGGGTTCATTGGCCTTTGTGTATTGGCAGACATAGACAATAAATGAAGTCTGACAGTGACAGCCTGAAACAATGCAGAGAAAGCTCAGTGAGAGTAGTAAACAAATGGTACGGAGGAGCAGCTTTCAGGATGCCCCAGACATGGCTAGTGTGTTGGGTGGTGTAGACACACATACAGTATATATGAAACTGGGCTGAATACAAATTAACTTACCTTTAAAGACACTGGTTTATGTAAAAAGTCAATAAAGCATAATGATCTTGTGATGCTGCATGTATTCGCATTTAAAAGCTCTTTTTAAAAAAGAGACTATAACATTGGGGTTCGTCTGCTTTGTACATGTATAAAGATGGTGCTGTGGCTATCTACTATATATACAATCTTTTATTATTATATGTACTATTACGTATAATTCAATATTTATTGAATATATTTTATTAATATTGAATTCTACCTGTATTATGAGTGTGTGTGGCTTATATGTTTAATTGAAGATAATTTGTTCATTTGTGTACATTTGTGTGTGGACATGCCGCAGTGGGAGCAACACTGCAACAACATGTGTGGTCTTTCTGCAGCAATGGTCAATGACTATGTTCTACGGACTGGCACTGAATACACTGAACATTTAGCCTTATTAAACTCCACCCATCAGCACAAACATACTACGCCGTGCAGTGATTAAACAACCAGTTCAGATATTAATCTCTTTAATTCAAGGATCAAAAATATCACAATATACAGTACAAGATTTTGCTTTAATTAACAATTCTTGCATTAAAGTCAAAAATAAGGTATTTCATGAAAATGTTTTCCTCCTTGTCGTTTCATTAGTGGAGTCTGGTTCTGCACATGGAAAATAGCTGCTCTTTTACTCTTGATACAGTATACCTAGATAAAGACACGTCTGTCTACATATGTAAATGAAATCCTCACTCTAAACAACATTTCTGTAAGTGTCACAAAATTGATCATTATATGTTGAAAACCTCATAACTCTAAGAAGTCAAGCATATTTAAAACATATGACTAAAAACTATCAGATTTTTCTCAGGCCTGCTACATCTAACAGTGACTCTAAGCTTTTAACTCCAAGAGCTTTAAGCTATAGATACATTTGTTATGGAAATAACTAATATTGCAAAGTTTTATTGTAATGGACAAATGATAATGCACAATACAATGGCAGCCCTCAAAACCCATTATTAGGTGCAGTAGGCCCCTGCTGATCTTTCGCTATGGGGGTAAAAACATTTGATAGCATCCACACAAAAAGAGATTAATAACATTGTGTGGTTTTCAATTAATAATATTTTACTTTTGATGTTATCGTGTTGGTTTTGAATGAGCTGGAATTAGTTTTTGTATGAATTCTGTGAAATACACTGAATAAATATAATTTTTTTTTTAAAGTTTCTAAGAGACAACATGGAAATACATAGTATACGAGCAATGTGTGAACACTCAAGGTTCTTCTTACCCAGAAGCAGTGGGAAACAAAAAAGACAAGCATGCAAGTAAGAAACTTGATTTTAGAAATAACTAAAACATTCTAACCTGAACATAATCTGAGACAATCAACACAGTGAATCCTGACTGTTTTACAGGATTAGTGGCTAATGTCTGTCATAATCCAGACCAAGGCTGCTGTAACATGAAGGACTGATACTGTGGCTGTTCCCACAGGTCAACATAATCTTTAGCACCCTGTTTGTACCTACATCTGTGTCCTGTTTGTTGTAGATACTATTTTCCTCTTAGCACAGTGAAAAAAATATATAAAATTAATTGTGCATGGAATTAGTAATTCAAATTATGCATTATTATTGGTATCAGTATTATTGAGACCATAAGTTATTAATGAGACAATGAGTTAGGTATTGTTAACAACACGTCATGTAAGTCTCCCCCAAAAAAACGATCTCAAAAAATTACTCCACACTGCTTCTCTAACTGAATCCCAGTGTTTTATAGCTAAATGATTGCATTTCTGTTCCAGAAGACCAATATCTCATATCTTTGTGTCTCAAATAATTATTATGACACAAACAACTTGTTGCCCTGAAGCAATAGGAGAGATGAGTTTTGCTACCTTTTTGTGCTTTTCAAGAACAAGCCTCCCTGCATTTTACAGCTGGAAACACACATTTTCAAAAGATGTTTTTTTGGTTACATGCCACACAGATACACTTTAAAGTTATCTGGGTTCTATTTAACAATTTAGTTTTAAGTTGTTCCAATATGTGCCAGATGTAAATTTCTGGAAGCATGAGCTTGTTTACATCACAATATTTTAGATCATTCTGAAGAAATAGACATGCTGTCTAGAGTAATTTTATTGCCACTTTTGTCTATAAAGTCTACAAAGTAAAATGTCTTATCTTTCTAAAATATCTTGGAAACACTTCACATGGTGCTACAATACTGGATGCCTACACAACTCACTGTGTTGGATGTGGACCGAAAAGGTTTCTGACTGACACTGAGCTCAGAAGATCATTTTTAAATTTTATTTTAATTAAGAGTGAGGTATTTTATTTAATCATCTACAAATGAGTTCATAAATGCTACACTGTTTTATGCTTCTTCCTGAAATTTCTGACTCATGATCACAAGTTAAGCATTGTGGGTTGAAATGCATTAATTAGATAGCCTGGTGTATAAAGGGATGTACAGCATCTTGACAGGCATTACTGTTTGTCCTGATAAGGTGAAGAAAGAGAAGCAAAGTGAGCCTTTCTGGAAAACAGTGGTTAGTTTTTCAGATATGTTTCCTTTTTAACATCTCTCTTCCTCCAGCTCTCTCTTTGTGTCATCCCTTTTCCTCAATATCCTCCAAGTTGGTGATATACAGTGGATGTGGGGAGCCTGACTACTGCACTGCCTCATTCTTCTGCCCTGTGGTGTCGCTTCATATCTCACGTGTTCTCCTCCTCCTTTGCCTCCCTCTATCTCCTACCAGGCCTGTGAGTCCCTGTCTGCCTCTCCTCTCTCAATACCTGACGACGCTGCATTTAATTAGAACTCAATTGTCAACACAACCCTCCACCTCGACCCAAACTGAGTTTGCGTCACCTCTGACCCTTTGACTTCGTGCTTGCTTGCAGTTGCAGCTATCTCTTTTTCACATTCCTCCCTAATTAGTCAATGCATATACAGTACAGTGATTTGCCTTATGTTAGCAGTTTTCAGTCTGTGCCGATTCTTTCTCTCAAGACTCTCTTCATGTTCTGTTCCCTCTCATAAATATTCTCTTATAAATATCCTGCCTACCTCTCTCTCTTTTTTCTACCTTTCACCATAAAGGTTCCAAAAATACCCACACTGACCCTGCTTTCTACCCCCATCTCATCCACATTTCACCTTCTTTCACGTCTTCCTCCATCCCTTCCCACTGTCTCCTTCGTGCGAGTCCTGTCAGTATCTCATGGTGTTCTTGCCAAACTTGTCACCAAGTTGCTGGATGAGCAGAGCCAGCTCTCCAGCGGCCTGGGACTTCTCTTCAAGGAGCTCATAACGGAGGCTGGAAATGTCCTGCTTGATCTCCTTCAGTTCACCTAAAACAGTCACACACAAACACAAATACAAGACTGAGTACGGACAGAAATCAGCGAGTGTAAGCATGAGCACATTAAGATATGTATGGAGGTAGGCCCTACAATGTCACAATAAACGGTGCTATACTGTAGGTGTCACAGGTAATAAAAGTAGGTTTTAATGACGATAAAATATTCACCTTCATTGACTTCATCGCTCTCTCTGTCCACTTGAGCCTTTAGCACATACCGCTTAATCAGGCGCTTCATGATCTTCTACGAGGATGAGAGTGAAGAAGATTAAATAGAAGAGAAGGTGACAACGAGACGAGATAACACACGGGGTGTTTATCCAGTAAACAAACAAAACTATAATTACATTTTTCCAAACCACACTCTCTTATGTACACACACAGATTCATGCAGACAGTGGCAGAAAGAGCACTCCTGTGTCTCACAGAGATGGTGTGCGAAATGTTGAGTATTGATCTGAAGCCAACAGGGATGTTATGCAGCTGCTTCCAAGGCTGGATCGGGGTCGATATCTGTCACACCACACATACAAATGTCTAATCAAGTGGCATCTTATTGCTTGGTGTGTATACTGTTGTGTTTTGCGTGTGCTGGAAAACATATACTGGGAAGGCTGAGAGAAATGAGCAGCAAACTATTCAAGGAAGTTACATTTCAGCAAAGGTGTTTGATACTTTACTGAGCTCATTTACTGAGTGGCTGCTTTCGATCTCAGTCAAACAGCTCATTAAAGGCATTTTCAGCCTGTTGCTCTCGTTTTCGTTTTGCAACTTCTCCCATTTTCACTAGCCATCACTTGTTCAATGCTGTTTCTTTCAATTGATGTCCTTTTATCCAAACTCTTGTAAAATTATTTCCTCCCTGTTGTCTGTAGCTTATCTCCCTCCCTCACTCCCTCATACTTTAACCTGTCTTTCATATCAGTCTCTCGTTTTCTCTCTCCATCTCACTTCCTGTCAACCTTTATCCCCTTCCAGCCAGCCCCACTTTCTGCTTCTACTCTTCTAGTGTTTATATCCCCAAGCTTGGCTGTCTCTTTTTTGTTTGCCTTCATCCCATTCTTTTCTGAGAATCTCCAGTTCTGTTTTGTTTCATCTTTATGCCACCTTTGTCTCATCCTTTACTCTCTGTCTTACCTGATATCTGGTTGGGTGTTTTCGAGGTTTTCTGGGGATGAACTCTTCTCCTTGCCGTGGGTAGGACCTGAACCGCTCATCCTGTTGGAACAGTGAAACAGCAGTCCAGTGTTAACGTTACATTTCATGGTTGAATGATCTTCCGTAATGGAAGCATTTGAAAAGAGTATTAGAAGAGGAGGACAACACAACATCAAAACAAAACAACAATAAAAAGAAGGGCTTAGCATTTGTGTCTAGTCTTCACACACGTCTTTAAGAGAAGGCGAAGAAAAAGTGGAGCATCACTTTACTATAATAAATCTCTACTGATTTCTGGCTTCAAGGTTCATGGCCTTGCCTCAACTTATAGTTTTATTACTGCAAAATCTAAAATAGGGTTAACTTAAGTTTGGAGACATTTGAACTTATTCTGAAGGAAAACTTAAAAGGTTTATTTTAATTTCTACCAACCCATAGTCTCAGAACATACCATTCAAGGCCTCATTATTTTGTGCTCTCATTGATTTCAAAGTCAAAAACCCGAATGGTGTTTTTTATATTTTACAGGCAAACGCATCTCATATTGAAAGAACAAAATGTACAGTAGCTTTTTAGTACTCTGTAGAACTGAGAACATTTACTGCAACAACAAAATACCATACAAAGGCAAATTAAGGTTTTTATCTACTCACTGCATTATTGAACCACACATCCAGATGGCAACTAGTGTTTCAGCTTTATATGTGTGTGATAACCACGTCTTGTGAAGAGGTTTTCCAAAGCAAGTTGACAAAGCTTTAATCTCTTTGTTGTGTACTCTGTGATCTACTCCATTTCAAAAACCTGTTGTATTGGCCTCTCTTGATTCATTTTAACTAATATAGAATGTATTTGTTTTTTTGGCAAGAAATCACATCGTCGCACACATGCACAGACGCATATGCACAGACTTACAAGTACACACGTAAGCATTTCCCAAACGGTGAAAACAGTGGACCAAAAGTCTGAGAGGTAAATATTACTGATTCAGAAAGAGCATGCCCTCTTCTCTAAATCTCACTTGACATTTGCGATGCTGCACTGTGGTAGAGAGTGAGCTTATTTATCGATCGCTTGCTGCACATGCTTAGCTCTGAAGTTAAACTGTCAGAGCTGCAGAGAACTTTGGGGGCTCACAGAGGCAGCAGGCTGTAACCCATCTTGTCCCCATCTGAAACCTGCCCAGGCATTTGAGCAGACGCAGGCAGAGCCAATGGCCTGACTAATAGCTAAGCCGAGGCACTGAGGTGAGCCATTTGAGCAAAGGAATCAGACAGAGGAAATGTCTGCCGACAAGGCTAGTGCTAAGATTGATTCTGTGTTAAATGAACTATGGTATTTTCTTCTCGCAAGACTTTCTTTTCATTACAGTGAATTTATTTAGATGGACAACCCTTGAGTGGGATAAAGTGTGAAAATGAATGAAGATTAAGTTGCCAAGTTTGGAATGGGAATATCATGTATTCCTTGGGTCAACAGGGCCATTTGAATACATTCTACATATTCTATATGCTGAAGATGCAGAAATTAACACTTGTGCTCTACATAACTAGTTTGATACACTTAATTAAACAAGTCGACTGCAGATTGTTTTTGATACAGTAAGCTTGTTCTTTGACCTTTTTCCAGTTTCAACAATTCATTAACTAAAGCCACACGGGAAACAAAACATAACAACCTCAGAAAGAGAAATAGTGGCTGGGACTAGTGGCTGTAAACAAGTCATTAGTGTGTCAGTCACTGCAAAAAATATATAAAAAAAATAAACTGCACAAAAGCAAAGACAATAAATGTGAGATGAGCTGAAACTATTGAACTGCTTTTGAAATTATTCATTGCAACTTGCTTTGTAAATTTGTATATTTTGAATGTTATATCTTGGCTCCAACCATAGCTCCTGAAATTGTAGCATCAGTTAAATCAGAAAACTTCAAAAAGATAATTATACTGAGATAATGAGAAACACAACTCGTTATTTTAGTGACTATCAAACCTTTTTGAATCATTAAATAAAGCTATTACATGAAACTTAAGCAAGAGACTTGAAATCAATCTCTGCTCCACCCAGCTCCCCTTTTCCCTGTACTGTTGTGCTCTTCTATGTGCTACACAAAGATGACAGGGATGCTGAAAAACCCACTAATTGCACAGAAATTGTTGATAGTTTCTGATTGGCTAGAAGGACGAGCGTAAATCAAAAACATTCACAAGCAAATATCTCTGCGTCACAGCCAGGCTCTTCAGTGAAATTTTTAAAAAAGAAAGAAAAAGGATACATACTGTAGCTTTAATCATTCAATATAATGGCAAAAACTAATGTCTGCACATTGATTGAGTTTATACATTTGTCATGAGTTTAGGGGTGAAAAAATGTCTGATGCTCACCTTGGCCTGTGAGTTGAGCATGCCCAACTCCAGTTCGTTGCCATGGCGATGGCCATTGGCCTTGCAGAGGCGTATCAGACCGGACTTGATGCGGAGGGCCAGGTAGTAGAAGGACTTTGGGCTGGGAACCAGGTTGAAGGGGGCAGGTAGTGTACGGCCTTCATCAAAGTAGGACAACCACAACTTGGCTCGGGCAAACTTCCACTCCACATCTGCGTCCTCCTACAGAGGGGCACCAGAAGACAGAGAGTGTATATTTAAAATAAATAGGGCTGACAAAAGATTATGACTTGTGTCTTGAGTGTGAAGATTTGAGTGCTGGCAGACAACCCTCAAAACAATCTAGTCTTCACTGAAAGATATATATCACAAACTAACTACATCTTATTTAGGCAAGTAAGTGATGTTTAATAATTATTTACATAATTATAGTGTGATTGCAGTTAAACTATAGAGTATTGACTTACAATAACCAAAAAATTACACTAAAGGCTCTAGGAAAAACAAACAATTACCATTTATTGAGTTTGTTTTCACTTTGACACTAAAATGAACATCATCACATATTTTTCTGACTCTCAGCAGTGGTCTTTCTATTTCACTGGGATTCAAAAAACACAAGGAAAATCAGATGGTATTTAGATTCTCTCCAAACAGCAAAAATGACTTGCACAATAGTAATTTCAGTGTCACTCTATAGACTTTTCACAGCTCATGGTATTTTGAACTGACTACCTAATTGTCCTTCAGGCACAGATCAAACAGTAATCCTTGTTGACTCCTTGATAATATTAGACCATATTTTTGTAAAGATTGACCATATTTATTTATGTACCTCTATCTCCTGGTATGAACTGTTGATCATGGCAATGAGCATGTTGAGAAGGACTACCACCATGGTGACATTATAGACCCCATACAGCACATAGCCAATGTTCTCTATGAACTTATGGTCATACTTCAGCACCACTGAGATCACTTCAGACAGCCCGAAGATTGACCAGAAGAGAGTCTTAAAACTCTCCTCCACTCTGCAAAGGAAAGAGAGAGCAAAAAATGTGGCAGTTAGGAACCGGTACATGACAGTGAATACTCACATTAAGAACTCTCAGTGTTAGCAGCTAATTGCTGTTTGTGCCACACAAACACACACACATATACAAAAACACAAAATGCATTTTAACACTGTGGGGTTTATGAGGTGGCACTGATGAAATACCTGATGAGTCATGTCCAATTTGAACACATTATCCCATCTCGCTATCTCTCTCTCACACACACAAACATATATACCTCCAATTACACACACTGCACTGCACTTACACATGCAAAAAAGAAAAAAGGCTGACTTTTGGAAAACTGAAAAAGGAGGAAATGACTCAACTTCAGCATTTGAGCGATCATTTGGTTTATAAATCTCAGTTCATTAAGTCTGTCACCTTGTCCTGTGTCACCCTTAACAAAATGTATACACTGAAACGTCACTGCACATAATGGCAAAACAGAAAAAGAACAACTTAAAATGAATGTGTACGTGGCCTTTTTGGACAGTACAAAAAGATAAATGAAAAAAAACATGGTTCATTAAACTCATTAAACATTTTCAGAATTCACAGTGAGCCACTGACTTTCTTCAGTTTAATTTGAATGTCATTGTGAATTACATTTTGAGACAGTTTATTGTAGGGACACCCAGACAGCACTTGTGTTTGAAAAGTGTACAGTTCTTGAGGTCTACTTGCCTTTTCTCTCTGACATTTAAATATGATAAATCAAGCACTGCTAATGTTGTTCCATTTAAAAATGTCAGAGTCAAATCTCCGTTCAGTCTGGGGGATCATTCTCTGACAGTAACCCAATGTGTGTTTGTGTGCCAGAGGCTTGGGATAAGGAGACAAGGCAAAACAGCACAAAGCTGAAAGACCTGCAAACATTGACATTCAGATACATGTCCATTATTAAATATTCCATGAGCACCAAGCATGGGATTGAGATGACAGAGTGGGGCTCGGTAGGGAGGAAGAAGCTGGCTGGTTTCATTGCTAGAGGGGCTGGAGGTGGAATGAGGCGCTGAGGAGAGAAGATCTGTAGTCTACCAAATTATCTTCTTTCAAAGAGACACAGTTTCATTGGTACGCAGCGAGCTAGGTGAAAGCACAGAAAAAGAAACACTCACATGCATAAAAAGACTGACACAAACACACAGGCTCAGAGTCTTTCCTCCCGTCTCTGTCAAACACATGAAAACATCTCCAGTCTCCTCTGGGTACTTCAGCTTTAACCTTTCAGCAAGAAAGCCAAACATACTCTTTAACCTTCAAGACCAGATCTGTGAGAGTGTCTGTGTGCGTTCTCGCTCTCTAACTAAGCTGCAATACACCTAAGTTTATGCTTTATTTTAGTCTAAAACGTTTTCTTGAAAAACACAGTTTTATAAGGAACATTTACCAAGACCTTATGTGCTTCCAGCAGATAGACTTGTAGATAGATTTGTTCATCAAATTCCTTTGATGAACAAAAACCATTAATGTCTCTCGTTGTGGCTCAATATAAACACTTCTCTTGAACAACTCCCTTTATCAGACTGGCCTTTAGGTGTCTGTTGGCAGCGTCACTGTTCCCCGTGCTTCTCTGAACTTTAGCTGAACAGCATGATTAATTGTGAGTACATATTATATGTTCATAGCTTTTAACCTCTACAGTTAGATAACTGTTCCTCTGAACTTCAAACATGCCCTTGTGGAAAAGACGTCCCATTTTCTTTTATTTGCGCATGTTAACACTGACAACATGCTCATGTACTAACATGACAGATGTCCTTATAATATTCTCCCTAGGCTCACTGTTAACCTACTTGTTGACAATTTGGCTATGTGAGATTATGCACTGACCTTTGTATTTTCTGAAAAATCTGCCACTAGTTCAAAACCATCCGAGAAGTCCAGGTAACTTTTCAGTAAGTACCTTACAGTGACTTAATACAAGTGATGAGATCATACATAAACATGCATTTTCTGGCAAAGTTAGAACAGCTTTGGTTGTTTGACATTTAAAACTTTTTTCTGGTTATGTAGGAAATCTATCACCCAGTAGACCAAAAGTATTACCCTTCTGTTTGGCTTTTGATTAGAATATTTCACAGAAATCATTAATTTTACTTATCTGTCTTATTAATTATTTTGTATCTGTATAGCATTTTAAAAAGCACAACCTGTGTTTTTGCTCTATGAATATAGTTCATATAGTGTTTATATAGAATAATAACATGTATCTGTTTCTGACCAGATGAACATATAGGGACAACACGTAACCATATAAACATTGTTATGAACCATGAAAGTGGTATCATCGGGATACCTCAGAATTATGAGATAAATGCATTTTTCCACAGAATACATGGATGAAGAGGTTTGCAGATTACTACCAACACATTAGAGTGACACAGAGAACTGGAGGCTTGTGTAAAAAGATACACGTTCACAAGAATAGTCATTCTCTAGTGGTTTTCTTCTTTGTGTTGCTGTGATAGATGGCCTAAATATCAAACAAGCCAATGCTGTAAGTCTATTGGCGACTGAAGGCTGTTTTCAACAAAACCATCTTCTTACTCACTATTCACATCACACACATCCATCAGCTTATCATGCAATCAGGAGAGCTGAGGAAGGCGATTTTGGTGGGCTTGCCTCAAATTCCTGTTATTTTGAGCCCACTCTCTTTAGATAATGCTTCATCACTTATCTGGAGCAGTACTTACACGATAAAAATGATTTCCTGTGGCTTTGAAATATGAAAAAAAACAACAACAACGGACAATTATCTGGTCTTGATTATGTTATATCCCAATTATCTTTTTAATCAAATTATTCTGTCTTCCAGCTCTCCTTCCCACCCGAGTAAAAACGCTCACTTGATTTCTTACGTTTCCAAAATGTGAGTGTAGATAATGATGAAGGGCTTTGTTCCAAGCAACATTAATGTGATATTAAACACGACCAACGCGCACACACACAGAGACACAATTAACACACTCTCCACATAGCATACTATTTATATACAATCTTTATCTGTTTGACTTGGCAGAAATAAAACTGTTCCAGAAATTTGTATGAAATGTATGTCTTGGCTGTATTAGTGCACTAATATACATGGCTCTATACATTTTACCTCCTGACGTCTATCCATTATACACTAATATATATTACTTGCATAGGATATACAGTAAATATATATATGCTGGATGAACAGTTTAATTAATTAATGAATTAACAAAACATTTTACTGATAAATGTAATATATCTATTGGCAGTTATGTTCTCTAATAATGTATTCACATTTGCATGTTAGCTGTATAGAAACAAACATTTTAGGGCTGTCATGTGCAGCCACTACTGTTACATATCATCCGTTTTGCTCACCTACTTTTTGGCTTATTTAATGCACTAAAGTCTGTGTGAGATGCCTCTGAGGAAGGAAGTGCAATTATGGAAAATCTAAAATGTATCCTTGGAGATCAACAACATTGATAAATTTGAATTTGTCTTTGCTAACGTTAGGTCATTTGTGTATTATGCAATACCCTGTTGCTGAGATGGATGAGACACTTGGTGCTCTGGATAATAAAAGCTTTTTAAAAAACCTGAGATTGAGATTATTTCATTTTAAGCTTGTGTGTGTGCAGGAAGGGAATCAGCAGGGACAGTGGGCATCTGGAGACAGAGATGGACAGTGTGTTATTATCTGTTATTAAGAGTGGCAGGTCCCAAAAGGCTGAACGCAGCATGACGGCTTCACGCATGCACACACAAACACACACATACACATACACATACACACACACACACACACACACACACACACACACACACACACACACACACACACACACACAGACACACACACACACA
>JAUYWH010000002.1:11233907-11246943 GCA_034779795.1 Ctenopoma multispine
CACACACACACACACACACACACACACACACACACACACACATACACACACACACACACACACACACACACACACATACACATACACATACACATACACACACCCTTACTCCTGCAGGACAGTACAAAACTGACTTGCTACACACATACAAACACTCACACCACATACAGCATGGTGTGTCTCTGTGTGTGTGGGAGACTGGTGACTGGTGAGTCATCTCGGCTCTGCTGCAGCAGTCCAAACCCGGTCGCCAACAGGCCCAAATCAACCTCTTCTCCCTCAGAGACATGCTCCCATCTTTTACTATATGCTTTATGTTTGTCTCTTTCGTTGTCTTAGCTCCTCTCTCTCATTATCATCCCTGCTTCACATTTGTTTTCTCTATCTTTCACCCATTTTCTCATTATATTCCCATTGCCATTACTTTTATATCTTTCTCCACATCACCCTCCCTCCCTCTCACGCTCTTTCCATCTTTCATCCCAACAGCTTTTGGCTATTTCTGTCACTCACTCAATCTATTAGTTTGATTTATGTTTCTCTTTTTTCATTATTTTTTCCCTCTTATATATTTCTCCTCTCTGTTTAATCTGCAGAAATGTTCTCACACTGGCTGAATCTAAATGTAAACTTTAAAAGACTAAACCCAGCCTTGTTCTATCTCTCTTCTTCTGCCCTTTAGACATTAGCAACATATTACATTTCTCTTTCTTGATCAATCTGCTTTTTCTTATTTTCCTCATCTCTTCGCTTCTCTTGTGCAAAAAGACACGTAGTAAGACAGGCACATATAGACAAAACATCTTTAAGTGTTAAATTGAGTTTAACTTTCTATCATACCAAAGGAGCTGTCACCATGGCGACAGCAGGGGTGGGGCCTTGCCTACCTCAGCTTTTAATGAATGAATGCTGTTCCCAAGAGATGACTGCCTGCCTGTGTGTGAGCATTTTAGAAGAAAAAAGACAAAAAAAAGGGGGAGTGGAGAAAGAACAGGGAATTGTACAAAAACTGATGTGCGAGTCTCATGAGTGAGCCTGTTTACGACTGTGTTGTTTATTTGTGTGACGTACAGTGCAATACAAAATGAAGCAACAGAAAAGGATGATGTTTTGGCGTGTGTCTTCTGGCAGGCTGCGAGAGAAATCTTATTAAGTGGGGAATACAAAACCACAAGACAAGCAATTAAGAGAGTTTTGATATTAAATCAAGCACGGCATCAACTTTTTATAAAATTTGTCTGTCAGTCTCTCACTCTGTTAGTCCTTGTTGACATTGTTTTTATACACAGCACAAACCGATGAGATGATTCCTTCAGTGTGATGTGGAGGAGAAGAGAGAAAGAGAAAGAGACTCACAGCTTTAAAATGCATGTGCTTGATGAAACATGCAAAACGAGGATTACAGAGGTGCAGTCATTCTCAGAAAACAACGTTAACTATAATTTACATATTAGGTTTAAGAGATTATTCACGAGGAACGTGGTAGGTTGAAAAAGGGCCTGCAGCTAGCTAATCTCCTTTTAACTTTGGGGACAGATGGGTGCCCAGTATTTTGAGGCTGGTTAGTAGAGGGGATAATGTACAAGGTTTAAGGAGACCAAACAGATACGAAACAAAGTTCATATTCACAAAATCACACACTATCTTAATGTACTGTTACCTGAACAAACTGGTGTCTGTGTTGTTGAACCTTAGTTATATGTGAATAGGAGCACAGTACGTTGTGACATGTATTTCTAGGCAGACAAGCTGAGAAAGACACGCTCGACGCCCTCCTATATCATAGCTCTAATGGAAAGTTACACTTCTGCACGCCCTCTCAGGTCTGCTAATGAGAGGAGACTGAAAATTCCCTACTAACCCGGTCAAGTCTATTTTCCTTTGTTGTCCCTGCCTGGTGGAATGACTTGTTCTGCTCCATTCAACTAGCTGAGACTATCACCAACACCCACACACATACACACACACACCAAAAAAACTAACTAATAATAATAATAATAATTTACAGAATCTAAATGGAAATTGCTTGTGTCTTCTCCTTGTAAGTCATTTTGGATAAAAGCGTCTGCTTTTAGTTAAGCAAAGTAAAGTTAAGAAAAGTAAAGTAAACTAATGAGAAAGACCTTTGATGTGATAATTTTAGTAGGATTATTCAGTTATACAAGCACCATACAAATAACTATCATTAGTGTAGCAACAGAAATTAAATCCATTGCTGTGCATAGTTTATAAGGAAATATAAGGAAAGCAGAGGGTCAAGAACAGAACTCTGGGGGACTCCATTTTTAATGGATTTCTTTCAGATACTAACCACATCAGAGTCAAGCCAGGTAGATGGCAACATTTTCTAAAAAATGTTGAATGTTGTAAAAAGATTGAGTAAAAAAATAATAATAATTTGAATCTGTATTCATAGTAAGCTGTTTCAGGAGAGGGACGGGATATTAATGCAGATTGGTCTTAAAACAATGACAGGTTAAAGGCTGGTCGATAATTAATTAGAGATACTGGACAAAGGTTTGGTTTCTTAAATAAAAGTCAAAATGCCAGCTGTAACTGATAAAAACATTCACCACAGTTTGTCCCAGAATAAGTAAAAGAAGTTAATAGAGAGTGATGGAGACATAAAGTA
Organism: Ctenopoma multispine; assembly: GCA_034779795.1. NCBI lineage: Eukaryota > Metazoa > Chordata > Actinopteri > Anabantiformes > Anabantidae > Ctenopoma > Ctenopoma multispine. The sequence goes on from JAUYWH010000002.1 coordinate 11,236,540, forward strand.
AAAACACCAGCTTAGTCAAGAGCATGTGTTTTTTTAGTAAACCAGGGTTTAGACCTACATGACTGGTAAGTTTTAGTGATAAGAGGTGCAACTCAATCAAGGAGAGATGGAGCTGTGTTTTAGTGAAAGAAGCCAGGACTTGTTTAATACTGTGTTGACTATTAAATACCTTTGTACCACTATTACAAGAACAGGCTAGTATTGTTTGGTGGTGAGTCAAAATTCAAGTAAATATTGAAGTCATCTAAAATTACAATTTCAACAGAGTGAGTAAAACTATTTTCTCAAAAGACTGAAAAATAATATTAGTAATAATAGTTTCAAGGTTAAATAAATATAGAAATGTAGATTTAGGCAGCGTTACCTTGTTTATTAGCCCTAGGACATGGGCATTGGTATGGACATCATCACTAGCAGTGGGAATATTAAGCAGTTCTCTGTGAGTCAAATATCTAATGAATGTGTGAGTAATAGCACGGGGAAGGGTGGAAGGAGGGGTGGCCTCTAAGTTTTAGACCTGGCTATCCGTCTAATAATGTGAACTATGAGGGTTTCCTTGGCTCACTATTAACTAAGCTAGTGGACTGCAAATCAGTATGGCCAAGTGTATATACTATACCTATACAGGTAACCACAACTTTAGCTGGTGAGCTAAATTTCTATGTTTTGAAGAGGATATTTTTTCCTCTTTGTATTTTTTTATATTGTGTGAATCTCACCTGCTTCTACTAAATTTATATCTAAAATGATATGAATTTAACACAGTCAATATCAGAAGATAGATAACATTATAAAATGAGAGCGAAGAGTTTAAACACAAACAAGAAGGAGAAGGAAGCAGTTGTTTAGCTCACCACAACTTTCTGAACCATCTCCATCGCTCTCAGCCACCTCTTACACTACTTTCAGACCTCGTCTCTCTCACAGGATTCCTGTCTTGCCATCACATTCCTACTCTATCCGTCACTCTAGACTCTCTTTCACACAAGCTTTGTTTTTTTATTCCTCCTGACACTTTCTCTCAGTCTTCACTTCAGCTTCAACTTCATATTCCTTCCTGCATTCACATCACTGCATTTCTGTGTGCCATATTTGATCCACTCCATTCTTCTCACACCACATTCCTGCCCTCGCTCTTTGTCTTGCTTGATTTATATTGTGTTATATGCCTTTTGTCCTTGCTGTTAATATGATATGCCACCTATCTTGCTCACACTGCCTTAGGATTCTATCACTTCAAATACTTGCATGTTTCACTGGTGTGAAAAGAAGACCTGTGTTGCCAAAACAACTTAATGACATAAAATGGCAAATGATATATTTTGTTAATAGCAGTTAAGTAAACAAGTAGAATTATTTACTGCTAACAAAAAGCTGACAAAATCTGTATAGTGTGTATTTACTATGTAAGGTATATTTTTGTTTTCTTTCTACCTTTTCAGAGGGTTACTGCTAAAATGTGTGCAGTCTAAATCTGTCGTAAGCCTGCGTGGCTGTGTTTCAGTCTGCCTGACCTTCTCTCCTCCTCTTTCATTGTCTCTCCCTTCTTTTCCCTTGTTTGTCTATGCATCCTGGCTAGTCTCCCACATTTTGCCTGAACAAACAGCTGAGCCAAAAACATCCTCCTCTGCATCTGTATCTCTCCCTGTGGTTTTCTTCTCATCCATCATTCCCTCCATCTCCCTCCTCCTTCTTCTCTTCCCAATGGACTTTATGGTCTTACTTTGCAGCAACTGTCAATGCGGCTGTGCTGCATTTATTTAATTTTCTGTTTTTCCTGTTCATACATATATGTTTCTAAGGTCTATGCCCCCCCACATGTGTCTTTACCTTTCATTCTGCTCTGAAAAAGTATTTGCCCCCTTCCAGATGTTTTTTTTTTGGGGGGGGCCAGGCAGGTTTGGACAACTTTTTAATGATAATAAATGAAACCATTATTTAAAATCTGCATTTTGTACTTTCTTTATGTAGTTACCTTTGTATAACATTACAATCTGTTTGATGATATGAATCATTTAACTGTGACAAATAGGCAAAAAAATCTGAAAGGGGGCAAACACCTTTTCATATACTTTTTTACTTTGACCTCTGACTATTTCTAAACGATTTCCAATTTCATCCACCTCTCTGTCATGAACTCAGCTGTCCTCTCCCTCTCTGTCTCTATGCAGTATTGTCATGCATGGATGACGAGCACACTAAGACAAGTCATCTCCTCCACCAGTGCTGTCCAAATCAAAATTCTGATAAGCTTGTTACTGTTTGCGACTTGATCTGTACATTAATGAATGTTTGCCAAACTCAGCATCTGTTAAAGCACTTGAAGAAACACAAGGTGAAAGAGAGGATATGTGAATGAACCTGTACTGAAAGTGCATCTCCCTGCTTAAGTGTAACGGCACTGAGAACATCGCTAAGTGGGCACTCTGAAGATCATGTAGTGTTTGTTGCCATTACTGCAGTCTTCATTAGGCCATGTATATGTTTTAGCCTAAATGAGTGTATCTGTGTGTATAAAAAAGGGAGATATTGTTAGCCTCCTTCCTCTGCAAAACCCACACTCTGTCCCCCAGCCAGAGTGGTTGGTCCTGGGGTATCATTACTATCTCTACCTGGCTTCCTCCTCCTCATTTTCCTGTATCATGGCTATCAGACCAGCTCTTTCTTCTGCCTTCCATCAAACATGCCCTGTCCGATAGCACAGAGGAGACCTGATCATGAACATACACACACACACACACACACACACACACACACACACACACACACACACACACACACACACACACACTGCTAGGCAACAGGGTAAAAAGAGATGGATAGTGCTTATGAGAATTTTTCATTTTCCCACAACATAGACAGTCCTACAAACTGTGGTCATACCAAGTAACTTTACGTAACAATACATTTTACACAGTACAAACATAAATTCACAGTTCTGTCCAGGCACTACACAGGTCAACATTCAAATTCACACTGACCCCTGGTGGTAAGACTGACAACAACAGAATAACTTTGTGTCATGCTAAAATATCTTTATGCAGCTCCAACCGCCACTGTGCGCTATTGAAAACCTGTCAGAGTAAAAACAGTGTGGCTCATTTAGATGCAGAACTTACAGGACATCCCCCCCCCCCCCCCCCTTACTGATAAGAAATGCAGTCAGAGGTTGTTAAGATGAGCCGAAGTGGTTTCTATTTTTAACACAGCTGTGTTAATGCAGATTTTTAAAATCAGCCTTGATGTTGATCTTGGAAGCAGAGAGGAGGAATGATAGGGGGACAATGTACAGAACCAGATCGTACACTCATGATGAAAATGATTGTGTAATGGTGATGATAAGGCTCTTCCATCTACAAGCCCTGAGGTCTTTTCTGTACTTGTCCTTTGCCTTTTCAGAAGTCTTCATTATGTCTGACTGTCGGATTGTGACCACGTTCTTGTGTGACTGTCTATTTTAACTCCATTAGCGGATCTGCCTTTCTGTAAGTTAACTCCCTCACATGTTGCTGCTCTGTCTGTCTGCTCATCACGTTGCCTCAGTCTTTGGCTCCATGTGGGTAACCAAGCAGGCAGCCTCTAAGACCCCTGAGCTGTGGCTCACCAGAGGAGCTGCTGTATATGCATTGCACAAAGGTGCAGGGACAATCAGCACTGGGGGTGTCCAGTCACATTCCTTTTCTCATTAGTGACTTCATTTAAGGGGAATATGCAGCAGATCATAAACTTAGAAATCAGTCCCAGGCTGCACACGGGACTGCTCAAACACCTGGTGCATTTAAGCAAACAAATGATACCACAGGTAATTATTGTTTTAAAACTGGCATTTACCATCAAGTTCTTCTCTAGTTTATTAGATATGTATTTCTTATAGGAATGATATACTAATCTATCTCAATATCCATCCAGTTTCCTAAGCACTTCTTCTTTTAATGGTCATGGAGGACTATCTCAATATGATGGTGGGAATTTCACAACTTTCTGACTTAATGACGCTAAACACAGGTGTGTAAATGAATACACATTATTGTGCAAGCTAAGCTTAAATACACATGCTAAACAGACATGTTCTCATTTCAAGTTGACATATAGCTCAAACTACAGGCAGATGGACAGACAGGTGTAAAGCCAGATAAGAATAACAGGCAGACAGATAGATAGGCAAATGGTCTGGCACAGTTAAGTGCCAGGAAAACTGACTCACGATCATTGTACAGCTTGCCAATACAACTAGAAACAACAACGTGTTAGCAAATGCTCGGAGATAATTCTAACTTTATCATGTTTAATCCTTCAGCTTTGGTCCACTGAGGTACAAGCCAGTAAGTCTTGTGTTTATGTAAGCAAACTGTGGTGTGTCAAACTACTACATGATTTACTGGGAGCACTCCAAACCAGCAACAGCAAACAAGCCCCCAGCAGAAGGTTTATGCTTATGAGAAGACAGATGTTGACATCTGGCAGCAGTTTGTTATGGTTGGAAAGCCTCCTATAACAAAATTAACCAAGGACAGAATTCAAGTCAGACACTGAACTCATGCACACTATCCTTCCTTCATTTCTGATATGAAAAATCGAGAAGGTAAATTATTCAAATAGGAGTTTAAATGTGTTAAATGTCGCAGCATACTAGATGAAAACAGCAATAAAAATGTCCTATGTATGAAACAACACAGTGTATTTATGCACTGTACAAACAAACTTGTAAAGCATGTATTACTGTATTGGATTGAGCAGGGATAGTGTACTGTCATCTGTTCAGATCTGTAGAATGTCTTTCTCTGTTTAAATGAATAATGATATGTGACAGGGACCTCAGAGAGAGATTTCAGTTTGAGACGGATGATGGTAAACAGACTTGCTGAAAGATCCAGTGAGTCTGTGGCCTAGGATGGATAACTTTCCTACATATATCAGACAATGACAGTGAAAGATCCACTGTCCCCCTGGTTGCAGCTGATGTGAAAGGATGGGCAGGCAGCTAAAATGAAGGAGGGAGGCAGCAGCTTGGTCACTTAGATTGATGTGTTACAGGACCTGTCGGACAGGATGATTGCTTTACAAGCAGGGTGACATATAACACAAGAAGTTGAATGTATAAATGCTACAGTAAAATGATTAGACTTTGAACTAGGACCTACTAGTTGCTAATGTGGATAAAACGAGAGAAATTGCATTTTTAAGTACAAACTGCCTTTTTAGTTTAAAATGTACACTTCATCTTATAAAATTAATGATCCTGCTAATTAGGTTGAATGGAGCATTTTAGCAGGTAAATTGCATTTAGTGTACTGAGTGATGTTGTTACCCTCATTTGTAATTTCACCTGGATGATTCTGATTTATTGAACACAACAATAGCCTAACTTGACCTGCGTAAATCAGGCTGCTAAAGCCAGAATATGTTCTGGACGTGTAGCAAGTGTATAGTGTACAAACATAAGCTTGTGAAAAAGGGTTGGTTGTTAAAGTTTATAAAAGTTTGTTGTTAAAGTCAGATCAATCACTTCTTGGTGTGTCTGGATTTTGGACATTTCTGAGACACTGTCTAATCTCTAAAAGCTTATACTGCTCCCTTATTATTACATTCAAAATCCATATTGATCTAAAATTGAATGGATTAAAAAAATCAATAGGCTGGGATGTTTTGCCTCATGACTAATTCTTTGTTTTTAAGTCAAACACTAGGCAACAAATTATAGCAGTATTGATGCATTTTTCTCAGTGACGCTTGTCATTTCACACGCATTTTATTGTTTGTGTTTACAGTCCAGATGAAGCTGAAGAGATGTCTTTTCTAAAGTCTAGTAAACACAAAATCATGCTGGGTAAATGGACATTTTCCTACCCATAATTTGTTCAAGGTGTGAGATTCAACCACAAGTCAACAATTAATGTAATAAATTTTAGTGAGATACACAATGTATTCGCCATTCTCCTTATTAAATTTAACTGAACAGCCTGATCGCCAGCTCTCAGCTGGAGGGGAGATTAAAGTTCAATCCCTGCCACTGATAAAGCACCATGAATTTAATGAACCCAGCAAACAGTCTCGTCAAGAAAGGCATGTGATGATTTATATTATCCTGGGGATTTTTTGCTCTGTAGGCTTCTCAGCAAACCCAAATAAAATGTACTTTTAGTTCTGGGGTAAAATGACAAGCTAAGGGGTCCCATTTGTGAAAAAATGTCTGTAGTAGGGATGCAAGATGCAGACATGTAATCATAAATGTGTACATGTTTAAAGAGCAAATATTTCTGGACATACAGTCACAAACTCTGTTCATAATAAGCCACTCAGTGTGGCCAGGCAAACTCACGTGGTGAAGGCAGGGTTATACTTGGCGCCCAGGTAGTATGAGTACAGGTTGAACATGCCAATCATGAAGGCCACAAACACCATTATGAAGATGACCATGAACTTGAAGATGTCTTTTACTGTGCGCCCCAGAGATATCTGTAGTGGGCCAAAGCTCTCATTGGCTGGTAGGATGTAGGCGATGCGTGAAAAACTCAGGACCACAGCAATTGCGTACAGGCCTTCGGAGATGATCTGGGGGTCTGATGGGCGCCACTTGTTCCTGGCTGGAGGAGGAGAAGGAGAAAGAAAAGTGGCAGGTAGACGTTTTATGTATTATCTGAGTGCATTAAGTCAGTCTCCTAGTTGCAAAAATATTTGACTGCAGGGGAATTTTTTATGATCCATTTAAACAATAAAAGTTATTCTGTTGAGATTTTATTTCGGTAAAATTTATACACAGAATGCAGAGTCAAAAATCTGAATATATTGGACATATATTGCTCCAATTAATGTTGAAATTACATCTATAGTGATCATAAACATGATCATCCACAGTATATCACAAAGATACTGTATTTAAACCTTTCAGATATATTAAATGACACAATTTGTTCCTTTTTGGCTCCTAACACACGTTATAGTTTAAGTTTTACATGTTTATATAGAGTTTGTAAATACTAGGTAGTAGTAGTGTTAGTATTATAGTAGTAAAAGTTCTTAATATCTACTATTGCTATTATGTTCATATTTACCTGAACAGAACTTAAGGTTAACAGTATTCTTCACATTTTTGTTGTTCACAGAGCCAGCTTTTGGTTACACTAGGGCCTCTTAAACACTTAATGATGGCTATTAGGAAAATGAGCTTTGATGGAGAACTTACAGTAAGAAGGTTAAGTGAGAGTGAAGAGAAGAAAGTTAGAGGAGAGGGAGGAAGGAAAAATTTGTGTGAGAATGGTGGACAGTAAAGACAAGAGATAGGAGAAGTTCAGGTGAGAGGAAAGGGACAGGAAAAAAAAAAAGGAGTTCATAAAAGAGGAGGAAAATTAGAAGAAAAATAAAATTAAAGAAGAAATCTATTGTCTATAATGTCTATTCCACTCATTTGGTGGGAAATGTACGAGAAAACGTAAGTACATGTGGGATTCTGACACTGCAGTAGTAGTGGTCTAATGGATTTAGTGATGTGTCATGACAGAATCAGACCACCAGATGACAGCACCGATGAAGCTTCTAGTAGGCTACTAAGAAGTGTACAGTTCAGTAATGAGATCAGTCTGTAATGGTGAAGAGCAGTTTTGGCTATGGAAGCAAATAAAGATGGTTTGTTAAGTTTTACCAATTTGTTTCAAAAGAAATGCTCACTAGATGTACACAAATAGGTGTAATCATGTTGAGGTAAGTATACAGTGAGGATAGTTTTATCTAAATGACAAATGCGCTCACCTTGTAGTGACCCAGCTCAAGTTTTCAATTATTTGTGACATTTTTGCCAAAATATTCATCAGATTTATTTCTTTGTCAGTGACTGACATAGCACAATTCAAGCAACTCATAAAACCTTTTACATTTTATCATGTGGTGTCAAAATTGCCCTTTCCAGGAAAAAAACACAGATAAGAAAGTTTCATATTTTGTTCTGCAGAAACAAACAGAATAGCGGTGTAGTGATAGTGATAGTCAAAATGGCAGAAAACAAAGACAATGCCACATACAGGCAATCAGATTAAATTACATTACTGACATTTGTATTATGTTTTTAGAAGGACTCCTTACCATAAGTGAAATAGGCAATTTCATCAGGCAGTGAGGCGTTGCTTAGGTCTTCTTCTGGTACATGCATATCAACATACTGCTGGGCTTTGGACGCCTTGAGAAAAGCCATCAAGCGTGCTGTGAAGGATGCCACGAAGATGGACAACATGCCGAAATCAAGAACGTTCCAAAGATGCATGATGTACTCTCTTGGCCCATCGCTCCAGATCTCCTTACATTCTGACCAAATCATACCTGAGGAAGACAATACACACACATTATCATACTGTATGGATACATTATGGAAAAATGGGAAAAATATGAGATATAATGGCAGCGGCTCATAAATAAATGTATACATGCCAACATGCACAAAAAGAGCTAGAACAGAGACAGATGGTGATAATAATAATTATGCTTTAATGTACACTGAAACACTCCAACATCCCCACTTATAAATCAGGTGCATACAAACACACACACACACACACACACACTCAGTGGAAAACATCATTCGTCCTCTCCGAACACTCTGTCATTGTCTATTTGGAGCTAAAACAAGGAGAAAATTGCTCATTGAAAATCCGCCTTGATCAGCATCATCTCTATAACAATTACTAGGCCTTCAAAGCATGCTGCTGGAATTACAATTACCATGGTCTACGTAAGCCACTCACTGCACATGAGCACATGCTGCCAAAAATGACTGCGGATGGGAAAAGAATGCTGCCATTAGATGTGAACAAATACAAACCAAAACCATATGTGCAGCAACGTACGCAAACAGCACACATAATAGTATTATGTCTGTGTAGATGGAAGAAGGAACATCACCAGATGGGAAGCAGCTGAGGTCTGACAGATATTGCCATAGGCTATTTATCTGTTGAGTTTATCTTTGTCTTTCTGTCACCCCCTTCTATCTCCCTGTTTCTTCATGCCTGTCTTCTTGCATGCCACACGCTCCACCTCTCCTTTTACTTCCATCTGTTTCCCTTAACAGTCCCTCTACTCCTCTCTCTTACTTTCCTCAGCACCACACCTCACGTCAAACAAATTTCCCTACAGCTTATCAGTCGGACATATACAATTCTGACCTGTGCTTTATCAGATCTGGAAACTTTTTTCTGATAAGATAAAAGAGAATAACTCCTTGTTTTGCCAAAACCCTGGCTTTCATTCATTAATCTTTAATTCTGCTACATACCAAGTTAAAAAGTTCACTGAATCCTTCTAGGAACGTCTGATTTATGGGGAAGGTGAAAAGTTAAAAAAATACTTTTACTACATTAGCATCAAAAACGTCTTGAACCTTAGTAGAAATATTGCTGTGAACTCCTCACCCTCCATCTTGATAGTGATTAAAAATGAAATTCAAAAAGAAAATGGAAATGTAGAGTAAAAAGACTCCCTGTCAAGTCAAGGTTGTTCCTTATCATAACGGAGAATCTCAATTGTGACTATCTTACATCTATTTATCTATTGATTTTTTTATTGGCTGCAAATGTACAGAATTTCAAACACTAGCACAGGGTGTGTATGCACCATGTGTGTTTGAAGGCAACTCACCCAACACCCATTTCATGATCAACATCTCTGTCCAAGAGAACTGGGTGGTCTTGACCCTGAACACCTGTCGTGGGTGGTCAGTGATGGTCTCATTTGGCAGGTTCTTGACTCCCTCAAAGCGGTCGGAGGCATTGACAACCAGCAGACCCAAGAAGATGGTGAAAGAGACAGCGTGAGCCACAAACTTCATGAAGGGGCTTCTCAGGATCTGACCAAGCTAAAAAAAACACATTTAGTAAAGTAAATAATGAGATATCATAAATTATGATTTACAAATATTAATAGGAGCGCAATTTAAAAAGAGATCAGTAAAATTTGTTTAAATATGCAGGTACACGTTGAAGTATTCAGTTGTTAAAGAGACACCTATTTGTTTTAAAGTGGACAAATATTAGTTTCTTATTGACTGTTTTTGCACAGTCACTGAGATTTGGTCTTAAGAGATCAAAATATGAACTGCATCACTACACAAGCATCTTAGCAGACAAACAGCATCTGTTGCAATTCATGGATGTGGCTAATCACTGATCACTTTCATAGCAACATAATGCCTGTGAGTAGCTGGGTGACAAACAATCAACAAAGAAGAAATGAACCAAGCGGAGACTTTGCAATAGAGGGTGGAGCTGCACAAGGAGAATTAAACATGTTACTACACAGAGGGACATTTTTTAATTGCACAATAAAGACACACAAATTAACATCCCTGAACACACACACACACACACACACACACACACACACACACACACACACACACACACACACACACACACACAC
>JAUYWH010000002.1:11259914-11281200 GCA_034779795.1 Ctenopoma multispine
GTAAATGGTCATGAAAATAAAGAAAACAACATTGAATGAATTGAATGTGTCCAAACTTTTGGCCTGTACTGTATATCAAAGTTTGACTATTTAATCAGTTTGATAATGTGATTTGCAGGTATTTTTCATACCTAGTGATAACATGGTAATGTAGTGTATAGTAATGTATAATAAAGACAATTTATTTATTTTAAATGTATGTTCATGTAATGTTTATTCATGACTCAGTGAATATGATGGCCTTAATATACCAAGCAAACCAATTTGCAACAGGTTTAGATGGCACAGTAGAGGGGAATCATTTCCCTCTCCCTTCAAACTGCTGGTATTTAAAGCTTGACCAAAACTATGACACAGTATAATTCAGTAGACCTGCCGTGATTCCGCCCCGAGCCAAGCCACCTGCTTCAAGACAGAGGCCAGCACAACCTGGTAACTCTGATTCTATAAAATGATTTAAATGTTAAGGAAACATTTTTGTTTGCATGTGGTGTGTGTGTGTGTTGGAGAAAATGTAATTATTCATGCCAGGTAATGATGATGTTTGAAAACTGTCGATACAAGTTCTGTACATCTTTGATTCATAGCAGGCCCACATACAGACAGCACCACTAACCTAAATCTAATTTTAAACACAACCCTAACACTAACTCTTAACCCTCAAACAGCCATTTGAAGTAGTATGGTTAAGCTAATGTTCTAACAAAGTTAAAATTGGGGCCGGCACTACGCTGGGACAAGAAGGACACTTTGAGGAAGCAGCAAATCTCTCTCTGTCATCAAAATCATAGCGAATCGAGAGATAATTAACAACTAAAAAATACATCTATACATACGTACATCTATATTTGTACAGTCAACGTGGGACTAGTCCATTATTCTTCTCACAGTTTTAGTGTGGTAGAGAAGTGTTTCCTTCTCGATCTGCTGCATAGAGCCGACTGGAGGAGGAAGCCCTGCCCTAGCTTCCAACTCTGCACTCAACAGTTTTCTCATTTCATATAATGATGTAATAACATCAATTTTTGTAAAGTAAACCCTTTTTATTTTTGTGAATATTGGCTATATTGAGATTTCTTGTTTTATTCTTACTTTATGTATTTGAGAATTAGGTCATCCAATAAAGATAAGTTTTATGTTGTTGGTTGTAAAGATCTGGATAGATATTTTATTTTATTATTCTATTTTCTATTTTTATTTTTTCAAGACTTTATTTATAAATTTATTATATAATTTATTTATTTTTATAACTTGGCCTATCCTTTTTAGTGCTGTTAATATTAGTGAGAAGTGTTATTGTTGCGTTCGTATATTTGATATAGGCCATCCAATTAAGTTAAATGTCATGTTTTTAGTTGTTATAATCTGATGAGGAATATTTCATTTTATTTTTTGTTGTTTTATTTTTTTGTTTTCCCCCTGAGGGATTGCCACCGTATTGTGGTCAGGGGGGTTTGCCTGCCTCAGTGACCCTAAGAGCTACACCAGCAAAAGCTTAGCCTTCAGGTGGACACCCAAGTTGGACAATTCTTAGGGTAGAGGCCTGACAAAGTGCAATCCAATTACATAACAAAACAGTTATCCAGTGCACCACCACCACTTTTCCGCCTCCATCGCCACCGTGTGCCCCCTTCACGTGTCTGTCTGCTCCCTCATATACGCCTGTCTAGAACCGGCCCTGGTTAAAATGTGTCCACACAACCACAGAAAGACATGTAACTGCAGTTCACCTTTGTATTCTTCCTCAGCCAGTATTATGCAATCTTTTTCCACCAGTAAAAGTGCATAAAAATCAGATTTTCCATTTAACAATAAAGTGTTCCAACTTACAATTCATTTTTCATCGAGGAGAGATAGCATTGGTAATAGGTAATTTAGATGAGTAATAAAACGTTGGGAGTGCACTGGAAAATCCATTAAAGATGAGAGTCTAGTGACTAAGTTGAAACAGGGATGGATCTGCAATTTTTCTTTCAGCACCCTGCTCTGCCTATACCTAGAATGGTGATTGAATAAACATATTTACATTTGTGGTATGGCTATTCTGTCATTACAAAATCTGAATTTACTGTGTCGTGAAGAAGACAGCTCCTATCTGTACATGGCTCTGCCAAAGTCTCCCTTCATCCTTTTGCCAACCTATTTTAAATCTCACTACCTGTGTAAAACTTTGACAGAGGTATAAAAAAAAAGCACAACTTTACCTTAAACTCAGTCTCAATGTTGGCCAGTCTTGCCAGTTCATTGCTGAGCTCCAGGGCAGTCAGCACAGGGTCTTCACTGCTGAGGGACAGGTAAGCTGCACTTGCCAGGCCCTTATAGGCATTCATCCTGGATCGCGAGTGACTAAAGGAGTCTTTCTTTTGTTTCTCCACACATTCTGAGCACTTACAGAAGTAATCATGTGGCCTTTCAATGCGAGCCCCCTTTGACAAAAGGATGTGGACAATCTCGTACTCCTGGCAGTGAGCAGCCAGAATTATAGGTGTTACATCGTGTGAAAAACGTGTTCCATCCTCATCATATGCATAAAAGTCATCATCATGCATTTCCTGCTCCAGGGGGCCCAAAGCTAGTCTGAGACCTCCACCAAAGGCAGGGTGGGCAAGAATGGCTTCAACAATTCGAACGTAACCCTTGGAAATAGCCAAAAGCAAGCCATCCCCAATCCTAGCCAAACCATCCTTCTTTAGCAGCAACTCTGTCACTTCTAGGTGCTCATTACCTACTGCCAGCTGCAAAGCATTCTGACCCATGTAGTCAACACAGTTGAAGTTAAGGGTTTTGGATTCCTCCAGCATTTTGCGGACCACAGGTATGTTTCCGTATTCAGCAGCATCCAGAAAACGCTCTTCCTCTGCAGTGAGGGGCGAACCACGTTCATTGAACATGTAGGCTGGGCCCCGCACTGCTTGCCGACGCCCCTTCTCCCTCAGCGTGGTGTGCCGGCGTTGAATGACTTCCATCCTGTAGATAGTACAGATGTAAGGAAAAATAATGGTGAATTTTATACAAATAGATATAGGAGAGAAATTTAAGAATTTAAGAATTAAACGAAGGAGTGATGAAGTGGAGAGGAAGTGAGCAAATAATTGAGGCAAGAAGAAAAGACAGTACCATAAGTTACATCAGTCTGACTATGGCATAATAAGGCAAACAAAGTCATTACTGTCTTTCCATGTAGATGTCCTCCACTGTGTACAGGACCTGTACAACCCCAATCAGTAGTGCTTAACAAAGATCTCTCTTTTGACCTCAGAGAAATGTACACCAACACATCTCTCATGTATCTACCCCCAGGCAGATCAATGATCCGATCAAAGCTCATTGTGGGGCTATTTCAGGTCAACATCTCTGATTGGCAATAGAGAAATGAAGCTGTAATCTCAACTGGTTTTTGCATAACAAACCCATACTGTGAGTGAGTGGTCAGTGAAACTGACTCTTTGGCCAGTGATGAAGTGAACAGAGTCTTTATCACTTGATGCAGACACACAGACATGAACACACACAATATTTGCACATTGTGACAATATTTGCACATTTTGACTGTACAGTCACCACTGTGACATTACTGCAAAAGTAATTTGTGCATTATATTTGACCACACTATCCTAATGTTTTTCCTAGTGCTCGATTAGTTTATTTATTTCTATGTTATGAGTTAGGTTTATTAATTGTCATTATTAGTTACAATTTTTTGTTAATTTATTGTTATTATTAGTGTAATAATAACCATGTAATCATTGTGTTTTTCTGTGTATATGACAACTTAACTTAAATGTGGAATGAACATGTACCTGCTGCTCTGTACAGTATGTCTTTGTTTTTCTTACATGGAGCAATATTTTTAGTGACACAAAGTCACATTCCAGCAGGACAGAGAAGGCAAAAGTCTCCATCAGTAGGAGCTGGCCAAACGTTGCTTGCTGTACATTGCACAGTAATCACCCTGTTTCTGCAAAACAGTTTTCATTGGGACTATTGTATTCTTAGTATTGTATTTTAGAAACACAAAGGTGTGTCATAATGTCTGCAGCTGCTGTGTGGTCTGACATTCTGACCTGAAAAATGAAAAATAAAGGCTTGATGTTCCTCAAAGCTAAAACACACAACATAAAAGACAGAATGACTCTGTGGGAGCGGAGCAAGACTCACTGGATGAATATAGGTATACTGAAATAAAAACTACACATAAAAAATTTGAAGTTTCTGGGATATGATTAGTCAGAACAGTTTGATTTTCTACAGCTAAATAACCAGTTAAAACTTGAAAATTAATTTATAAAATGCCAGTACTGTGCCTTTGTCTCTTACTCAACAATCCTTACAACCAAAAGGAATCACCTACAACTTCTAAAACATTGTCTAGTATTTTCCACACAGAAAATGTCCCAAAAGTACTCAATATCATTATCCACCAGCATATGGTCTGAATTTCCGTGACCTTACAAAGAGGTCAGTTTCACAATAAGACCTACCTTGCTGTGTGTGTGTGTTCTTGTGGAGGCGTGTGTGTACACACAGAAAGCTGGACATTGATGGAAAAGGTGAAAATGGAAACCTCTTCATGGTGGAAATATCCCCTGAGGGTGTCAAAGGAGGTGGAACTGAGAGAATGAAGAGAGCTCACTAAACCAAATCACTGTGGGACAGTGGGTGTTTGTGTGCGCGCGTGTGTGCATATGCATGTGTGCACATGTGTAAGAGAGAGATGAAAAAAGTGTGTTTCTCAGTGTGTGGCTGTGTGTGCTTTAGGTTGCCAATCAATGATAGATGGCGAAGTCTCTCTCTCACACACACACATCCACAGACTCTTTCATAAATGAACACACACAAGAATACAAATGTGTACATGTGGCAACATCAGCAACATAAGCACATGTGAAGACTGTGAACATGAAATAATAATGTGTAAACTGTGATGCAAACCAGCTCTTTAACTCTACAGTAAATAAAACATTTATTAAGCTTTTTATGATTTTCGTTGACTGCGTCTGAAAGGTATTTGCTTGTTAAGAGCTTACGATGTATTAGCTGTAACGTTTTCCTAACATCTCCCCCCACTGCGACACTATTTCTTCCTCTCAGACATATTTGGAGGAATTGGCAGGATTCCTCATCAATGAGGGGACAGTCTGTCTGCCAGCCATTTAGATAACCTTATAGTGAGGTAATGAATTGCTATTTTCCATCCCTTTCCATCTTCCTCTCCATCCATCTCTGGCTGTTTATGATTCTGATCTGAAACTGAATTTACTTGCAACATTTATGTGTGGAATTACAGTCACACTGAGAAGGAGAGAGACAAATACAGAGAGTGTGTTTGAATATATTTGTACAGCATATAGTGTTCCTTCTAAAGTAATACTAAAGAACTTCTTATACTGTTATTCTTGGAACCAAGCTCACTTTGTTTTTGTCATTCCACATGAAGCAGATGTAGATTCAAACTAACTGAAGAAACAAAATTATAAAGTGAAAGGTGCTTAAATTTGTAAAAAGAGCCGCGTAAACAACCATAAAAACCTTTACAAATGTCATCTGATTTAATGTAAAGAGATTGTTTGAAGCAACAAGTAATAATTCTAGCCTCTAAAACCACAAAGCATCAGTTTGGGAGTACAAGTTCTTGTTTTTACATTGCGTCCATGTCGGAGGCTGCTGCAGAACATTCAGAGATCCTGTCCAACTGTACTGTAGTGGAAAAGGTAAAATCACTGATGGGTGTAATTTCTACTGTATACATGTACACGCATACTATAGTTTTATTACATTTAATGAATATGAGCAAATATAAAGTGTTCATACCTTTTTGCTGGTTATTCCCAGAGGACTTAAATATGTGAACTATAAACTGACAATTTTGTGAAATAAATGTTGTTTACTGTAGGTTTTTTAATGTTAAACTGTGTGTAAACCAGTTCAGATTGTCAGATTTTCACAGTAGAATATTCTTAGGTTGCAGTACAAAGTCAGTTAACAGGTTAAGTACTGACAAACTAAAGAAAAAGAAAGGAAAGTGAAGCAGGCATGAAATCAAAATTTGAGGACAATAGTAGACAAAAAAGTTTTGACTCAGCAGGAATATTTACAGAGCTGACTAATGAGTTTTCTTTATCAGTGAACAGACATGAGCAGAATATTTAAAGCGTTACACTCTCGCTTTTCTCTCCCCATCCTTATCAGACACATACACTCACTGTCGTGTCTCGCTATATTTTTAAGGACACTCACTGACCTAATCCATTCCTTAGCCACTAACCCTTATCATCCCAACTAACCTTCACCTTCATCCTAACCAATTCTAAACCATGAAAATGCATTTTGAACTTGTGAGGACAGACTAAGATACCCTCACAAGACCAAAATGTCCTCGCAAGAATAGTATAGCAGTAGAACAAAATCTGTCCACACAAGCAAATAAGCACACACTTTCTTTCAAGCAGTAAATTACCAATATTTAAGGTCTAAAGTGAGGTGAGTGTTTCATGTTTCACTGGTAATGAGAAACAGGTATGTCACACACACACAACCTTTAACTTACTCAGACATCAGTGAGAGCATACAGTACACGCTTCTTTACCATGCAAGGCCTTTTAAGCTGAACACTGGTGTATCAAAGAGGCAGAGCAGGGAACATCAAAGCCCCAACACTGACATCTGCCATTCTCTATACCTGATAGTCATAGCTCAGCTGCCAGTGCTTCATGCATATCCATTAAGTGTGTTATTAGCTCCTATTTAGTCTGTGTGGCTGTTTCCTACATGGATAAAACAGAGTGCATCCACCTCATATCTCACAGTGATATATATATATATATATATATATATATATATATATATATATATATATGATACAGAACAGAGAGTTTTTAGGAGTGTGTCTGACTATCAGTGTAGCATTGTGGGGATGTACTCTGCAAGTTGATTTCTGCAGTTGGACAGAGCTCAGTGTTACCTGGTTGTGCACAATGCTTCTCTCTTTCTCAGACTAACACACAGCACATGCAGCACACATACAGTACTGTTGACTTCGGCTGTTTATGCATTCATGCCAATCAAGGTGCACTCTCTCTATCTCTGCTCTCTCTCTCTCTCTGTGTCTTTAAGCACAAGGGCGACACTGGGGTTTTGGTGGAAAACCCCCAGAGACACACTTAAACTTATCCTTCCTATACATTCTGTAGATACATTGGTTTCTAATGGACACACTACTCAACAGTTCTGCCTCAGCCTGATACAATAAGGTGGAAGTGGGAGTTTTTTAGTGATTTTGGGGAATTAACAGTGTTTAGAATGAGATTTCAGCACTTCAGCACAAGCTTAAATCACAATGCATTCAATAAAACAGCTTCTTTCTAGGAGACCATCACTTTGAATTTGCAAATGCAAAACAGTAATCAGATAATCACTAATCCTAATCTGCTCTATTATGAAATACCTCTAAAGTACAAAAAAAGGTGAATGCATCTGGCTTACAGAAGATCCTAGCTGCTTTACTCTCTTCAGAACTGACCTCTACTTGTTGACATCCCAGGTGGATTAGTTAGTCTTGATTAAATTCTCTCAACCCAAAATACCCATACCATTTTCACACTACTGCCCAGTGTCATCTCTGTAAATTGCAGAGTTTATAAAAACGCACAAAGACTCCAGACCAGGCCTACAATAATGTCACTTAACCTATTTATCCTATCTGTGGACAGGCACATTAACGGTGGGGGTTAGTAAAAGAGGGACTCACGTTTGCCGGGTTTCGGAGTTGAACTCGGTGTCTATGTGCTCCACAGGGCAGTGGTTCTCGTAGTCCGAGATCTCTGGAGCCCTGCCGAGTCTCTGTCCGCGGTGCTGAAAGCGCTCAGCGTTGGCCGCGCCTCGTCCTCTCCACTTGGGAAACGGGTCATCGTAGCAGTCGTGCACTGCATCTATCCGCACATCCGGCTGGGAGCGAAACGGAGAGCCGGAGTCCCCGATGCGCTGGCGTAACTTTGGTGGTGTGAAGTGTAAAGAGTCCCCGGCTTCCCGGTTCTCTGTAGACGGGTGAAGACACTCCGGAGAGGCGAGGTAAGGCGGGTCTGTGTCCCCCAGTAGCGGAGAGGCAGAGGAAAAGATGTTTAGGGGCCGCTGAGAGGTAGGAGATCCTCGGGGAAGACAGACAGACAGAGGCGGGGAAGAAGACTCAGAGAGTCGCGGTCTCTCGCCGCTTTCGCTTTCCTCCCCCTCGTCAGACATTGGAAGAGTTGATGAGCAACATATGCTTTAAATTATTAAGCTTTGTGACAGACATACATCAATGTTTGTCAAAGTTTCAGCTGCACAAGTTTCTTCTGAGCCGCGGCGGAGCCACAATGAGCCAAGCTCCCACCTTTACACAAGAGCGCGCCCACTAATTGGAGAGCACCGCGAGTGCGCGCGCATTCAGACAGCCCTTTACAAAATGGTAGAAAATCTACAAGTGGTGCCATCACAACATAACCTCATTTAGACTCTGTGCTAGCCTACACATCCTGACATGTTGTACAACAGGAAGCAAGTTTTCACTTATAGTGGGATGTTTGTACGCACAGTTACAGGTTTTACTGTTTTATTAAGATAACACAAACACCTGATGACGTAGCTCAGCTTTCCTACTGACGACCAAATACTCACATGCTACTTTTTACGACGTAAGAGAAGAAACACGGGGAAACTACCTGGACAAAATGGCTACAAGCAAATATTGGTTGGACTGACAGACACACCTGTCTTTATAAAAGAGAAAAGAAAAGAGATGTGTTTAATCTCATTTTCTGGATGCGTGTGTGTGTGTTTGAACCTGTGAATAGAGGCAGGGACCCATTAGTCACGATAAAGACTTCCTGCACCCCCACAGAGACAATAACCAGTTCTAACCCAGCTCTTTGATCTATCGTTGCATTTCTGTTACCAAAGCTTGCACACACATCACAAATGATCAAATTAACAAACATCACAGATGGCAGACTAATTTCACTGTTGACCTACTTAAATACATTCCCCATGTGCATTTATACAAAAACACAAGAAGACAAAGAATCACAGGTAATGCAAGGATTAAACAGAAGGTCCTTACTGAATGTCAGTAGGCACTGGGTGGCTGTCATACTGCCTGTAACTGAATGTGCATAATTTCAAAGTTACAGTCCAATAAAACACCTGATCCATGTTACTATTTTGTTTTGACAACCAACCATCTTAAATGTCATTATAACAAGCACAGTATTTAAAAAGGGAGCCTGTTTCTTTGTAAGGGCAACAATTACACAGTACAATAACCGTCCTGCTTCACGTAAATAAGCCATTTGCAGATTTGAAGAACTATAATTAATAAATCAGACTCCTTAAGGACTGTTAATATATTGAAAATAATAAAATTAATCACTCTCTTTTAAAGTGTAATTCACTTGTAGAGAATGTAGGGTCTCTTTAGAGGGTGACATTTTCTGGCCTCGCCCCAATCACTGGTGTCACAGCAGGTGTTTTGATTGTCTGCCACAGGCAGAACTCCTGCTGTGAAATCACTGATTGAGTGATGTTTAGAAAAGCTACATGATTGTGCAGCAGCATTTTATCTGTCAGTCCTGTGTGATTCAGTGTGAAATTACAGTTTCTGTGAAAAAATAGCAAACTCTTAACACAGAGAAGTTGGTAGCATATGTTTCTCCACACTACATTCTCCTGTATGTTTATGTTACTGTATCTCTACTGCAGCATGTTTAAAACATGATCTGAATAATAAAGTGTGACAAGTATACAAACCAATATAACATTGGGAAGAGGGCAAATACTTTTTCACAGCAAAGTAGGTCAGACCATTTTTTTTTTCAGGCTGTGTTCCAACACATTACATTTAAAATAAATAATAACATATGAACATCAACATAAAAAAAGGGTGTGAAAAATAATGCACAAGTTGCTGTGGTTCTAAAGTAACATTAAAAGATCTTCATTAAGTTAAACAAAAATATATTTAATATTTTGTGGAAATTATTTCTCACTTAGTGACTGAAGTCTTTAAGTGATAGACTTTATTCTTTGTATCTTCCCTGGTGATGCTCTCCATTCTTGTTCAGGGGTCCCTGCTCTTGTGTGGTCTCAGGGTCAACGTGAGAATGTGCATGAGAAACATGCCCTGACCATGCAAATAAGCCTTTTCTAAGTCATGTTGTGACAACAGACTTCCTTCTTCCCCTATTGTGTCCTCACCAACTATTTGCCCATTTGGTAAAAATACTCTGCAGCTCTATGATAAACTTACCAAGCAGTTAATGTCAGTGGTCGGATTTCCACTGACATTAACTGCTGGCCAGCAGATGTGCCAGTTTGATGATGATGTGATGCCATCTATCCCTTATTCTGCAAGAAGCAAAGGCTTATAAAGGTTAAATGTTCACAGTCCTGGCTCACAGTTCACAAGTGTTTGCCTCTAAAAACCTACTGCACACAGACAAAAAGCCCATCAAACGGATTGTCCATATAGCCAAAGGCTGTTTGTATTGTTGGCTGAAGAAGTAAAGCTGCAAGCCTGGTTAATAACAATAACAATAACAAAAACATTTGATATTTTATTGATGCCCTTGGGGAAATTCTTTGTGGATAGGCTTCCCCCTTATTCTCCAGGGGTTTGGGGTTCAGTGTCTTGTTCAGTGACACTTCTACATGTGGTCAGAAATCTGGGAGGGACCGCGAAGTGAACCATCAACCCTGGGGTTCATAGGCAATTGACAATTGCCCACTGTCCTACCTACTGCACACTCCTACCCCTCCTACCGCTTTATTGATATCCTTAGGAAAACTGTTGTTTGGACGGCTGCCTGAGAGGACATATTGGCGCTAGTACAGCGTTTCTGTGTCTTATCCAAGGACACCTCAACATGTAGCTTACAGGGACTGGGAACCAAACCACTCATGCTCAGGTTTGAAGATGACTGCTCTACTCACTGCCAGCCACTGAGCTATCATATCCCATATACAGCATCTATGTAAATAAACTGTAGATAAAGTATGAATTCTGCTAATTCAAACAAATATTTCACTAACAAAGTAATGCAATACGAATAATTTACCAGTTTCACAGCTGGCTGAACATAACCTTAGTTGTGCAATGAGATAATATTAAAATGAACAGAAATTATATAAATAGAGTTAATATTTTGCAGAAACGTTCAGCGTAAACATTCAAAATTAACAGTTAATTGACGTTTGAACTGTTACTTGGTACATTGACTAAAACACTCTGTGCTGTACTATGTTTCTCGCAAATACTGTATATTTGTTTATGCAAATGAGATGCAAAATGCTCCACATTTTTAGGAGACACACATAAGCTCTAGTGAAAGAGGAAATGACAGAGGGGGCAAAGGACAAGGAGAATCAATCTTTGAACGGTGCTCAGTCTCTCTTGACGGTATTTTTGTCCATGCATCTGTCCTCTTCCTTTTCACAATCTGTCTCTCTATTTACTCCATTACCATCAATCACTGTTGAACTTTCAGCTCATTTTGTTTAGTAACAGTTCCAATCACAATTTCATCAGGCCTCAAGGCACCAGGACACATGCTGCACATACAAGCACTTAATAGGATTATTGAGGGAGGATTTCCAGAACCTATATGGGGTAGAAAACAGTATATTTAGTTCAGCTATTACTGTGGAGATGCTTTAGGGCAACTGCTTAAAAACTGAACTGCTGATTAAACTAATTTTCAAATAGATTAAGATACACAGGTAACATGTCCATTTATGTTGGAAATGTGAGAGGAGACATATTTAACTAGGAAATAACTTTTGTGTGGTGAAAGGTTTCAAGATAGTAACTAGGATTGTTGACTGTAATCAGACCTCATTGCTTGAGATGTCTGAGTAATTGAATGAGGTTAAACTAGCATCATCTATCAGCAACCTGACTTGCTGTCCTATTGACTGGTCAATCACTGTTATTGTGTCAGAGGAGGAACAGCAAGGAAGCCAATCACTTACACCCTCTATCGACCTCATGATAATTTTATTATTTAATTGATCAATGACACATCATGCCATCAATGGGAGCTGCACTCTGCTGAGGGCAGCAGGAGGACAATGACATGTCCCTATAGATTTGTTCTCTACTTTACTCTGAATATTTACTTTATGTACTTCCTTCCACTCCAACCATCATAGATTCTAATAACGGCTCGACTATGAGTCAATACATTTTCTATGCATATTTTATAGAACAACAGGAGAGGCAAGTCTGTTTAAACTTTTATTATGTCTGCTTGCCAGAGTTTGATTAATGACTTGTGACAGAGCATTTAATGAGATATTTAATTAGGTATTCTGCAACAGACCATTATAAAATTTTAGACATTATATGTGTAATGATAATAATAATAATAATAATAATAATAGAGTGTAGATGTCTGAACTACAAATCTACACTGTACAACATATATATTCAGTGCAGTACTAAAACATCAGAACGTAGCCTAAACACATCTATTAGATATATACATTTATTTACAACCTAATGAGCTTCATTAACTATATAATTTATGTATTAAAAAGAAAGAAATCCATACTCCTCTCCTTGCCTCAGCGCATTCAAAACATTACCAACACTGACACATGGAGTCATTATGGAAGGTGATGACAAGTGTTTCTGTATGTGTATTTCTGTGTGTGTGTGTGTGTGTGTGTGTGTGTGTGTGTGTGTGTGTGTGTGTGTGTGTGTGTGTGCACATGTACCAGACTTTGGTACAAACCTAAGCCTGAACACAGCTCCAAGTTGATAAAAATGTGGCATGACCTGAGTAAAGGGAATGAATGGACAAGAGAAGAAGCTTGTCCTTGTTAGAAATGTGTCAGCCTCTATCTTTCATCTGTTCCAACAATGGAGTTAACAAATCCAAACATAATACGTTGTAATGACAAAGTGGTGAGTCTACAACAAGCATCTTCTCCCGGGTCAATCAATCAACAACTCAGGAGTGTTTTCAGAGTGAAGATGACTTTTGAACTCCAGGGGTAATAGCTGCAACAAACTCGTAAATTGTAGCTTATGTGAAGTGTGGAATGGGGTTTCAATCCTCCA
This sequence comes from Ctenopoma multispine, assembly GCA_034779795.1. NCBI lineage: Eukaryota > Metazoa > Chordata > Actinopteri > Anabantiformes > Anabantidae > Ctenopoma > Ctenopoma multispine. Next base: position 11,273,008 of record JAUYWH010000002.1, read on the forward strand.
TGCAAAGCGAATCATTGGAGTAATACCTACTAACAATTATCCTCACCAGTGGCCTATGCTGGCAGGATCAACACTGTCTCCAGCACTGAGGCTGCTCCTTTAGCTGAACAGCTGGAGTACTGTGTATATGCGTGTGGGAAAAAACACTGAAGAAGCAGAATCATCTAATGAGAGGCCCCCTACCAAGTAAATAAACCACCTGTGTTGAGCTTAAACGAATGTTCGGATGTCTACTTGAATAAAAATCTAATTTACAAATCATTATTGATTGCACAGCAAGACGCGCTGAAAGTCTGTGTGCAAGACTTGAATATTCCTCAATATTTAATTCTAAATGCTCACCTAAACTACAACTAAAACCAACACAAAACAGACACAATAATAAAACAGTATATGTCCATTATAAAAGAACTAAAATTAAAATAGAATAAAAACAAAAAGACATTCAACACACTGACTGACACTGGTATGGTACATTTTTAGGATTGTGATGACGAAATTTAATGATATGATAACAAATCTTTTATTTCCATTTCTTTCAGTGATGGCCTGGTACATGAGAAGCATGGCCAGTACCAAACATACTTAACTAACCTGTCTCCTTAGAATTATGCAGCAATTTAGTTTACCTAGACACACACAACCACACTCTGTTTTATTATTTTATCATTAATTTAAAATGTCTCATCTTTCCATTAATACATTTGTGATATTTCATCCTCATTCAAAATGGATAAACTCTGACCAAGCCATAAAGGCATAGATTTGAGTGGAGTATCCCTTTACTGAACCAAGGTTTTCCTCACAACATATCTCCATCTACAGTGACCGAGGGCTTCTCAAATCCACAGTATATCCACCTACAGCCTTGTGGTGAACCTGCATAAGTTACCACCACAGTTTTCTTTGCCAAAACCTTTAATTTCACTCTCACCCAGCTTTGACAGCCCTGGGAAATCCATGCTGTAAATTGAAAAAGGTCCTGGGAGAATTAAGTGGTTGGCTAGATTTCCTTTTTCACACAGCTGAACAAAGAAATGAAAGTGACACAAGGCTATAGTGTTAAGTAACAGCTTTGCCATGACCGCTAGAAATTCTGGAAAAGACTGCAGCTCACTAAATTAATTTCACTGGTAAATAACATATTAAACTACTGTAGACAAAAAAGTGTTCAATTTGACATGTGAAATTAATTTGTTTCAGATTTATTGTTTTGTAGACTTACTGCACAGGGATGTCTGCCAGGCCCAGAGCTCAGATGGTGAATATGCAACTGGCCATGTTCATTTTAATCAAGGAATTTGTGATCCAAGTCCAACAAATAATCTCTATAGTTCTTGGATGACAATTGAGCACAGATGCATTCGATGTACTGCTTTTAGATAAACTAGGTGGACTTTTTGATTATATATGCAAAACAATACCAACATTATCCTTTAGGCAACAAGAATGCAATCAATTAATTATTGTTAAATATTTAAAACACAAGTAAATAGAAAACATGAAACTATGATTTCAGAAAGAGAAAGAAATTCAGGGAAATTACATAAGATAACTTAAAATGTCACTTAGGGGCAATTTTCTCTCTTAGGAATTATAAAGTGCTAAATTGTAACAAGGTTAATTGTTGCCTTTTCAAAGATATTGTTTTTGAAAAAATGCGGTGCAGTTAGTGAACAGGTTACAGGACAGAACTGACACTTGTGCCCAAAGCTGACATTCAGACTCCCACAAAAGCACGTTGGTTAAAGCATCTATTAAAACAGGAGTTTAAAGAATTCTTATGTTGTGCTTTGCCTTTATTTGACAGCATTTGACTCAGGTAAAGGCTTCAAATTGACGTTGCAGTCGTGAACTGCACACAAACCTGTGAGAAAAATGCACAAGGAATCACTTGTAGCAATTTCCAGCTCCCTCACCAGTTGAGTAGTATCTTCTACAGAATTGGAGCTTATTAAAAGACATCATTCATTAAATTTTGATGAAGACATTCCATCTAAAACTTGATGACTCTCCTTGTGTCATTAGTCAGTAAAATATTTATGTTGCCACAATTAATCTTTTTTCCACACCCACATCTAAATGCTGTGTGACTTACTATATCTACACTGTATGTATGAAATTAGTTTTTATCTTAGCATGTTGCTGACTTGGACTTTAAAACTGTTTCATTAGCATATACTGTGCTGTTAAAATGGATTTTCCTTCTTTTTGATTTTTTTTATTTGCATATTTGTCACACTTAAATGATTCAGATCATCAAACTAATTTTAAAATTGCACAAAGATAACCCAAGTAAGTACAAAATGTTGTTTTTAAATGATGATTTCATTTACTAAGGGAGGGCAGGTTTGGAGAGCTTTTTTCCCTTAATAAATGAAATTATCATTCAGGGTTACTTGGGTTAATGTAATGTGTGACTTTGTGTAATATTGAAATAGTTTTAATACATTTTAATAAATACAACAAATACTGTGACAAAAATCTGCACGGCCAATATTCTCAGCAGAAGACTGCATTATAACCTCAAGCTTTAATAATGGCTTCAAATACACAGCTCTAGTGGCCTGGCTACACGAGCCAATGCACCACTGCCCACATAGCAGAGTGAGAAACTAACTTACAGTGGTGCTCACATTCAAATGAGCTGCTTAGCTTTTTCCCCAGACATTTAAAAAAAGTGAAATATTGGTTGTCAGTGTCAGCTAATGATCATCCCAGTGGCCTGAGGCATCAAATGAAAAAAGAGCTAATGACTATGCTTTATAATGAAACCGGACAAGGACAATATTGATTATATTACACACATGTTTCTGTATGCTGAATGTTTAGCTTTGACTTTTTATGCTTTGCTAACATGATCAAGAATTGTTTGCTTTTGTTAAACCATGGTCTCATAAACAGGTCTCCATTTTCAAACCCCACACTATGTGGGGAATCTAGAGAGAAGAACAACTAAAACATCCACCTCACCCCACAACTGCACACAGATTTTCCATTAAGTGCTAAGTGTTAAGTGCCTTAACACTCCTAACACCTCAGACAACGGCACTGTCAGATACATTTCTGCAAAGTATAATTGAAATTCTGCAAGAGTCCTAGAGATACAGATACAACTGTTCACTCATGCTAACTGTTTGATGCTAGAAACTGGCTTAAGTATATATTTTTTTCTATGTGCTGTATAAAATATTGGTGCTCTGTCAGGGTGATTTATATAAGAAAATATAACAAATGTGTATACAGTTACATGTGATAGAAAAGGACTATTGTTTGAGGGAGGTTTCAAGAAAATGATAAATAAAAGATGTAGAGTATGCAGCTGATGCAAGCAGGTGTTCACTGCTATACGTCAATAAAAGTATCCATATTTACTGCAGCTATAGTACTGCAGCTATAGTATTCAGTAGTCGGTTTATATTGTGTATAGATTGATAAATGCATACTAATTCACATACTGTACATGCAATTTACTTTTGAGATTTGGGATATTGTTGTGTAAAGCATTTCTCACATTGTTCAATTTGTATTTAAAAGTTGTTTTCCTTATGCATATAAATAAATTGTGTATTGTTTGTAGTCCCACTTGCCTCAAATTGTAACACAATCACAATAAACAATATTTATTTTTTACACTGTAAACAGGTCATTGAAAGTAAGCATGTAGCTGTTGAGACATCTGGACAGAAATATTTAGAAAGAAGGTGGTGACATCCAGGAGAATAAAGGGAGCACATAAGGCACATGAAGTCTAATATGAGTGACAGGCATAGCTGAGGAGAAAGTGGGGAAATTCAGCCTATATACCCGAAGAGGCGTATGCCAGCACAAGGGATAATGATGGGAGATGGGAGACTCCTCTGTCTGAAGCAGCAAGAGCACAGTAACCGTACACTGTGTTCAATGTGTTTTACCAAAGTAAACATCTCCCCCATAAAACACCAACATCCTTTATCCTGTTGCTTGTTCGAGGTTTCTGCTTGTTAAACAGAATGGTGAGTGTGTGTGTACTGTAGGTATATCAACAGAGCAAAAGACCGGAGCTGACACAAACTGGCAGACTGCAGCTGTCAAATAAAAAACATGTTTGCAAAAAGTTTCCTGAAATAGAAAAAAAATCCCTGTGTAAAGTAAGGTGACTGTGTGTTTTTTTAATCTTTTAGACTGGCCTTAAAGTAGGATTTGTATTTGTGGTAGATATGAGCCTTTTTAAGCTGATCCAGACATGGCTGTGACACCACCAATTCACCTAAAACCCAATCTTGTCACTTCCACATAGCTACATTTACTCAGTCACAATGGACTTCTGCCACTGCCATCACTGACCTCGTCATCATATTAAATGTTTTTGACACAATGGGGCAGATATTCTGATTTGACATAGTATAATCAGCATTGGGAGAGAAAAAGTTTTATCAGGTTTTTACTGGACAGCGACAAAATATACATTAGGATCTGGACAGAGTCTATCTGTTTGCAGAAAGACAGATGTGTGCATGTGTGTTTCCCCTCACAGGCAGACAGGAAATTGCAGCTTCTGAAAGTAATTGGGCTCTGGAGCTTGTCCACAGACTGGGCCTGACTTTTCTCTCAAATTTATACATACAAATACATTAAAATATGCAAGCTTTGCGGTTTTCTTCCATTATATTTTCCTGTCTTTTCCCACTTCTCAATCACTTTTTAAATCCTCCTCCTCGTTCTCCCCAGTTTGTCTCCAGACTGAAAGGAGAGAGTTTGGAGAATGAAAAAGAGAGTGGTGGAAAAAGGCAGGGTGTGGGTGTAAAATATGGATGGATCACGCTGTGAGGGTTTGGACTTTTTGAGCACTGAAACAAGATGGGGAAGAGGCTGGGAGGGGGAGAAAAGGGAGAACATAACAACCTAAGAATATGAGACTTACCTCTTGCAGCAGACAGTGCATACTGTGATCTATAGGAGTCTATTAGGTGAGTCAGAGCTGAGCAGTGAAAGCAGGGACACAATGGGAAGTGAGGGTAGGAAAAAGAGGAAGAGAGAGGAAAAGAAGGTAGAGGTGGATAAGCTAACTGTTAAAAAACCACAAAACTCCACATTTTGTTGTGAAAGACAAAGAATAAAATGGAAACCATATTGTTTTCATTGAAAACCTCTAATCTCCTGAAACATGGTAACTAAACATTTAATTCAAAGGTAATGGAAGACACGAGGTGTTTACACAAATGTAGTGATACCCAATTTATGTTTCTCAGTTTATCTGATCCCTCCTCTCGACCATATTTTCAGAGGAGTTATATGCACCAGCTTTCTAATGGGAGAAAATTACCTTGCAGTTGTTATAAAAATCCATCTTCTCATTTCTGTTGTGTCTCCACCACCTTGCTCCAGTAAACAATCGCATCACTTCTTTCAGAAGTTCTTGACAATGATATACCCTCATAAATGGCAAGTGATTTAGTTTAATAGTAAATTCAGTACAAGAGATCTCGTGATCTCCTTCTTATATTGGTGGCTATTTGTCATTGAGATGGTGGATGGATTTAAGTCACATGTCCATCATTTTCTGGTACATGTTTCCGACCCAGCATGCACTTCACAAATGTTTGATTTTCCAAAAAATTTCCAAATGACGTTCTTCATGAAGTTCTTTTTAGGAATAAATTTCAGACTCACATAACTAAACATCACCATATGACAGATTCTTATAACGGGAAGGAATTAAAAAAAATACTGTATGATATGATGGGGATGGGTGGAGATGGAATTATTCTTTCCCCACAATCAAGCATAAAGGAAGATACAGGGAGATGATTGGGGAATGCTTGGCTTATCTATCTAGCCACTTATTTGTGTCACATTCTCTCTGTTCTTCCTGTATGTCATAGTGCCTCTATGTCTCCTACTTTACTAACTTATTTTAAGTAGTTCAATGACACATAACAAACTCCACAGAAGGGGAAGAAAGACTGGTGTATTTAGTTTGGGTATTTTTTTTTGCGTGGCTCTGTACACTTCTTCCCAAAACTAATTATTTTCATCATGTTACTGAACATCACTAGGGAGTCAGCACAATTTCAGAAAACATGGCTGCTATTCAGTGTGACATTATCATAGACTTTCACACACACACACACACACACAATGAATGTCTAATCTCAAAGTTTGCATAAAGTAAAGACTTTCCATTATTTTCCTTTATAAACAAGGAAAAGAAATTGCACCAAAAAACATGTTATTGTCTAAATTGTAGGCAAGTAGTAGACAAAATTGTAGTATGTCACATAATTATTATGGAGTGGTAACAACACTGTGACCTCAAACCAACCTTCAAAGTACACTGTTCACCTCTCATCAGCAAGTGACAAACAGTTGAGAATGAAAAATCAAATCTGAGGCATTATTGACCTGTCCCCAGAATTGAAGTGCACATGTCTCTACCTCTCATCATAATAGTCCAGCAAGTTTACACTTTCTAAGTGATTTCCCATCAGTTCTTGCCCAGCTGTTGTATATTTGAGATATTGACAACCTGGTGGGTGACTTAAACACAGCCTTATCTGATCTCCTGGATTCAGTTGCGCCTCTTACTACCAAAACCAGAAGGTTAAGGCGGTCTACACCCACATTACTCTCATTTAATTAGTAACAACAAACATAATGCAAGATTTCTCTTTGACACAGTCGCCAAGCTAACTCAAAAGAAACCCTGCCTTAACTCCTCCTTGTCATCCATTACAGAAGAGGCTGAACATTACATTGAACAGCAGATTGGTGTTGTTTTAATAACATTCGAGGCCATATCATATAAATCACTATCTAAACTAGTGATGGCCTCTAAACCTACAACATGCACACTTGATCCTCTACCTGCTAAACTTTATAAGGATCTTTGTCCAGTCTTAGGACCCACCATGCTGAATCTTGTTAATTTATCACTTTCTACTGGCATCATCCCCACTAGCTTTAAAGCTGCTGTGGTTAAGCCCTTATTGAAATAACCACATCTTGATCCAGAGTCACTTAATAACTCGACCAGTCTCTAACCTCCCTTTCTTCTCCAAAAATTTGGAGAGAGTTGTAGCTAAAGAGCTTTCATCTCACATATCTATCTTTCTGAACCCTTTCAGTCTGCTTTCTAGTCTTTTAATTTGTCTGAAATGGCACTGACTAAGGTGGTAAATGATCTATTACTACACATAGATACAAATTCCACATCTCTCCTTCTCTTACTAGATCTTAGCGCAGCTTTTGACACAATAGATAATTGTATACTTTACTTTACTTTACTTTTACTTTAGTTCATTTGGCAGACGCTTTTATCCAAAGCGACTTACAAGGAGACACAAGCAAATTACAATTCGGGTTCTGTAACTATGAGTTACTTCCAACTAAGAGCTATATACTTCTTGATCAACTTGAAAATCAATTTGGTGTCTCCGGATTAACGCTTGCTTAGTTACAATCCTACTTGCCTGAAAGAGCACAATCTGTTTATTACAACAACACCACATCAACATTTGCTGATGTGAAATTTGGAGTACCTCAGGGGTCGGTTATCGACCCTCTCCTCTTTTCTCTTTTTATATCACCCATAGGTAAAATTATACACAGTAATGGAATTAACTTTCACTGTTATTCGGATGATACACAGCTGTACATTCCCATAAGGGCTGATGACCTGTCAGAGATTAAAATCCTGTTTGTCTGCTCTCAAAAGCTGGATGTCACACAAGTTGCTGGTCATCAGCCCGCCTTGACAGCGTCTCAGGTTTGATCAGTTCACCTTAACTCTTGACAGCTGTGTGATTTCTCAGAGCTCTACAGACAAAAATCTCGGTTTCACATTTAATAAGGTTCTCTCTTTTAAACAGCACATTAAAGAGATTACTAAGACTGCTTTCTTTCACCTACATAAGATAGCTAAAATTCAGTCTTCTCTGTCAATGACAGATGCAGTGACTTTAATTCATGCCTTTGTGGCATCCAGACTTGATTATTTTGTGCTGTTCTTGGGTATTCCCCAAGCCAGTGTTAAAAGTCTTCAACAGTCCAGAATACTGCTGCTAGAATTTTAACCAAAACCAGGACATTTCACCATATTTCACCTGTCCTGGCTTCTTTCCATTGGTTCCCTGTTGGTTGGGGGGGGGGGGGGGGGGGGGGGGGGGGGGGGGGGGGGGGGGGGGGGGGGGGGGGGGGGGGGGGGGGGGGGGG
>JAUYWH010000002.1:11287416-11355647 GCA_034779795.1 Ctenopoma multispine
GTGGGCTTCTCTGCTGTTTGTTTCCGTGAAAGAAGAATGTCAAACTTTTTGGTTTGCCTCTCCTTGCTTTTCCTGTGCCATCTGTGCCTTTTGGACAAATTCAATGGCTGCATCCATTGCATCCTTGGGAAGGATGTCACTCAGTTTCTTGTGGAGGAGGTCTAACCTGTGTCTAAAATTGTTCGTGCTGAAGTTGACCTGTCTTATCCTTTCAGTGTTCTATTTATTTCTATTAAATATATTCTATTTAAGATACACTGAAATTTGGAACATTTGGAGTGCAGTATGGTATCTTTACATACTCCAGATGGCATAAATAAATAAAATCAGTACAGCCTGTCTGTGATTGGGATCATAGCCACATCATTCACTTTAATGAAAATGAGGAGAAAGCAATGAAATGTAAGGAAATGTAAGCAGGAACCAATTAACAGGAAGAGCATAAAGTAGAGCATTACGCAAGTCACCGTACGCAGGATATAAAGGTTAACAGCTAATGCGTGCTTACTCCAAAACATATTACAGTCATCATCATGCATTATAGAAGAGTTAGACAGCATATGTTTGCAGGCAAACACAAACAAGCAGACACACAGAGGCGCATGCACCCAACTGTAATAATAATTTGCAAGTGCTCATAAACCCCCTGGGGAGGAACATAACAGTTGATTAACTAGCTATCAGGCCCTATGAAGTTCTACTGCTAATTTATGACAGCCATTATCACCACAGCCAACACACATAACACCACTGTCTACATCACTCTCCCAGGCCAATATACAGTAGAAGAACTAACTGAAAGGTTCTTCAGAATATTAGTGCCAGGTTGTGAAGTGAATAAATACATCTTGTTGACTTAGTGTGTAGGATTTAAGCACAGAGCAATTAATGGCAAACACATCTTTTTCTTGTTGCTAGTTATCATGTTATCAGTTTCTGCTCATTCTAGGCTTGCTGAGCAGCCGCTGGCTCTAATATCATATTGATAATATAGACATGAAAGTGAGTTACACTCCCCCACCGCTCCCTTGTTTTGGCGGTGCACATAATCAACAATAGCATTTATGCATTATGCACGTGTTTAAGAACAGCTTTTTCTGCTCATGTACACCGAAGGTTGGATTAAAAAGTTTGGTTCAGCTGAATGCTGTGACCCCCCCTAAGCTGGAAGTCTTGCCTGTATGAAAGTATAGCTCCCACAGAGCTGCAGATGATGTTAGCATTATCAAGCCAGAAAAAGATGGAGATCTATTCTTCTGCAGAGTAAACATAACAGATGGGCACGCTGAGAACGTTACTGCAGGGCTACTGCTACTGTCCCACAGACACAGACCAGTGAGCCCATTGTAGTAAGGCCACTAACTTAACTACAAAACCCACACAATGACTGTGTAAAAAAACAACAACATCCGTCTACTGTCAAAGCCAAACTGTCTTTCCAGCAGAAAAAGAGGAACCAACTTTAGCTAACAGTGACTCTTAGCTCTGAGTCTGTCCATGATCCTTCACATCTGTGTTGCATTTACTAAAAAGTGAGGGTGTAGTTTATCTACTAAAGGATAAATTCACAAGCTCCATAAAGGGACACAAAAGTGAATACTGTGGCCTCCGAGCTCAAAGTCACTTGTTTTGCAAGTGCACTTTTTATGGACATATTATAAAACAGGTGTTTTCTTTGTTGAATTGATGAGACCTCCATTATCACAAACCTCCCACTCTGTTAATAACCAGACAGCTACAAAAACTCTCTGTTGTTTACCTATTTGTTCATGACTGACAAGCCTTTGCTTTCAGCAGCAAAAAAGCAATTCAAGCCACACAAGGTTCTGAGATACACATTAACTTGCTTCCAGTGTGACTGTAGTTGTTTTACTTTATTATTCCGTCACTTTGGAGAAACAGAGGACGAATTTAATTTGCATCAACAGCAGGGATGTCCCTCTGTTCACATTCACACACGCACAAACCACAGTCAAAGTTAAAGGTAATTTACCTTATTTGAAACGATTTTCAGTGCCAGAGCAACTGTGGCTGCTGCAGTTAAATTTTAGTTATGGAAGAACACACAGGACATTAGTGTGTTTGTCAGACTGCAGCACAAAAATATACAGAACTCAAACTTTCACTGTACCTCTCAAAGCAATTTAACAAAGGTCTAAGGAAGAAAATCAATTGCCAAAGAACTTGGGACTTACTTTCCTCACAGCACACGAGGGGAAAAACCATGCAAAAACAAAAGATGAGTCTTACATTGTTACCCAGTGTGGTTGATAAGACACAATACTTACACCCTCATCTGGCTGCTACTAAAATAAATAACTTTAGTGCATTTTTGATGTCCACAAGACTTAATCATCCTGAAAAAACAGTGGTTCTTTGGTGATACAGAAAAAAATAAAGCATTCTGTCACAAGTAATAATTATTTCTTTAACTTTAAAAAAAATGGAGACTGGATTAAAACGTGTCTTTTTTTTTTTGGTTTAAGTTATATCTTAGGTCATCATAGGTCTTTGGTTAAAGTTATACTGTGAATATAAAACACTAATCCTAAATCATTTTCATAAACAAATATTTATTCTGCTACTTTTAAATGTAGCCTAGTTCTCTACCGTGGGACAGCTATTGATTGAAATGCCAACTCTGGAATAAATGATGGCCCACTTTACTGTACCTGCTGAGGCATGTCCCTGTGTAGTAATCCCTGTGAAGTTCAATCACTTTAGTTTCGTAACGCCAGCATAAACCTTCAAATTCACCTGTATGTAGATCAGTAAGTGAACATCACTGTTCGTAACACCATAATGTTCTGTGCTACTTCTTACTAATGTCAATTTACTGTGTATTTTAGAGATGTGCTTTCAGGTTGTGTCAAGTTAATGATTTTTTTTAATGCTATCCATTTGTTTGTACAAGTTCTGAACATAAAACAGGAGTCACGTAGAGGCACCATCATGACATTTTTCCTTTTAAATACTGTAACAGTTACAATACTGATCGCATTTATGTCCTGTTTTTGTCCATATTGACCTTCTTGACAAAACCATTATTAGCACTAACAAACCGACACGTACAGGTTAACACATAGAGATAGCACCTACTTTATCAATACAGTAGTAACACTTATTTACTGTAGCCTCTCCCTCTACAGTAAAGTATTTCAGTATTTAATCCTTGATTGACTTTGGCTTTTAAACGTTGATCCATGCAGCTCTTTTCCTTCTCTGCAGCTCCAGCCATTTCTCTCTCTCTTCCTGACGCTCAATCAGGATTCCAATAGCATCCTCCCACTGGGGGTAGATAAGTGTGGCTGTTGTGATAAGAAGCTGGGAGAGAAAACAATGAAATCTGTCTCCATCTCCTCCCACTGTCACAAGCAGTTACGATCCACTAGTGGATATGAAATACTAGATACACCAGCATGGCTGCTATCGCTGATCTACAGAGGATGCTGATGTTATTCCTGCACATATCCGAAGTGTTTCTAGTGATGAAAGATGAAAGGGGTTGAGATCATAGTCATAGTTATGGTGATCAATTAACCTGTTTCAAGAGTTTGAGGATTAACAGGTTTAATTTTTCTGTGGTGAGGTTTATCTTTTAGATTAGTTTCCTCGGGGTGCATGAAACCTAATCAAGATCTATTTAATGTATTTTGCTCAGATATTATCCCCATAAAATACACTGTTTGCAGCAGTAGATGTTTGTATTTCCATACCTAATTAGTCATTGATCTTATTCTGCTGATGCTTTTTGAGTATTGATCCCATTTGCAGCGGGACACACAGTTTAGTTTGAAACTGCTTATATCCCAAAGGTTGCTGAATAAACAATAAAACACAATGCTCACTGAAATTACATTTATTAGTATTATTATCATTGATTTAGCCTTACCCATAGACTTGCTCTAATTTACTTTGTCCTGGCTTTACAATACCTGAAGTAAGCATAAAGGTCACAGTGAATCTTTCAACAAGGCTAACATCCATAACAACATTTGTGACAATCCAAGACTGATTCATTACTCAGCTGAAATTCTGTTAAATGCAGGTGCATACAAGGCAAGTACCTGTGGTCAAACAGTGTAACAGAAAGAGACTGTATTAGAACACCAATGTTCTAAAGAGCTTTTGTAACATCTATTTTTTGACTTTCTCAAGTTATGAAACAGGCTCACTGAAATAAAACAAGGCCATGCAGTTGGTGACAGTAGTTCAATTGGTAGATCACTTGTCTACAAACGTCCGGTTCAGGGGCTTGATTCCCCGTCCCTTAACCAGAAGTCAAAGCTCTCAGTCAGTTTTGTAACATTTGCCATCTTCAGTGTCTTGATCGCTGCAGTAGAGAAGACAAGAGACGCTTTTCTTTCACAATTTGTAACATGGGCCATTTTAAAATTGGTCCTGACAAGAGACATTATACCAGTTTACTTCCAGTGTTAGCATTAGCTCACCAGTGTGTATCCATATCACACAACTCCTTGTACTATTTAATAAAGTGAAAAAGTGAAAAAATAAAATCTTTAATTGTTGACAATGGTGTAACTAGGCTTTATGCTACAAATATAGTGCATAATAATATGACACAGGTAAAACACGGTAAAACACAGTTGTCAGGGTGTGTTGATCTTGGAATAAATGCGATTTTAAAGTGACATATCCTGACATACTACTTTAGGAAACAATAGGTGCAGGTGTATTGATGAATCTGCTTTTTGCATGTGTTATACTTCACCGTGTAATTAGGAATCATACTCTATTCAAGAAAACTTTCAGCTCACCTGCTTTCCTTTTGCATGACCAGTGGGCAGTCTACCACCTGCTCTCCAGCTTCTCACACTATCCTTATTCATTTATTTGTGGTAGAGGTATTATTTTATTTATTAGGGCCTTAAAATTGAAGTGCTTGCTAGATCACAGATTTGATCCCCTGTTCCTGAAACGTGTTGGCAAGTGCTGACAAATCTTGTCACCCGTCTGATGACACCTGCTCCAAGATAATTGCTTTCAAAGCAGCCGATGCCTTGCTACTATTCCTCTCATCTTTTCCATATGCACTCTCTCTTTCTGTCTGGTTACTCAACCACCTTAGTCAGGATATAGGCTACACATTTCCCCAAACTTATTATTATTATTATTCTTTGATACCATTCTACAGACTTCCACTTTCTCAGGCACTCTGACATATATTACCATAATTTTCTTCATTTTCTCTCTTCAGTTTCTTCCCACATTATAAAACAGAGAAGCTTTAGACTTTCCTATTCTTTATCTCTCTAATCCAGCCTGGAATCCACAGCTAGAGAAGAATATTATTTGCTTTATGCAATATATCTTTTTCATAGCATGTTGCCTTGCAATAGCAGGAGTGCACAGGTAACAGTAATTCATTCACATTACAGTGACCTCAAATAACAGACATGATACCAGCTCCCTGAAACAGTTTTATCAGTTGGAGATGAAATGCTGTGTATTTTAATGTTCATGACGATATGAAATTCAACTTGAACAGTGCATTTTATCAATATCATTAATCTCCTTTGCATTAGGCACAAACAGGCTTCTCCTCTGACTGTATAACCACTGCTCACAAGGAATTGTCAGATGCTCCACTGCAGCACAACACATTTAAACCTCTGGTAAAAGGTCTGAGGAACTCAGACAAAGTCTCTCATGAGCTTTCCTGCTGATCCTGACATGAGTCCACTCTTGTGAGTTTTTGTGTTTTTAAGCTCCCCCTGAGTCCCCCTTTTATTCCTCTTTAATCCTGCTATAACCAACCATCTGCTTTATTTTGAAGCATTAACATTTTCACAGGGTGATTTCTCTTCAGTAATACATTTGTTCTCAGTGGGAGATTTGTTTAAAGATTTTATTTTGTTGACAGTGTGCTTAATGTTGTTTTTTTTCCATCCAAGAGCTGAGAAGAGAGTTATTTTCTTCCTGTATCCCAAATATAAAATAAGTGACTATTACTTAATTTGACTCTCTATAATTACTGTATATTAAGACAATGTATAACATAGTTTTAATTATTGAAAAGTTGTCAGATTATATTTCCACATGTAACAAAATTCATAAACATATTTAGTTTAATTACATTTTTTTCATTTATTCCTATAAAGAACCCCACTACTTATTAACTCTGTTGAGGTGCTGCCTTGACACCCTAAGGCAAAAATAGTAGTATATACCCTTCTTGCATAATGATAGTTGCAATATAAAGAGAAGAGGTCACGGTCAATCCTGTATCTCTGCTGTCAGATAATATAATGGAGGTGCTGCATACTGAATGTGATACAACTTTTGAAAGTAGCCTGATCCACCTACTTGCCACACTATAAAAAACTACATGGAAGAAGAAGAAATTAAGAAATGCCTAACTTCTACATACGACATATGATCAGCAGCATCCTGCATGTTGGTAGGAAGATACAATGAGTCACATATTTGGGGTTTATTATCAGCCTATGCACTGTACCTTCCAGGACCTTTGAGCTTATGTATCATCATGGCCATAACCTGTAGAGAAATGTACCTTGTACAAACAGACATGGGGCTATGACACATCTACAGCATGAACTTCACAGGAGAACTGTAAACATCCTCCTTGGAGCCCATTTCCACCATCACTGCTGGAGGTCACAAATCCTGCTATAACTGCTCAAGATCTTTACAGTCGTGATTGCAATACTTTCTAGTCTTTACACAGTATTCAGTTATTAACGGTTACTTCACATTTGCATGCACAAATAATCTTTTAAAAGCCATTGTTTTCTACCAGGGATTTCTTTGACATTTATTTCTTTGCAACATCTGAAAACACGATTCATTCTTACATTAAGTGTTTCTACCCTATGGTGTTGATTGAACCTCTTTTTTGTTTGTGTCTTTGTTCTGCAACTTCTTCCTTTTATCTTTCTGGGTTGTTAGATGTCAGTTTGGGAGACGAGAGATGGCTATGCACTTGTGTCTCAATTTAACAGAACAGGGAACGGTGGCTGCACTTTTGTGGCACACACTCCACATCAAAGTGGTAACACGTAAACACTCACTTGTTGGGAAAATGCAAGAGAGAACCATCTGGGTAGAGCGAAAGCAAAACATGTACAAGAGCTCAGTCAGCAGCATGTCATTAATAACAATGCAAACAGAGCAGATGTGCTACTGTCTGCAGTTCACTGTGTACTTGTATTTTCTTGCAGTGGATGAAACAGAGGGAGCATGCTGATCTGTAAACTCACAAGTAATTAATGAGCCCACTGTGCATAACAGGGATGTGAGAGGGAGGAGAGAAGGACAGAGGGATGAGAAGAATTAAGGGCCTCAATGAGGAAGCTGTGTTTAATTAGACTCGTACAGACGACTGGCCATCCTGTGGGACCTGCCAGTCCTTCACAAACTGTTACACCAGTTACCATTCTGCTGAGAGAAGAACACATAAATGAAGAGAGGACAAAGATGTGAAAAGGAAAGCGATTGGCAGGCATTTAGTGTCCAAGACTCTAAGCTGGCAGAGCACATTCAGTAATGCATGTTGCATTCACAATATCCCAGATTTAAAATTACTTTTCCTGCATTTTCTGTTAAAATCATGTTTGCAAATTCATATTGCTGTGGCTGTAACTTCTACTTTCTCTCAGGCATATTTTTAGAGCAAGGACTGCTCCAACTGTTCCTGTTGTTAAGCTGTGAGTTTACACCCATGTTTGCTCTGGTACAGGCTGGGCAGCGCTCAGTCTTCATCTGGCCGACAAGCACACACAGATGGAGGGACATGTCTCAGAGACTGTCACTCCTGGACAGAGATGTCCTAGAGCTTTTTGAAAAGGTGTGACGCTGAACTCACATTATGACACAGACTTCTTCTCACTTACTATCTCAGCAGTGTGTATCAAAATCTCAAAAGCAATCTGAAGATGTACAAATCTGTGCCCTATTTCGGAGATATTAAATCTTTGGTACATTACGGAATTTACATGGAGCATTAAAAAACTTTAGATGTTTATATTTTAGTATAAGAGAGACTGTGGTCTCAAAAACTGTACTTTTGTCTCTCAACTACATTAGTGCCTTTTGGGGAAAATGGAATACAACCACTTTTTCATAAGCATCTTAACATCTGAGAGTGCTGTTCCAGGTGCTTGCACACATCAACTCTGCATGAATGCAGTCTTTCTATTATGCCTTGTTCCTCTTCAGATTTGTCTTTGATTGGTGCTGTCTGCTTCAGTCTCATCCCATCTATACCTCTGCAGCTCAAACCATTTTTTTGTTTCTCATCCTACCAGATAAGAAGAAAGGCAGAGGTAAGGAAATGGAAGATGAGGGAAAGGCAGAAAGGCAAAAAGGAGGCAGGTAGGGAGGTCAAGGAGACAATGGAAAGACGTAAGGACAAGTAGAAGTTAATGGCAGATTAAAGACTGATCCAAGGTTGACTCACTGAAACAACAATGGAAATAAAGATGAAAATGTGCGAAGCAGGAAGACAAATGAAGATAATGAAAATCTGGGGCAGATGGATGGGACAATAACATGGAAAGAAGAAAAGGTTAATGGTAAATGTAATAAGAGAGTGCCAGAGAAGCAATGAAGCAGATAAGAAAATGTTGGGAAAAAAAGAAGACGGAAGTGAAGGAGAAAAGAATAAAGGAAGGAAGTGAAAGGTAGGAGGGGCAAAAGTCACCAAAAAGAAAAATAGAATGAAAAACATCAATTTTTTCTTCTCTCTTTTACCAGTACTGACAGACTTGTGAGCTGCCGCAACAGATTGGCATCACATTCCAGGTTAGACAAGTGGCCACTCTGTGTGACTGATAACACAAACCCGAATGGCAGCCACCCACAGGAAAACAGTTACACACATCCACAGTCCGACATGATGGAGCTCATACAGATGCATTTGCAAGAAATGTGTGAGCCCATGCACTTTGAAAAGAAAAAGACAAGAGCATAGAAGAGCAAGAGTGCAGCAGTGTGGAGAGCAGCGGGAAGTGAATGAGAACGGGAGGTGACAGAGGGCGGTTGCCGAGGCAACCAGGCCTCTGGTGACAACTGCCTAATCAGTGGGTGGACAGTCAGATACCCAGGGTGGTTCCCCAAAGACATATGCTCATTTCCCCTGTAGATCACTGGAACAGTTTTCCATGAATGATCAAAATGTGACTTTTGACACAGTGCTGAAGCTGTAACTCTCCACACACACACACACATGTACACGCACATCATTAGGAACAATATACTGTATGCAGAGTGCAGACCCTTGTTTGTTTTTTGTAGGGTAGATTACAATCCTCACCCTCACCAAACATAAGAGCTTCTGAGAAGATATGGTGATTATGTTGCTTTTATTGTCATTATCTTAATTTTTTTTTTTTTACCTGATCAAGTTTACAAGAACACTTAGACAGTATAAAACTTAATGAGGCTAATATGTAAAAAGGAATTGTCAGTGTATTACAAAATAGTGGATCCAAATTCAAACCAGAGCAGAGGAGGCAGAGGTAAAAATATATACATGTACAAAAACCCAGAGGAAAAATGACAAGATAAACAACAAAAAAAAAAAAAACTAAATAAAACTTTCAAAGGCCACCAACAAGGCTACTACAGAGCAAGAGGTTCTAAGCATGAGCAGGGGGAAAAAGACCTTAACTAAACAACAGGAGCCTTGGCACATGACATGGAGCAAACAAAAACATAGCAGGAATCAAAAAACACAAATCAGAACAGGAGCAACCATAAACACACGAAACTCAGTCCAAGAACCAACTAACATGAGCTGACATCCAGTAGGTCCATCACAAATTGGGTCACTGATTTAAGATGTCAGACATTCTCATCATTATTTGTTGCTGTCTGCTCTGCTGCTACCTGTGAATGCCATGCTTGTTAGTCTCACTTTTATGCAGCGTGTTTTTTTGGATGACATGGATCTCACTTTCCGAACTTTAATTCCAGCGATCAGTGATCCATCTGATCGACCTGGGGTGTAGCTGTTTCCCTCATCGCTTTAGTCTGGTAGAAATTAAATGTCTGCCTGCAAATCTGGCAGTTTGAGCCATGAGATCAGTTCCTATTTTGTATGGTCGTAGTCATGAATATGTGTCTTAATACAGTCCTGCACCACCTGACTTATAACGAGACATTTTGTCATATGTGAATTACATCATTACTATTTCAGCAAGAGGGAAAGGGAAAAGGGAAACTTCAGGATGTAATGGATTTTGCATTACATGCTGAAGGTTGCCGCCTTAAGTAAAAGCACATGAGCTTGCAGCACAATCTGTATTTTTACTGGCAGTACTCAGGACATTCTGGATGCTTTTTTATCCTTTTTATCCTTATGGAAGCCACTGTTTTGAAGATGTTAGGACCATGGTCCTGAGAGCCAATGAGGGTCCAGGAAATATATTTATCTCCCATAAAACCACAACTTGCACAACTTTTTACTTTAATGAAACTGGGGTTAATTGGATCTTCCTTATCACCTTCTTAGCACAGCAAATGTCTTCTCTTGTAAAAAAAACTTGTTTCCTATGGTTTCTTTACATTCTTTTTCAAAGCAGTTAAGACACATGTCCTCTACAGACCCCAAACTTTACTGGTTTAACTGTGTCAAAAGAAAAATGACTATTTACATGTGCTAGACAGTACTTGTGTAATTATGAACATCTAATTCAGCTATATAAAAGTCCCTGCACAAAATTCTTCCATCAACAAGTCTTTATCCATCTATCTATGTCAGGTGCGAGACAATATCAATATGACAACATAGTATTAAATCTATTTTTTCTCTAAGAAAGGATTTTTAGAAAATGCCAAGTAATATTTGAGATACCAGTATAAAAGCAGACCCATACCTAGATGTCTGCAGAATTGTCCACTGTCATTACAGTAATTATGAGATTGAATTGTGTATTGCAACCTTAATTCTATAATACCTTTTATCTTGACCCTATCCATTATCTAGTGACACACTCCAGTGCTCTGCTACCTGCAATTTTTAGTCAGAAGCTTGTGCTGCAGTTTTTTACAGTAAATGTGCTTTAATGCTGATAGATTTTATGTGCGTGCCTGAAGGCACCGATTACATATGGTAATGTACATTACAGTCGTATCCTGGTGAGAGATCTCAGAAAGGGCCAACATGAGCGGCATGGTCTGCTCTCATGAGCTGTCAGATTAAGGATTACCATGGAGCCCCATTAAAACTCAAAGCAGCACAGTTCCACTTCCTGCTCTCCCATGAGCTGTTTGTAAACCTGTCAGAGAGACGGAGTATCAAAACTATGAGAGGGAGGGGAAATTGGTGTAGCTACACAGTTACAAGGAAAGGGGAGAAAAGAGTAGAGAATAGGAGGTGGAAATAAGAGAGAGGAACAATGGGAGATGAATGGCACATTATCAGTTACTTACACAACAGCTTCCAAAACCAATCAGACTGGTGTCACATTTCAACACTGTACTCCAGAGGTTGGAGTGGGAATTTTAATTCTCAGACAAAAGAAAGAAAGAAAAAACTCAAATGAATTGGAAAGGAAATTATAATTACTCCTTAATATTAAGGGATCTCAAAATGAATAATTTCAAACACTTGATACAATTTTAATATAATTTAATACTGCTGGGATCAAATGAAATACCAAGAGAAGCTTAAAAACTCATAAAAGTACAATTGGAAGTCATAATAAGCAGCTTATCATATCACAGTAGCCAATGGATCTCAGTTGTCTATTGTTTTTACTGGTAGAGCGAAAAAACGCAAAACCAGAGGTAATAAAAAGACAGGTATGATCAAATAAATCCTACATACAAGTATATTGAAAGTATAAGTAAGTGCATCAGATGTATTTCTTGAGTACATTTACAATCTCAGCTATTGCTACCACTAAGGACACACTCACTGACAAATATTCATCGCATCCCCTGACCCTGACACAAGAGAACCACAACTGTTGACCAAAGGTAAACTGCTTAAATGAGAAAACTGTCCTTATGCAAAAACTTAACTTTCTACAAAGTGATCTCAGACCTCATTTACATCTATTGTTTTGAGAAGTGAAACAAGACACACATCAGCTGCATTTTGTAAAAGTTAAAAACTGTTCTAAAACCCTCAGAACCCTTCAGAACAATTAAGGTTTAGTGTCGACATGCATGCAGCACCTCTTCCACAGCCTCTATCTGTACCATGCACAGTAATGTTATGTTGTGTTGACAGATGTGAAGGGGTGAAGGGTTCAGTGACAAAGAGAAGAAGAGGGAGAGAATTTCATGATGAAAGTAAACAAAGACGCCTGTGACCAGTGTGCATCACATCATCAGTTCCATGAGCTGCATTTCGTGACTCTGCTGATTGTCTGCCATCTGGAAGAAGAGGATACTGACTAGGAGTGGGAGATGAGCAGAAAGTCCCCGTGGATGTGACATGATGTTGAAGCCGACACTTCCTTGTGGCTGAAATCACCAGCAGAAGTGAGAACCAGAAATCCACTGAAGCTTTTGCTCCCACAGGGCCGGCTCGCCAATCCAGTGTGAGAAAACACTCAAAATGTTAAAATCCAATCCTTCACCTCTTCTGCTTTTACTGACCAGAACATACAGTGGCAAGAAAGGATACACAAACCATTTGGAATTATGTATAAATTGTGATGGATTGGATTTAACAAGCACTTCTGTTACCTGCAGAGAAGACGACCATTTTTCATTGCAGAGCTGCTTCACCTCAGCCATTCTAACATCCCATGGTTTAAAGGCTCTGGGCTCTGACTGTGCTAGTTCAGAAATGTTTATTTTCCATGTTTGAAGTCATTTTCTGCATCACACGCATTGACACTGTATTTTTTTAGTTACTGTGAGGAATTCCTTGCACAAAAAAACATATTTTTGCATTTCTTTTTTTTATATTTTCCTGAGCATTCACAACATGCAGGCTAGTGGTCACTGCAATCCCGCCTTGTTCTTCTCTTACATCAATGTTTTACTGCCCCCTAGTGCACAGAAATTATAACTACAACTCTAACATGAGGATCACATAAATTGAGTTAATACTGTATACTGTGTTGTTCTTGAGTTTCAACAATAATGACTGAGCTTAATCTTATTATTATTATTATTGTTGTTATAATGAAATTTTCTACTCTAATAACTATGTGTAACTTGCTTGAATTAAGTGTAAATGAACCCTGGATGTAGTATCACTGATTCCACATTACAACTTTTTTAACTTTGTCATCAACTTTCCATTATGAAATTTATTATGGTTTCTGACAACGGAGCTTCTCAGCCGAATGTACCATTCTTCTAAAGCCTGGTTTATATAGCAGGTTCCATACACAACACTGTAATTCAAAGTACTTCACATTCACACAGAAGCCGTTTTGTAAGATTAGATAGACAAGAATCAATTTCAAATCAAATTCACAAAAGTCAAGTAGGAACTCAGTAGGCTTTGCAAACCAGCATTTTATCCCGGTGCATTTCACTAGTGCATAATTTACTGGCCATTTAACTCAATCCTGAGTAAATTAAACATCTTTGTTGTTTATCTGCTGAGAATACCATTTCCACCTTTTTTTCAAAAATGCCTAGACTTTATTTTTATTTTTTTACAATAAGTTCAGCTTTCTACAGTGAGGGATGAACTATGAACAACTTAGAGGTGTCATATTCTTTAAAGATGATTGAATAGATGGATGACTGCTCTTGGCTTTATCTGATTCAAATGCAATCTTCATATAAAACCTGTGAAAAAATTTGGTTTGTTGTTAAAAAAAAAAAAAAAGATAAATCAGATAAATTGAGAGAGTTATCTCTACAGCAAAATGACTTATTATATAATGATAAATAAGAAATTCATCATTTAGGTTCCAACACGAATGTTGTTGGTTTTTTTTAAGTTTAACGTGTTTTAAACTTTCTGTTCAACACATTTAACCTTTAACTTTCATATAAAACAGCTTTGCCTCCCGGGGTTTTGCAGAAGAAATACTGTTTACCGTAAATGCATGTGTAAAATTTATAGCTACTTTTATGAACCAACCAAACCTCTCAGATCCTCTGGGACAAGTGTGTTTACTTTCCCTAGAGTCAAAACTGACTCAAAACAAACTCAGACAAAATTCAGTTTCTATGCTCCACATGTTTGGAACAAAATCCTAAAAACTTGCAGTCTGCTAAAGCTTTGTCTGATTCAAACCTTAAAACATTTCTGTTTCTACTGTATTGAATCTACATTGTTCTTGTATTATTTATTCATATCTTGGACTGCACTGCAAATATTTTTCTGTTTAACATATTATTTGTATCTATATACTTTGCTCCTTTAAAATACTATTTACTTTTACTGTCTGTGGCTTCTGTTTCTTGTCTTAATGATGTACGTTTCTTAATGTCTTATGTAAAACATTCTGAATTGCCTGCTTGTTAAAAAGTGATATAAAAAATAAACTTCATGTTCTCTTTTTAACCTTCAGCATAAAGCACAGCCAGCAAAATTAATTTTGAAATTGGTGTGTACTGCCATTCACTCCATCCAGTGATGACTGATACTGTAAGTTCATAAAATGAAAGTTTGTATGAAGGATTCCGGATATTAATAAGCTTTTCAAGTTAGTTTTTAGAAAAAGACAGTGACTAACAGTAATTGAACAGGCTCAGGTTGTATGCACTGCTCAGGGACACATTCTGCACTGATAACAGATATTGGCTATTGCACAGTCAGCCCTGCAGGCGTAATAGCCTGTCTGGCCACTTGACTCACAGATGAGCAGCTGGTGTAAAGCTACTGTCACTCAGTTTTACTTATTTGTGCTTAAATTTTGTCATTTTTTGACACGTGCAAAAAAATACATTCTAAAGGTTGTCACTTGAAATAAAAAGAATACCACAGCAGGTGACAAATCCTCAATATACAGCCAGAAAAATGCCTTAAGTTATACCAATTAATATGACATGTAAGTAATAGAGAAAAACAAAACGACAGGTTTAATAAAAGCTTCAGGATAAATGACAAGAATATGAAGTTCCTTCAGAGGCTAAAAGCAACACGCATAATAACCGCAGGAGTTGTGTGTTTGAGTTGTTGATGGGTTTTCCATCTGGAAACCAAAGCTGCCAGAGAGGAGCATCATTAACTGTGATATGAATATGATGAATGTGGACAGATGAATGAGTCATATTTTTGAATAAGCTTTCAGATAAATATTTGAGAGCTTCATGAACGTGCCTCTTTTACTTCTACGTTTTAAAAATGCAAAGCTTTCCATATTTCTCCCTTTATACGCCATACGTTTTATGAATTAAGCTTTTGGTTAATTTGCACACTGAATGAGATTCTTAGAGTTCTGGATGGAAATGAGTCTGTTGACTAGCCAAGCAATGCATCTCCCTTCATTCCCAGTGAGAATATAAAGCGTATCATTTAACTAGGCCCCCAAACCCAATCCATGCCTTTTTAGAGATAGATGTCTGTAGGCTGAAATCTCTCAGTGGTCACGGAGCAGTGGTTTAATCAGACGAACCACACTCCAGACTGAGGTATGGCAGTACAGGACTTTACATGAGTTGTCAAAGGCTGATGCAACTTTAAATTGGTGGTGGAGAAACCTGGTGGCCTATGCTGTATCAGATAATGACAGTATTAATAAGGGAGAGGAGAAATGTCTCCATTGTTCTTAATCTCCTTCTGACTGTCTGCACTCACGCAGCACTGAGCTCAGAGAGAACAAAGAGGAAATAAAACCACCAGTGGGCAATGTGAGATATTCATGCACATCTATGAATCATTGAAACAGCCGCATTTTAAATTATATTTTTTTAATGTAATGAGCTTTTATCAGTTTAGGTGATACATTAACTTCCTCAATGACTGCACTGACGACTGATTTATATTCATCATATAGAGCAGTCTGTCTGCACTTTTAACAATTGATCTTAATATCTTTATTAAAATGTCACAAAAGTCAATGAATAAAGTGAGACTTAAGTTAAAACCCTGCTCGCCTCACATCCTAAATATTTTTCTTTGACAGGTTTAGTTAATATAGATTCAGAGTCAGGATTGACTCACAAGATGACAGACTGAATCTGGGGGATTCACTAACAAACTCACTGAGGATAACATAACAAAAAGCACAAGGCTGTAAAGCAAGCTGTTTGTTTGTTTTCTGCTGCAGGACAACACATGAAATCTGCTCAGCACCCCAAGAGTTTGTTTTTTCCTCTGGCCAAGTAGAGATCCACAGAACCGTGGAGACACGGTCCTTGCAGCTTGGTCTATCCTGGGTTGTTCTTTCATTATTCACTCTCTGTCTCACCCTCACAACAGACTCTCTAGTGAAGCGTATCTAGTAACACCAATAACGTTACAAATGACAAAGTATTCTGTAGCTGTAAAAACAAGCCTGCAAATTTCATACTTGCTTGCTAACTGTTTTCTGATGCCTGAAGATAACCAGCTAGTGTCTACAGAATGAAGTCATGTTGGAAGAATGAGTCACTCAATTTACATCTTCCCTGCATTCAGTAGATTTGCTGCATGTTTTAGGTTTCGAAGAATGGTTCAATATTTCAGGAAATATGCTAATTATTGAAATTAGGAACAAGTTGCATTTACTCAGATACATGTACTTAAAGCTATAATATACAAATTTAAAATCTTATTCTTGCATTTTTAAGTAACAATAAAATAGCTAATTCTTGGTTTGTTCACTGATAAAAAAAGATAAGTGAAATTTAGATGTGCTGATGCAGGATTTATTTACCTTCAGTACCAGGCTACAGTACATTAGATGTTTGCCTGCTTCAGGTCTATATGCTAAGATAAGCTAATCAGCTAAAATAAAACATCATATACTATATATTTTCCAAGACTTACACACTATACATCATAATTCACACTGGAAAAAAAACTAAACTGTTTCATCACCTATGTGCACACAACAAATATTGTAGCATTCGTACATAGGCGCCCTGATATATTTGAAATTATTAAACTTTCTTGTTTGTTGTATCAGTGCCGAAGCCTTTGGCAGCGTGATCCTGTTTAAAGTCCTCTGGGAGGACAAAGTAACCTTTGTGCTTTACCAAATTATTATTTCCCCATTAGCTTCAGCCAGTCATAACAATGCTGAAAACAGTATAATATGAAGCTTTTTAATCTAGCATGTTAGCAGGATGGTTTGTATTTGCTCATTCTTGTAGAAGCAGAACTGATTGAAAAGCTATAAGATGGCATTTAGCTTCAAAGTGAATCATTTGAATCACTGGGAAAAAGGTAACTCCACAAAAATAGCCTTTATTGATAGGTAAAATCAATTATATTAAGGGAACAGCAACAGGTAGACTGAGAGAGTAGGTGGATAATTCTGGTTTTGACTGCAGGTTTATGTGAGAAAAAAATATATAAATCAGTAAAATAAGATTTTAAAATAACGGATTTCAGAAATGATTGTCTTTGGCTGGATCGCTGGGCTTCACATCCTCACATTTGGAGCTCTGGTGAAACAGTGAAGCACAATGTAAACACAAAGTTCATTCTTTATGATGGTGTAGTGTAAAATGCTAAAAATACATCTCAATAGACTTCAGTCTTGTATGTTTATATATGTTTATATTCACAATGCTTGGAATCTAGATAAGAATGTCTATGAATGGTGATTAAGATAAAACTGGCAAAAAGCACCCATACTACTACATACTTTAACTTTTGTGAAATATTCTTATTTGTTTTCCTGCCAACTGTTAGATGAAACCACCGATAGAAGATTGCTGTTTCTCCCCGTTTCCAGCCTTTAAACTAAACTACCTCTCTGTAATTATACCATCATTCTTCTATTATTATTATTATTAATCTTGACAATAAAGCTCCAAAGTATAAGCAATCAATAACCAAACGTTTGTACAGTCAACCTGAAGTTTCTCTACGGGGCTAAACCCTCATAAACTTGTTGGTCTCACCTTGGACTTGAAGAGGAGGTTAATGACACCCTTTGAGCGCCTGTCTGCTGTTCGGTCAGAGGTCACACAGACTGACAAGCTCTTACTGTCCCTCCTGGATCTGATGCTGTCCACCTCCTCTGTACCCCCCACCACCGCCAAGGACATACCTACAGTCAAAAGCAAATGGGGATTTAGTGATTGCGTCTCATTGATTATGAGCTTACAACAAAACCTCTTCCTGCAGCCAGACAACTTTGTGACTAATTGTGCTCTTGCAGCTGTTCTGCTGATAAACTGCATGCTTTGGCAACACCGGAGGCACTGTGAGTGTGTTCAGTGCGGCGGTACAGCCTGTAGACAGCGGTGCTAATCAGAGGAAGAGTATTAACTCCACAGTCATTGCTGGCTCAGCTGGTGTGATCCAACATGGCGGGATGCCAGTGATACATTAGTGAATAGTGGCCTGATGCACTGTTAAGCAACTGAAACGCTGAAATATAAACTGCATGATATTGCTGCCCCCTTCTGAAAAATTACAATCGACATAACTGATTCACTAATTAGCCACCTCACATCAGAATCTGTGTTAGGTCAGATCATTAGTGCCACATTCCGCAGCTTAACAATTTGTTTTTACACAGTGTCAACTACAGAGGGATTTTCCTGGCATGGCCCTGTGTGTGTGTGTGTGTGTGTGTTTCAAACTGTGCAGTTTCTTTTAGATCTCTCAGCTTTTATGTTATGGGTGTAACTTAATCACAATATATTAAGGAGAACCAGGTGGATTTGTTTATTTTTGTCACCTGTGATGGCAGGCAAGGATCTGGAGTTGGCATTTGTCAACAGTTCATTCCCTTCATTCGGCTCAGACAAGTTGGTGTCACTGCGGAACTCCTGTTTCTTCGACAGCTAGAGGGAGACAGAGATCACACTAGACACAGATTCTCATCACTGTATTGCTTAAACCTCTCATCACATGTTAACTGCCCATTCATTCTTCTCCACTCTTTCTCTTTACCTTTCCTCTTGTTTTATCCCCCTCCCTCCCCTCCCCTCTCTTCTCTAAATTAAATTCTTACTCGTTTGCAATCCAGTGTACTGGTCCTCTCTCTTTCTTCTGTGATGAAGATCATGCTGCTCCTCTTCTTCTTCTTTTTACTCTTCCTCATTTTAACCTCTGCATCGCCCACCGTCACCACCCCCTCCTCCGCTGTAGGTGCACTCACACTGCCGCTGGAGCGCTGCAGGCTGGAGGTCCATGACACTGGTGAGTCAGGGGGGGCATCTCTAGAAGGAGGCAAGAGTGTACGTAGTAAATTAAGGAGTTACATGTTGATTTTTGGAGTAAATGCTTCAACAGGAATTAATTTTTAAAATTTGAGATATATTTGGGATCTTAAGACGTAAATTAGGACACAATTATAATGTATGTTTGTAAGTAACGCATGTAGAACATTATTCTTGCCACACATTCGAGTTCAATTTCACAATATAAATTAATCTGCCAACACATATGAGTATGTTACCTGTCTGCATGGGGCTTGGTTGGAGTCCCACATTCAGACCCCTGCATTGAGGAGATTGAGATGATAGACTGACGAAAGGAGCGCAGCATCGAGCGGGGACGAGTGGATTTCCTCTCATCCAAATCCGGCTGGGGAGAGGAAGCGCGAATTCAACAACAGCAAAGAGTGACAGTGGAACAAAGCATTAGCACGTCATTAACATGTTTGCAAGAGCAACAGAAAGTGAAGTTAGTCTTAAAAACTATTCATTATTAGTTTAATCTTTCTTAAACGGCAAAGTCAATTTACAAGTTAATGACCGCATTTAGTTCTAGTCCAAATCCTGTTCGTGTTGTATAGTAATTTAAAGGTAAAAATCCTGTATCAATGCTCTATTCAGAGGCTTTTGTAAGTACTTTGATCTTTAAATTCGCCTGGGTCAGCTCGCATGCAGCTTAATTAGAGCAGCTTGGCCACAGTGAGTCTTACTGAAAAGAACATATTTTAAATTACAAAGAAACACCATGTTTCAGTAAAAGATCCCTTGTTCCCGTCTTTCATCCTTTTTCCCCCAGTTCTTACCAACTCTCTCACACCATACTCCTTCTCCACTTTCTTCTTCAGCTGTTTGAAGCACTCCTCCATGCGCTCGTGAAATGGACGCAGGTCATCAGTCACCCTCTTCCCATGGAGAGAGATCCCACCACCTAGTAATGGGATCTATAAATACAAATATTATGCTGTCAGAATGGCAACATAAAAGTAGCACAACAGCTTGCAGTGTGTATCTCTGTTGGAGAATGTGTGTTAGTATGTTCAGTACCTGCCATGCAATGAGGTCTTTGAGGCGCACCAGTTTATCTCTGTCCTCTGGGTGCTGCTGAGTGTATTCCTCAGTAAAGAATGCCTGATACAGAGAAAAATAATGAAAACATAATTTAATTATTGTCCTTTCCAGCATGTCTAGGGTAACTGCCTGTCTCCTGGAATCTCCTCCATGTCCTTGAGTCTGTGCTGGGAAACACAGCAAAGCTCCTGGCAATGGCACATATTGATATGCAATCATAGAGGAGCTGGACCACCTAGGATCCTCATGCTACTAACAGTCACACTGACCGTAGCCAAATGCAAAACTAGTGAAAAGTAGAGGTAACAGTCAGAAAAGGTGAGGAGGGATAAATGCCGGTGGCCTCCACCTGTTAAACCATTCCTGTTTTGTGGGTTGTCTCATTATTGCCCCTGTAGTGCACCTGTTGTTAATTTCATTAACACCAAAGCATCTGAAAGTGATTAAAAACCCCCTCTGCTACTTAACTGACCAGATCAATATCCCAGACGTTTCACTGACTTCATGTGATTCTAGTTTACCTTTTCATACTTGGCAAAGCCACCCATAACAGCTGGGTCCACAATGCCATTGAGCAACATGGAGAGGGGGTTGATGGGAAGGCTCCAGTCTGCCTGGTATTGGTTAATCATGGTCAGAATCTTTTCATTGGTGGACTCCATGGTCTCTATGGCGTTCTCCAGTGGAGACAAGGTCGTCTGGGGAAAGAGGGAAGGAGTGTTGGGAAGGATGTGAGACAAAGAAAAAAGAAAATATTACACTGGAGGAAATGGCTCAGAGTGAACATACAAGACGAACATTGAATAAAAACTTTCTCCACAGACTTACATGTTTCATGTCAGTAGCTTCGAACCAGCGCAGGATCCCTGGCAACTTATACACAGTGGTGAAGGTTGTGCGTTCAATCCACATAGACTTAAACAAAGAGAAGTTAGATGAATCTCTGCCACTTAGCAACTTAGGATACCATATTCTGTAATCCATTCTGAAACCTTATTCACTAGCTACACAATCTGATTTACAGGAATCTAATGTCAAGTCTGAAGTGCTCTGAAATCTTACAACAGTAGCAGATGTCTTCATATACTGTAATTATACTACACTCTGCTACCCTACTATTTTATAGAACAGAAACTAAATTCTCCAGTCTGGTCACAATGGAAGCCACCAATACCTTCTGAAATACTTCCGTAGTCCCTGTGGTCATAAATCTTTTAAACCAAGAAAATGTAACTCACAGCAAACTCATTGTTTGGGTCCACAGGTCCTTTCCTCACAGGTCTGGAATAGTGAAAACGCTGCACATAGTTGGACTTGTAGAAGCTACATTGTTTAAGAAAAGGGAGACAAAGGTTTAAGTCAAACAAACAAAACAAAAAAGACATTTATAAAAGAAGCTAGAAACTGTCCTATTTCAATGTTAGCTCATTACTTCAAACATATTTACTTTCTATGTATGTAAAAATGTGAGTTAAACAGCACTGACTTGATAATCTGGTCAGGGACAGGCTTGTTCTTGAGGCGAGGAGGGATTTCGAGGACGGGCTGCACCGTGAAGCACTGGATATCTGGTTCAGATCACTCAGGAATAAAATAGCACAGTATCTGGACAGTATGTTCGGCCTCCAGCAGCTGGGGGTTAACATGCAGAGGTACACCACAAAAGTATACCAAATTAAATTCAGATTGTCTGGATGATTAGATATACAGTAATACATGTAGATCTAATGTCTGTAGGCATGTTCTTATTGTGTTTGTGGGTAAAAAGTCTCCTGATATTTTTCAGAAAATACTATTTACTTTGAGACGTGCTCAGTGCTGTTCAGTGTCTACTGCATGTACATAACTGTGTATATAAGATTGTGGATATTTATACTGGTGTGCGTGTGTACTACATATGACATTTGTTTGTTTTTTGTGTGTTAAGCTGCTTAAAGGATACACTGAAGTGGAGAGTTCTTGATATCGTCCCCTGGCATGGTGGTCGTGTTGAGGCGCACAGCGCTGGGGAACTGGCTCATCAGATGGTTCTGGAAATCCTCTCTGCGCTCATACTCCTTACCACGGTGGATAAAGACCTTATTCTGAAGCCATGGAAAATTAACCAATGTTCATAACAACAATGAAAATACTCACAAATATAAATAGATATATTGTAAATATAAAAAAAAGTTTTATATAATCCTGTGATTTTCATAGGAACATTATTTTTTCAACTGCAAAAGAGCCATAGAGCAAAATGACAGAAAACATTGGTCTGGTCTTCTTCACTGCCCTCGCCCGCTTTGTCTGAGTCTATTGACTTAATCAAACTGCTTACTAGGGCAATATAAACAGTAGAATATTATATTTCAGCTATTCTGAAATTCATAGATCTACAAAATACCTATAAGGGACTCTGCTGTATATCCTATTCTGTTCAACTATCTAGCTGGTGTTTTTAGAAACTTGCCCAATGGTGAAATTTATAATAGCTGAGGTTCAGTGCTTACACTGTAATGGAATTTTTTTTTTAATCCATTTGTACTTTTGCATATGATGTAAATAATCGTCCTTCTAATTTGAATTTGAATAATGTTTATTGTAGTTGTTTTCCCTTACTAAACAATGACACAAACACAAACCCTGAGGAATGGAGGATAGCCGTGTCCATAGAAGCCCACTGCAAAGTAGTCTGGCTTAGGTCTCAAGATCTTCATAATGTTCTCATAGAACTTGGCTTGTTTTTCCTGCAGGGAGAGACAAAAAAAGAGGCAGAGGGTTCATTCAGGGGAGAGCTTCTGATGTAGACTGTCTGCACTCAAAGCAGTTTTATCCAATTGTGTCAATGACAAAACTATCCTCAGCAGAAGGTGGGCCTTTCAAGGTGATAGATGTAGGAAAAAATAAAGTGCATGTCATCCACGGGCAATATATGGGTTATCTATATAACCATATAAATTACACATTAGCCAAGAGAGACGGTGCAGTCAATTAAAGAGTAGAGCATTTTGGGGAAAATATTTGAGAGACTCTCTGAGTTAAAGGGAGACAGAGGAGAATGTGGTGTTAAACTACAAGTTAGACTTCTGGGTATGGAGGGAATCACTTCCTCTGTGATGCCAAGAGGAACTGAGGGGACAAAGTGTAAAGTGTTAGGAGGGCTTTGAAGCTGCTGATGATTGACGATGAGGACTCCCACTTTTGGGATTATATAGTAATTTTGGCAGCTTAAACAGAAGTTGTTCAAAAAAGATACATTTAAAAGAAGTATCTGAAATGTCAAAAAAGTATTTATTTTTAAAACGATTGTGCTGAATAATTTGAATGTTTGATAGTGCTGATGACTAATATGACATAGAAAACTGCAGTCTGAGGTTAAGATATGACTTAATATTACTCTTTGCAACATACAGTCTGGCTGCTAGACAGTTTTTCTACATTTGATTTGAATTCTTGTTCTTTCTGATTATTGTGCAGTAGATATGAAGGAATGAAAGGTTATTACCAGTCTCTTGCTGAGTAACTCGTAGTCAAAGATCTCATTTTCGTACTGTTCAGCTAGTTCCTTACACAGAGTGATGGCCTCTTCCCACATCTAAACACACACACACACCCACACCCACACACACACACACACACACACACAGAAACATAAGTGTCCTTCATTACACCATCTGCTAATAAACCTGCAGCAGCTGTCGTGGTGGGAATTCATTTTCTGAAAATCTCTGTTTCCAGGTCTCTGCAGAGTGGAGGAAAATGTCTCTATCACTGCTTCAAAGAGCAAAAGCACACACAGAGAATACAAAATCAATGTGACAACAACACACAAAGCCTAGGACTGCATGATCGCAACACTGTCTCATCCTTAAAATGTACTGAATGAGCTACAGAGGAAAGGAACATTTTCCAAAATAAAAGTCTGTGTATGAAAAAAAAATATATATATATATAACTTCATTAAACTTTGATCAATAGTAAAACTTAGCTCCTGCCAAAAACAATATTTAAAAAGGTCATAATTAGTGAAAATACTTACTATAACTGATCAACATTTTTCAAATGATCATATTTTTCTATGCAGGCACAGATAAAAGCAGAAGCATCGTGTAGTCGAAAACAATGCTGACCTTGCCCTTGTCGAAGTAGTCAATAATTTTGTCGTAGAGCGTTTCTTTGAGCTGTCGCTGGGTTTGGGAGCCCATGGGGACATGGGGACACATGTCATCTGACCACTGGGAAGGAGAGAAGAGCAGAGATGTAGATGTGGAGCAAAGGACAAACACGAAAAGTGTATACTATGTGTGAAGACATGGATCATTTCATTTTGCTGAAGCAAAATTAAAAAGTTCTTGCTGGAACCAATTATGTTTCTTGCTGTTCTATTTATCAATATGTTGAAACAAGAGGGAAGCGTTTCTTTGTTGTGATAAATCAATATTAGTCATAAGTGGGCTGGGTAGAAAAAACAGCAACATACTGCTAATTTATTATACAGTATAAGTGAGACAATAATTGGTGTTCTATTACACAGGAATTCATTTAGAAAGTAAACAAAACTCAATGCACTTAATCATCTCTAAATCTTCTCAATCTGCTTAAGACAGTGAAGAATATGATCACAGAATGCTGTGTGTTACAGATCTTTCCTTCCAACAATGTGAAAAAGATATAACAGGACGGAAACTGGGGATGAATAGAGATTATAAAAAACATTATAGAGTTTAACTGTGCTGATGTAATGGTACTAGACACAGATAGGAGGAGAGAAGGAGCGAGAGGTGCCCCTTTACTCTGCCACTCTCTGTGAGCCTCTAAGTGTCCCATAAAAGAGATGAAGAGACAAAAGAGGTCAAACACACCCAGATGCACACACACACACACACACACACACACACACACACTGCATCAATCACCATAGTGATCCAGCAGCAGTGGCCGATGCCACGCCATAAACTAACCTCGGAGCTTCATCATTTGGAGGACAGCGCAGAAGCAACGATTTATCAACTAATAAAAAACAGTTTCACTCATGGCAGGCAGAGTAGCATTTAGGCAGAGAAAGACACAGAGCCCAGCGTTAAATGACAAAATACCTCTTTAAATGCACAAGTGTGTGTGTGTGTGTGTGTGTGTGTCCTACCTTGAGCAGACGAGAGTGGAGCAGGAGTGTGTATGCTGCCTCTGTGTAGTTTTCACCCTCCAAGTGAAGGTCTCTCAACTTGTAAAGGTACCTGAGCACAGACGTGTACAAACACACACATGCAGTCACAAAGGTCAAATGAATTCAATATGCTAAATATGCATTGCTCCACTAGATGCCACTGCTAGGCAACGTAAGGACCAATAAATGAAGCACATATATGAATCACAAGTGTGTCACTGTCTCTGGCTCACAAACAACCACTTGTACATACCTTAAATCTCAAATACCTCAAATATAGACATAGAAAGGTCGTTCAAGGGCACACACATGCAAACACACAACAGGATAATTCAGTATATGTCTCTGTTATGGCCTAACAGATGTTTATAGGCTATAAATGTTTTATAGGCCTTCCAATGAGGAATGTGGGAACAATGGGCTGTAATAGTTAGTTAGTTTAGACCATTTCACTTTCTCTGCCACTGCCCAGAAAACATTTTGCCTGATTTTGGTCTTTTTTGGCTGAGGCACCGATGACAAAGCAAAGCTAAGTTCTGTTAAGATGTTTTAAATAAACAATTGTCTGTATCCCTAAATGTTAAAGTGCCTTCCTGTCTAATTTTCAACTCATGCCATGTCCTCTTACTACTGTATCTCTCAACATTTTTGGCAGGAGATACTGTCAGATGCTGTTGACTGTTAATCAACAAAAAGCAAACATTCAGTCCTTCCCACAATTTATAAAATTAAGCTGCACCAAACCTATTTTGTTTAATTGAACTTTCACTATTGTAAGGAGTCTTCATTTCATTAAACTGTCACTGAATTAGAGCACATGCCATGTTCTAACTACACACACTAATCATACTAAAAGCATATGCAAACCAACAAAACAGTGTGTGCAGTGCAGTGATTTCCATCATTGGACACTACTTTTCCTGGATTCTGTCATAATGATGCAGAGTTCTGAATGTGTAACTCTGAACGCTATTAACGAAATTTAATGTTGTTGATCGCAGCATAAAATAAATTCTTAATGAGTGTGCCATAAAAATAACATTTTCTCAGTCAATATTGAGAATAATAAAGCTTAATAAGTATTAAACTTACTAACTCTATAAATGCAGATAGCGTTTAAGATGAGGTAACATTCAGTTGTAATGCTAGCATCAATTGTTAAGTATCACCTTTAATTTAAACATGAGCGACAAAGCTCCAAATGTAATATTCCATAAATCCTACCTCTGGATCACAACATAATTACCGTAGAGTTACCGAGTTTTTTATGGCCTGTGATAATAAAACTACATCTTTTTATAAGTGTCAGACAACATTCTGACCTAACATACACAGCGGTTAAATGTGAATATGCATTAAGTTGTGTTTGTTAGCTAACATGAACTAGCAAGCTAGACAAATGCTGCTGTGTTCTCCAC
Organism: Ctenopoma multispine; assembly: GCA_034779795.1. Taxonomy (NCBI): domain Eukaryota; kingdom Metazoa; phylum Chordata; class Actinopteri; order Anabantiformes; family Anabantidae; genus Ctenopoma; species Ctenopoma multispine. The sequence continues at coordinate 11,314,273 of JAUYWH010000002.1, forward strand.
AGGACAGACAGAGGAGGCTGATCAACCACAGAGCTGAACCCACGTTCACACATACAAACAACTAATTAAGTCTACAGTACAAGTCACTGCAGAAATGCATCGCGGGACCTGACAGGATCTGTATTCTCTCTCTCTCCTGTCATCATTCTGTCTTCCTCTGTCTCTCCACCTCTCCCTGCCTCACACCCATCATGTCTCTCTTTCTCTCTGCTCTCCCTCCAGTTAGACCAAGAGCTGATCCTGTGGATTTTGACATTAATTCAGTGGGACTCATATAATCCCTTGTCAGATTACGGAGCCACAAATACACTCTCACACATGCATGCACGGTCAGACACACATATGCATGTACATAAAACACATATGAAGTGTATTGTAGATTATGTTAATATAAGCACGTAAATACCTGATATACATCCCTTCTCGATTGATGTCCTTGTAAAAGTTCTGCAAAATAGAAATCAGAAGGCAGGTTAGTGTTTGTGGTTGCATGTGAGATGATTTACAAAATCATTCTAAAAGCACTGCATGGACTCATCTTTTATTTACAGGTCGTGGCCGTAGTGCGTCTTATGGCTGTACAGTTTGTGTGTGTTATACTGTACACTTCAAATTGCTTGTGTTTTAATGTGTGGGATTATGTAATTGCACATTTGTTAGTCAAGCAGCACAAACTCCCATTTTAATCAAGTTAATGACACCTTCAGAGAGCAAAGTGGTATGAACTAATGTAACCCCAACTCAACACCGCAAGAAGCCAAAGAACACAATAATACAAACACAATCACAAATATAAAAAAAAAACTCAATTACTGTGAGATTTGCTGTGAAGCAAAAGTGTATGCATATTTATATCTGCATGCTTTAAGTACTAAAAGTCTAGATACATCATTGCCTGTAACAGAGCATTTTAACTTCAGTCAGACAATTGCTTGCTGGAGGCTGCACGTCTATGATTGTCTGATGCTTTACTCTGACATACACACTCTATACTAGTACTCCAGTATTCCCCTATACCTTTTACACTTCCCTCCACAAGACAACACATGAAGTAGCAGCAAAATACAGTAGCTACATTATCTTATATGGAGTATGTACTGTAAGTATTATCTTTAATGTCAACTTGTTTTTGTGAGCAGTTCAGTGTCCCTGCAAAAACAAAGCTGTTCTTGAACCATTTAGCTCACGGTTTGTGCCTGACACCCTGCAGAACGCAATATTTAGCTGGCTAAACAAATGAAAGAGAATAGCTAATGGGCAGCCGACACAAGCTATAAGCTAAACATCTCTGCCATATGCCAGCAGCCTTCACATCCTCTGGGAGAAAATAACATATTACAAGATATAAACAGATTCACATCCATTTATCATGAATTGATCCTAAGAACATTAGTGTCACAGAAATGTCTTACAAAATTAGAATTCAAGGAAAGAATTCAAATAACTATGACAGATGCAAAACAAAAGTTTAGAGGAGGACTGATTTGATATGGAGATGATCTTATTGTAAATAGGTGGGATCCATTACTAAACCTAAGAATACTGTGTGGAAGAATCTGATTAAGAGATCACATAAGAAAAAGGATGCGGAACAGACAGGAGCTGATGTAACCCTCTGCAAACAGTTAGACCGGATAAAGAGATGAATCCTTTCCTTTGGATCAATCAGCCCACAAATTAAATGTGGAGTAAGTAATACAAAGATCTTTGGCATGAAAGAGAAGACAGAAAATCACTGTTTTATAACATCTTCAGTCATTGTGGCTCTTTTGGTATAGATGAGAATATTGACTGAGGTCTGTAAGGAATAAACTTACTTGCTACTTTCTTCTAACATTAGTCTTTCAATTAATAATGACTTTATCGATGTGTGTGGGTGTTTCGATGTGTACGTTTGTGTGTGAGGCCACACCTCTTTGCAGTGAGATTTAATACTTCAACTTAAAAGTACAGAGGATGAATCACAAGGTTAGTGTCAATAAATGCAAATCCATGGTGACGCCAGGCACAACCTGTGGGAGACTTTTAAAGACTCATTAAGCATCAATGAAACATAAAGAAAACAAAAAATAATGAAATTCTTATGTGGGAAAGGCTCACAGCAATATGGTGAAATTCTAGGATTAAAGTTCCTATTTTGTCCAGTGTTTACTTTGCTTACTATCCTTTAACAAAGCCCACTTCAAACTCCTTTGTTGTGAAGAAGCTGATTCAGTCTGCAGGAATTTAAAAGACAAGGCGAAGACAACCCAGCCAGCTAAGTGGTTTATTTCCAAGAAGGTGGGACTTACCAGAAGATTGACAGTGCAGCTCATGCGGTTGTTGCGGCTGTCATCACTCATCACGGTGCGGTAGTCAAGGAGACGAATGAGGAGCCCTTTCACCAGGGCGACAAAATGCTGCACCTGTGGTCTCAGCGTGGGTTTCTCGGCAGAGCAGTCCAGCAGGCTGGCAGACAATCATCCAAGTTAATCATCAGAGATGTCTGAGAGGTTTTATAAATGTATTGCTGAGAAACCAGTGACACTGCTAACTCTTGAGGTTTAGCAGTAAATTAATCCTAACAATTTGAATTTGAATTATTTATTCATACCTTGATGTATAATTTTCTTGTAGCAATAATTATTACTATTATCATTTATTACTGTAATTATTTTACTGTGCCTGTCAGGAATTACTGACTGCTGTAGGATGTGTTATATGTTAAAACCCAAGCCTACATGGTCTCCAGTAGTTGCATGTATCTCTCATCACCTCCTCCACCCTCCACTTCATGGTCCAACTTCAGAATGATCTCATTCTCAAACTGCAGAATAAAACAGTGAAGAGGACAAAGCAAAGTGAGAGACAAAGGGGAGAGGAGGAAGGAAATTAGAAGACAAATAGAAGGAAAAATCAATTATGCAGGCATAATTAAGGTGTGTCTTTTACTCGATGGAGAGACTAGTGTGTATGTGTGCTGTTGTTTCTGTGAAAGTTTGGAAGTCTATGTGGTTATATGTTTAGGTATGTATACTACTTTCACCATGTTGTGTACGTCACTACCTTGTGAAAGTTTCCAGAATGTGCATGTTCACAGGTGATCATATCAAAGAAGATGGGAATGGTTGCCCTTCTCAACTCCTCATCAGGGATCAAAGTCATCTCCAGGATAGGACCCACCATCCCAGGTATGAAACAGATCTTATGACTGCCTGAAAGATACACACAGACATACGATGTAAAAAAGACCAGTAAGATCAGACAGTTTTTGACACCTCTCCCCGTGCTTACCACCCATTTTGCCCTCAGGTCAGCTCTTTGACCACTAAAACATCCCAATTCAAGAAGTGTTTTCCTTCTGCAATAAAGACTTTGAACTCTGCTTCCTATCTCTGACTAGAAAACAATGCTGTGAATTACATGTATCATCTATTATGTGATATACTCCTTGTTATGATACTGAATAGAAAACACATTCTATTGACTAAGTTGTGTTGTTAGGTGAAGTGAAAGTGAAGAGACAGAGAAATATATTGCTATGAGGGTAAACACATGATTGCATACTCAGAAGCCCTAAATTGTATTACCTAGTTTGTACCAGATGTCACGTATGGCAAAACCAATGAGTCTCCTCATATCTCCATATCTGAAACAGAGACATAACAGAGAGTAAGATAAAGAAAATACACCACTTTTTTTTTTACTTTCAGAAACTGAAGAGCCCAGTAGAAAAGATAACGCTGCACTAATCAGCTGCAATATGAACTAAATTGAACATCTACATCTATGGGCAACACATCTACACATGGTTTTAATGGGCAGTGCGAGTGTAAACAGTAAATGCAGGCTCCAAAATAGACCAGAAAACCGTGAGTGTTTTTTTCCGAGGGGTTAGGAAGGAGATTCTATGGCCTCTTTCTCACTTTGCCAGAATCTTGTTCCTCTTGGTTGGCGAGAAATGCTGAAGCTGCAGAGACTCCTGGGTAATAAACGCCACCGCCAAGTGGAAGTAGTTATTCCACAACTAGAAAAAGAAGAGGGGAGGTATAGAGAAAGAATTTTGTGTTATAATAATCACAGGAAAGGTACACACATACAGTAGAGATGCTGTCAATACAGACTCTAATTACACACAAACACACTTACTTGTACTTCAAAGTCATCGTTATTGAGGAACTTTTGGTTCATTGTGTCAGCGTAAGTATTGATGGCTCTCAGGAACACTCTAATGGACAGAAACACAGACATATACTGTATATAAACACATAACGTATTTGCACATACACACAAAATGTTTATGCATTTATTCCTTTAATTCAGTGAAATGGAATATAACAACAACAACGTTCTCAATTTGACTATTGATTAGGGAAAAACATCTATTTTTATTCTACAATTAAAAATTTCACAGTTGTTTTAGCCCATAGATTTATGCTGCTATTTCAGACAAGACTGTAATATTGCTTCTGATTCAAACCTGCTGTCAAAATGACAGATCATGATAGCAACTTAACACAGTGTGTACAGGTGTATCAGGGAGTTGTGACTATATGCATTTCTAAACTTAAGGACCAAATCTGCTCCCAGTTTCTTCTATGCTCCAACAATATCTATCCATCATCGTTATTCAGAGCCAACTGCCTTTCCCTCTTTTAAGAGTGATTTTCTCTCTCTATCCACACATCGCTTCCCTAACCCCAGTGTGCAGACTCCTTATCAACCTGTCTTTTCCTCTAGCTCACCTTCACTTTTGCCTATTTGCCTTTTCTCTTCCTCTGACACAGCTTTAGCCTTCCCTCTAGCTCACATCACAAAAATACACCAATGGCTTCCCTCCAGCAGCTCACACTACACACACATTTGTCACATCAGCTGTTTTCATCATTGCAGCCTTGATCCCAGCTTTACTATCTCTAACTTATCCCTGTGTGGGTTTGTGTGAATGCACTATCCTTCCAGTATACGTCCAAGCCTCACAGGCCCACACTGGGCTAGCTGTGGCTTATACACATTATAGAAGCAGAGCTAAGGTTGATGGTTCAAATCCGTGGTGTTGTTTCAGTACAGTACCTGTTCTGTACCATGATCATGGCCATCCAGTCAGAGGGATATACATGCTTCCCAATCAGGTCCTTGAAAAGTAGGAAGGACTCCATCAGGAAGTCCTGCAGTTAATTGATAAAAGAAGAATGAGAGTGTATGAGTACAAAGATGCTGCAAAACACAACTTTGTAGTAAAATGTATGTTTTATACAATTTGTTAAAATGTATTGTTTGTATTTTTCTATCTTGTCATCAAAGTAAGTTTAAAGTTTGAAGTGTAATCTACACGTATGTACTTACCACTAGTTCTGTGGTTCCACTAAAGGTTTCTATGTATTTAGCATAGTGATGATCATCCATCTGACTGAGGATGGCTGTCATGCAGGCAACCACTCTGGACTATAGATGACAAAGTGAGAGAAAAAGAGAGAAAAGATGCACAATTACCTTTTGGGCACTGTGCAGCTGCTCTTTATTTCAGCACTATGAATCCAAGGGCAAAGTCATTTAAATGTCTTAAGGTAATGTGTTCATGCACCACATCATAGGGATGCAGCAAAGGAAAAAAACAAAGCTTTTGACAAAGTCTGTCTTGCTGTTTGAACTATACGAAAGTTGAGATGCATCAAAATCATCACATAGTGCCTGCATGACCTGAAACAAAAGGTCAAAATAAAATTATTTTTCATGATGCTTTTTTTTTTTAAAGACGCTCAAAGATTTGTATTATTACTGTAAACAAAGATTACCTAGTGACCTGATGTCACCGTTGTCTGAATTCATAAAATCACAACAAAAAAGTTAAGTCAGTAAGATTTCAAACTGCTTTAGGTAACTGTTATAAAGAGCTACTCTACTTTCATTTCAATGCTAAATTTATTGCTGGTTTTCAGTGTTGTACATTTTAATGAGGTATTAACTCCTTATTACCTGCACTTAGCTCTGAGTGTGGCACAAGGTGAGTACACAAAGAGGCACAGAGAGATAGGTAATAGGAAAAATTAGAGACAGACGAAATGAGAAAGTCACAGGCACAAGAGGAAAGAGAAGGAGCAAGTATTGATATGACTGGAGACCTAACATAGACATGAAAAATAAGGATAGACTAAAATAGTTTCAAACAACTTTCAAGCTGTAGCTGTATGTGAAAACTACTTATACTACATTTTGAGCTGGATTAAAGCACAAAATCCATGGAAAATTCAGAGCAACATTTACACAGTCAGGGACTGAAGACATTGAAAAGAGCACCAGAGGAGATGAAACCACTGACCTGCACTGATCAGAGGTGAACAGAGCTACAACTGGTATTAAGAGTAAATTATATTGTATATATTACAGCCTTGAGAGACCATCCTTGAGTGCCTGACAGATTAGTCATACCAAGATTTTAGTCATCTACTTCAGTGCATTCAAATTTTCCTTCTCTGTGTACTTTTCTGGTATGTATGATTTAACTTTCTTAATTATATATTTTTATTTGTGATCTTTGTATAGTCAGTCCACCCAATAACATGACCTGTTGAGGACCTACATTTTAATTTTAGAATAAATGTTGATAATAAAAACAAAGATAAAAATAGAAAACAAACAGCAAAACATAAAGGCACATTTTTCTTTCCTTTGTCAGTCTTCCAGCACCTTTTATACACCAGGCAGCCTTATTTTTGTTTCTTGAGCTGTCCTTAAACCGGGGGGCATGAACATCACACAAATAAAAACCAGCAAGCGCAAGCTGGAAAGAGGTCACAACACCCAGACACCAGTAGGAGTTTGGCTCTTAAAGAGCACATTTTTAATGTTCCTTTTGAAATGGGGGTCTTGGCTAAGAGTCCTAACTCCCTACTCAAAACCACTTTCAGTTTGTTTTGTTCACAAAAATAGTTTGCAGACGTTTTTCAGAAACGCAGCATATGCACAGGTATTTCTGCTTCAACCTGGCAGACAGGATTTAGGTGAAATGATCCTCTACAGGTGACAGCAGAAAAGTGAAACATGAGACAGAGATGAAAGATGATGGATGGCTAATAGAAGGTGAAAGATGGATGGTATCTAATGTCAAGACAGTGCGATTTTTGAGCCAATATTTAGAAACACCCACACAATTTGATGAAAAAATGTTTTTGGTTGAATTTAAAACTTCATGTTCTTTCTTTAGCTCAATGCATGACTAACTTTTCTGCAGTGTAACACAGTGCTTCATTAATTTCTCTTCCCTCTCACACTTTTTTGCCACATGTTCTTATCATGTTCCACAATTAAAAGTGGTAGTTAAATCAATTTAACATAGAGCTAAGGTAATAAGTACAGTAACATTAAACACATGCATAAACACACAAACGTATAACAGACACTAACATAATAGAGGTAGTAGCTTCTTTTTCCCTTTCAATGTACAATGGGATTAAAAACACACACATACACTCACCAAAACTACTCTACAGTTCAGTACTTTATTGTATCATGTTCACAGCGGTTTGACTTGTTTGTGCGTTGAAATGTAGGCCACGTGTCACATTGCCCTACTTCAGTGTAATTGGTCTTCTCTGAGGACTTATGCTTTCAATCTTCCTTAACACTCTCTAAAACACACACAAACGCAAATGCTTAAAGAGCCAAACAGCCAACAATCAACCATTAGTGTCCTCAGGCATGAATATGTTTCATGTCTTTTCATGTCACATTATGACATACACAGACATATGGGTGGCATATTTGCCTTGTGTACATTAATCAAGCTACTACAGTGTGTATGTGACAGACAGAGAGCTCAGGGCTTGTTGAGGCGAGGGCCTTACGCAACAGTGAGGAGATTACTGACAAAACAGGACACAGATGCTGGCGAGGTCTGGGATTTGTCTCCACCTCCTCCCTTCTACAATTTCCCAAAATGTATTTATTCATTCTCTCACTCTGGCCACTCTCATTAATGATGTCTTAATAGCTTTAATTTTTTGAGTTGCACCAAAATGACAGTTACAGTACGTGAAAACACACCAACATGATAAATGATGATAAATCTAAACCAGGCCTTGCTATGAACCCAAATGATGTTTATTACACTCCACAGTACAAACTGAAGGCTCAAAATTAACCAATAACTCACTGGTTATTGTGCTATTTGTATTCCCTTACCTGTAGTGAAAGTAAAACTGTACATTTTGTTCCCCAGGTGGTGCTCAAAAAAAGGTCATGGTATCATTGAAATCAAAAGGGTTCAACATCTAGAGCTGCAGTTTGAATATAGATAACTTTCTTAGTATATCATCCTCTGAATGATTTATGTTCAGTGTGATGCTGCCATAACAGGCAGCTCAACTCAACACTTTCACTAACAGAGAAACCAGAGAAATTTGGCTTTACAACTATTTGCACTCGCCTCTACTGACAGATTTAATTAAATAGTGTAAATGTGAAAGACTCTAAAAACTAGTCTTTAATTTTTTATTGAAGCATTTGCTCAAGATGCAAATACTAAGATTTAGTTTTATCAATTTTATGTAACAGAAACTTGTGAACAGCACAGAAACCACACTGACTGTCATATTTTAGGAAAAAGTAATATCCATTTATACATCCATTACAGTGTTATTGCATTACTGCAGTGCCAATGCAGCTAAAGCATATTTACTTTTTCCATACTGTTACTTGGATCTATAGGTTCACTATGCAGTGAGTTCTCTCACTGAATCTAATGCACTGGTTCCAAAACCACCTTTAGCCATTAAAGCTGTGAGGAAACCACTGACAGGTTAACGACCTGTGACCTGCTCCCCCATAAAGGAAAGAGTATCATAAATAGGGGAGAGTCATAAAGTCAGGTAACTACCACAGCAATAGCTGAACTACACAAGATACTAGTCAAATTAAGATTGTAGCAGCAAATGTTCTGACTATAATGAACACAATAAACATGTGCTTTAGTTACTGTGACTTTCACGTCACATTTGTAAGAGAAAGATTAGATCATTTCTTCTTCCAAAAGTTACATAGACTCGCTTTATATTGTAAGTCTGTGAAGTTTAGATTATCTTTTTCATTATCTCCAAGAGATTCCCAGAGACAAAAACAGAGACCTGACTGATGCAGTTTAATACTGATTAACATATTAAGTTACACACATATTAATATTTGATGAATATAAAATTAAGAAAATGCATTAAACCAATTGTAAGTGACATGTACACCAGTGTGGAACAGTCTAGAAGAATACCCACAGGTTATTTGAGAACAATTCTAGTTTTATGTTCTTACCTATTAAATTGCCAATCTCCAAGACATTCAGCCTTTTTTGAAGACTAGCAAATAAACAAACAGACAAGAGGTGATTCAAGCAGCAAAATGGAACCAAATACATGAATAAATAAGAGTTTCAATTTAAAGCTCAGGGGGTATGATAACAACCATCCATTCAAATAATTTCTTATTAGGTCCACTGATGCTTTTCACAGCACTTCATTTGGGTCCATATCTTGCCAATGCTCACTAGCCTTTCCTTTTTTTTCCTCTTCTCCCTTTCTTCTCTTCTCTCTGTTTCTCCTTTTTTGCCGTACCCCCAGGTGGGAAGTCATTATGCTGCTCTCAACTGTGATTTTTCATCATTTTTTAAAATAGAACATCTAAAAAACACAAGAAGCCTGCAGCGCTCCTCACTGTACCATCACAGACACATGCTTATCTCTGATCTGCCTGTATTACAAATCCCCACCCCCCTACCGGAAGTAGAGGAGAGAATGAAAAAGTGAGATTGATTGTGTGGAGGTATATAAAAGTTGTGTGCCAGCATGGTGTGGTGGTTTGTCTGATGCAGAGAAAGAAAAAAAGAAATAACATGGGTGTCTATGCCCAAGAGTGAATGCATTTCAGTGTGTCTGTGAACATGTACATTTGTTCACTGTTCAGAAAACAGATCAATGTGTCATCAGACTCCCATTTCCCAGTCAAGTACAAAGAGACACAATCAGTTGATAAAAAATAAGGATTAGAAAGCAAAGGCAGGCAGGATTAGAAAGCAAAGGGAAGAAAGGAGATGAAAGGGCAAGGAAAGATGCAACAAAATAAAACAAACTGGCGTAAACTTCGCTGGTCACACGTTGTACTTTCTGTTTTTGTTCACCTGTGAATTATTTACTGTGTCCCCATATATTGCACTGCTCCCATACTGCTTATGCAATGCGCGCAAATGCATTAACACACTCTCACGTACACATTCAATCTTGCTTGTCTCATCAGAGGTCAATTGAAACACACGCGCAAGGTGAGTCGACCAGTTTGCAGTGGCGCATAACTCGTCAGTTATTTTCACATGGAGGCGGGGTCAGGAGAAACATTTAGATGCTGCGTCAAGGGACTGCGTAGAGCAAACACACCCCCGCCCCACACAGGTAATAATTCATTTTCCATACACTCACAAATGCTTCAATAACGGACATAACTCAAAACGCTGTTACATAAGCACACATTAAAAGGGACAAAACAGCATCACTCTATTTGTGAGAACCACTGTTTCATTAGCATACATTTATGTCCCACATTCTTCAACACTAAATCTGACCTTTAGCTAAACAAATATAAACCTAATCTCAAAGTTAATCTAATCTAAATCTTAAATTCAAACTCAAACCTGCCTATAAAAAGAGGTGCATAATAGTAAAACCTCCTTATCATTTTCTGGTGCATGACGATAGAGGAAATTAATTTTCAACACAGAATTCCTACTGTGAACCAAAGACAAAGCACTCATAATTAAGAATAATTAGAAGCTGATTTCATATGGCTCTCAGTTTCACTTTTTTTCCAACTTATCTCATTTTTGCTTTGTTTACCTCAAGAAAGAAAGCAGCGTCATCCTCAGCTGGTACTGTTTGAATGGAGCAGAGAATGAAGGAAAATGAGACAGATGGTGGGTGGATGGTGGGACAGCTGAATACAAAGGCGAAGGCTAGTATGAGAGATAAAGATAAAAGAAGAGAAAAGAATAGCACAAAGTGGCTAAAGTGGGGCAAAATATAAGGAGAACAGTGATAAAATAAGGAGAGTGAGGCAAACCAACCAGGGAGAAAAAAGCAAGAGAACAAGACAGAAAGAGAGAGAAAGAGGCAGGAGCAGCCTGTATTTACACAACAAAACAGAAGATAAATAAAGTCACTGACAGGAGCAAGAGTGTGTGTTCTTGAGTGTGTAAGTGTGTGTGTGTGTGTGTGTGTTTGTGTCCTGGCTCAACTCCCAGGAGCAGACACTTCGGTGTTGCCAAAGTTTTACTGGGTCTACAACCATGCCAGGGTCAATGCAGGGGTACACACATACAGAGATAATAAAACCAGGGCATGGCACGGGATCAGGCACCAGAAAAGTGAAAGAAATGGGAAAATCGCGTGAGATGTGAGAGAGATGCTGGAGGGATTAAATATCAAAGTGAAGGTATTTGGGAAATAGGTGGGCACAAAAGGGAAAGAGAGATCGAGAATTGCAGTGAGTAATAGAGGAGGAATAGAGATGGATCAGCGAAAGCAGTAGGAGAGAGGGAGAGGGATACAGGGAGAGAGAGCTAGAGAGAGAGAGAAAGAGAGAGGGGGGAAGAGGGAGGATCACTGTGCTCCGCGAGCATGCAAGGATCAGCAGCAAAAGAATGAGACGGAGAGAAAGATAGAGAGCGGTAAAGAGTCGGAGCAGAGCAACGCTGAGGACTAAAGGACTACCAGAGACAAGACAGAGATGCCAAGAACAAGGGAGAAGAAATGCATGCGGATAAAAGAGGAGAATAAGAAAAGGTGAGTGGCTGAGAAAGCAATGAAAAACAAGTTGCACAATGTGTGCAGTAACAGTGTCTATGTGAGTGATAGCCTAAAAGCATCAAATGTTGTCTTGTGGGCAAAGATGGTCTATTTTGACCCTCTGAGGAACGTCTTCAGTCTAACAACCCAGGGCTAGTACTTTATTTTTTAAAGCAGTTCATTCAATATTTAAAACACTGACCAGGATTTGAGTGGAGGAAATGGCAATTGTATGGACACAGGCACCACATATCCAACTGGACCAATGAATAAAATCCATAGATTAAACCTCTGGACCAAGAAAAACAAACAAACAAAAAGAACACACAATATCTGGATTTGGTTGAATGTCTTTTCTTTAGTCTCCCTTGCTTTGAAAGAAGTCTAAACATTTCGACTTCAGGAAGGGTGGTTACTGTACAGTAACGGTGTGTTTTTATCTTAAAAAAAAAGTCGAGTGATCACAGAATCAAAACTAAGTAGGACTCTATTGTATGTATATGTGTGAGGGGACAAGTAGGTAATCCTTACCATCTGTGAGGGTAGGATTTGATGCAGATGAATACATATGTGCGTTTGTGTACCGGACATGTATGTATGTGTGTAGAAGTTATGGTTCCTGTGTGTTACACCATCCAAAATGTATTTAAACTTTAGATATTAACAAGGCTTCCAAATGATTCTTCTATTAACTTGTTTGTGAGACTGTGTGTGCGTCTGTTGTCCAATTGCTATTAAAAGCCTCTGAACCAATCATGTGGACAGCTAGCTTTAATATGGGATTATATCGCAATAACCCTTCTCTTATACACTAATGCTGCTCCTGTGCATGTGTGTGTTTGTGTATGTGCACATGAGAACAAGCAAATGTCTATGCAGGGATCTAAAACTGAGACAATGTGGATACATGTGTGCACTTAAATTTTATATAATCTCATCAGTCTTTTTAAGAGCACGATATGATACTACAGTTTCATTTATTCATGTGTGTGTGCTTGATTCATTGGTGCAGACAAATGCATGAAGATGTTACAAACTGAGTAGGGAAATAACCCCAGTATTTATGTTGTTTGTCATATTTCAGTGTCTATTCAGTGTTTGGAGTACCACTAGGCCACTTTTGCATTTATAGGCATTAAAAGCATTTAAAGGCATTATGAATGATGAATAACAACATTTGCTTGAAACATAAAGATGGATCTTTAGCCACGGAAGCCCATTTGTTGGATGAGGAAAATGTATATGGTTATTAACGATGTACCAGGCTGTTGCAAACTGTCATTCTGTTTTCATCCTTGGGCAACAAGATGATGTATAGCCAACACAGGGAGGGACTTGATTCAGTAGTAATTAAATCTTTAAATAAGGTTCCTTTAAGATTCTCATGGACTTTAATTTGAATATTTTTTTTTATCTTTTTTTCCTCCATAAATACCTAAAAATGCATTGTTCATTCATCTTAAGTCACTTTAGATTTTACAAAGCCCTAAGATCTTTGGTAACATTGTTTATTTAAAAAGTTTATTTGCTTTAGTTTAGTTGCTTAATATGTGCATGCAGGCACACTGGAAATGACTGCAGTATAGAAAAAGATAATTTGAAGGAGTATAATCTAAAGTACAGACCAAGGAAACCTGTTTAGGAGGTTATGACATTATACTGCACTGACTTTTATTACATCCATTTTCTCCAGAGAGTGACAGATGATGAAGAGCAGGAGAAATAAAGGTCAAAGGTGACTGACAGGAAGACAAGACTCAGAGTCAAAAGTAATGCGTGTGTGTCACTGACAGTTTAGTCGCTCTGCTAACCAGACAGACTGTGAACAAGTGATGAGAAAGAGATGCCTTTTTGGTGAAAGTGAAAAGGACTAGAAAGTCAAGGGGGGCAGGAAGATGGATTAGGGAAAGGGAGAGAGGGCAGCCAGAGCAACAGGAATCGTGAGATGAGAGGAGGAGAGATAGATTGGGGGTTAATGATGAGAGATTGGATGCGATGTGTGGGCAGGATAAGTTATATGGGATAGAAGAGAAAGATGAGATGATAGGAGAGCAGGGAGCAATCAGAGGATGGGGACAGGTGAAATGGAGGGATAAAAAGATGACGTGACAGGAAGAAAGGGCTAAAACAGAAAGGGTAGACTTTGTAGTTTGAGCAACAATGCAAAAGTCAGACCATATCCCACTCTATTAGCCACACTGATAAGGTGTGTGTGGTCATGTATCTGCAGGGCCTCTATGAACTTAGACACTTTATTTTCCTCTGTTGGCTTACATGATGTTTATCTATAATTATCAGATTTGGGAGAGAATATCTCATAAATATGCAGTTTTACATTAGTGTCTCTGCTCTTCTTCTCAACACAATCATCTAGCCAACAAAACAAATGAATTAAGCTGGCAGATGGATTTGTCAATAATGAGCTCTTTGACTATATATCATCCATTTCCTTGTTTCCCCTACCTAACTGGTTGTAAATAAGCTTACACCATAAAACCAAACAGTTCTCATTTCGTCCTTCTAGGGCCTTCCTCGGGGCATTACAATTTATTTACATCTATTTCCCTCATAATAAACCAGGGTAGAGGGGGCAAAAAGGGATTCAAACTTCCATTTTATTACTGCATGTGGAATTTTGTTGTTTCTGCCATCAAGCCATTTATTTAAGTCATGTTCACATTCATGTGCATGCCTGTATTTGGAACACCGACATTAGACAAGTTTTAACAAGTCTAAAATAAATTAATTCACACGTGGAAGGTTACGTGAACATGAAAGTCAATTATGTATTGTCCTCTGAAGGGAGGACTGAAGGGAATCCTTTTAATGATAATCTTTGCGAGAATGACTCACTGCATGAATGTGCATGCATGCAAAGTGAAAAATAGAAAAAAAAACTCAAACCCATTACACTTATTTTAAATTCATAAAATCATCATCGTTATCTGAATTTGCCTCAGAGAAAAGTTTACCTCACAGTTCTAATGAAGAATTAAGTAACCGGTGACTAAATTAATTTTTTCATTGGTCTAAATTATGCATTATGCACAAAGTACATAGTCTCAGAGGAAATTTTCCAGAGGAAAGGACTAGTGTTGGCTCTCAACCTATAGCTCTGAGGGTCTTCAGCCTCAACCAGGAGGGTGACTCATCATTGGCTGCCTTGCTGTGACCTCCAGGAGATAAAGACATGAAGCCAAGACCCAGAATCCTGATTCTCATGTTCAGAGCAAAGTTACATCTCAGAGGCATAACGAAGGTGGTGAGCCAGATTGAAATGTAAAATTATCATGAACATGCAATGCTATATGTGCCTTAAAGCACAGTAATTTTTTTGTTTTTCTCTGATACTGTTTCTCATAAAACAATTGGTTAGTTTAGGAAAACTACATTAAGTTCTCATGTCGCAAGTTTCTCCCCAAAAAACAGTTTTCACAGTTTGCATGCAGTTGCCTTGAAGAGTTTCCTACAATCAGTCATGCACACAATCTACAATGCTGCAGTGGGAACCAACTTTAAATATATGTAGAATGCGGGTTAGCTGAGATGCTTGGCTTTTGTGATATGCACATTTAAAATTTTGACTTAAGCTGTTCATTTGAAATGCTTATTAAAGTGCTGCTAAAAAATACAGTTGCACCCAATTAAAATACAAAGCAAAACAGTTTGCAGAAACAGCTGAGAGGTTCCATTGTTGTTTTGATGATCATTACTGGATTCTTATTCTGTCTGAGATGCAGGGCTAAATGTTACACCATGACAATAAAAAAAAACTAAACCAGTGACCAATTACAGCACGGAAGCATAAGAAAAACAGAAGAACTTAATCCAAAAACAAACACACAAATAAGTGGACTGACACTGTTTTTAGGAGGTTCCACCTGCATCACGTATGAATTTAAGCAATATGTTTATCCACTCAATGCAAGAGAGGACGTGTACATACGTTTGTGCATGCGTCATGCCCCCAATATGATCTGCCGGTAGCTTTCTGTATGTTCCTATACAACTAAACTCCATTCGCTAATCAATTTTTGTAGGGAATGTAATTGCAACCAATTTTTTCCACAATTAACGTAAATGACAAATCACAAATACGTTGACACCTAATATATCAACAAAATATAGACAGGGGAATATTTTGTCTGCCAAAATATCTGATCTATAACATTCTGTTTTCTTTTCTGCAAAAAATATTCAATGTTGCAGCTCAAAATCCAAATTGGTGACTCCAGCATTACTTAAGTTTTTTATGGTTAGGTCCATTCATCCACACATCCATCCATTATCTCAAGTGCTTTGCCTGTTAAAGAAATCAGGAGTGCTGGAGTGCTGCAACTGTTGTTGGGCGAGAGGCAGGGCACAGGTCAGGTTGCCAGTCTATCACAAGGCTGACATATAGAGACAGACAACCATTCACACTGACATCCATGGCTCACAAAAAAAATCAAATGTAAAATCACAAATTTCATAACTTGTTATTGTGTTATTAAAACTGTGTTATTTTGAGCCCAAACATAAGAGAAATAAGTAACTACATTACCCAAAATGCAGGATTTGGCCTTTCTCAAAGGGCCAATAAAGTGCTTTGTTTCTGAAGGCGAGTGGGTGTGAAATACAGAGTGAAAGATGTGGTGTGATTACAGAGCAGTAAAGCGCGTCTCTGTCTCCCTAAAACACACACACAGGGCCCGTCAATCGACGATTGAAAAATGAGGCTCACCTTGAAACGACAAGGGACTCGATTCACTGGAGCATTCAGTGCTCTGTTTCCACTGCAAAGACATGGCTGCATACTCATTCACATACGCACACATTAGCACACAAGGCCTCACTGAGACAGCCTGTTGTAGACAATTCTTGAACAGCCCGAACCTGCCAAGTGGTAAATTAAACTTATTGCATGTATAAACAGTTTTCATAAAAAGCTGCACGCTGTCAAAAAAACTCCCTGTAGTGTTTAAATGTGGTGTTTGTGCATGTGTGGTGACAGATGCTGAAGCACACTTGCGGTGTGTATTGATTACTGACAAGCTGTGTGTACGGCTTCCTGGATATTTTTCGTCCTCTCTTCTAACGTCTGTCTCCTCACACATTTCTTTCTGTCTTCATTCTTTATTCTTTAACAAACTCCATCAGACACTTTTGGAGAATTTAACTTTGAAAAATGGGCCTTTAAATCTCTTCCTCCACACACACACTCGCGCATTACTTTCATCTTGCCCGTGATTGTTCTCCTTCATCTGTTCTCTACCCTTTATCCCCCTTCTCCACCTTCTGTACCATCTTGTGCTGCTGTTTTCCCTGTTTGCCTTTTCGTCTCCTCCCCTTCACCACCCCAACCAACAGCATCACCTCCCTTTCTCCTCCCCGTTCATTTTGCACAGCCAGAGGTGTGATGTGGGCGACAGACTAAGATTAAATATAGAGACAGAGGAGGGGAGAGAAAAAAGCACAGTAAATCAAAGACAGCATGACAGAGATGGAAAAGCAGGTGGTGAGTGAAAAACTCCAAAAGAAACACAGGTAATGATGAAAGACGAGAAAGATGAGTGGTATCCATTAAATAAGAAGAGAAGAGGAAATAGAGAGAGCAAGAGGGTGGCCAAATGACAGAGAGATCCACAGGCGTGTGAATCAGAGTAACTGATTTCCGAGGATATGGTGTCACTTTCTGCCTTACAGCGAGGGTCAGTCAGAGGGTCAGTGGTGAAGAGTGAGACCTGTGGCGCGCACGCATGCATGCACACACACTTACAAACATAAATAGATGGAGACAACAAGGAGAGAGAGAGTGAAAGAAAGTTTGTTACAGCAGGAGCTCTTGTGTGTGATGTGGCTACTGGCAGAAAGACAAATGCTTGGAAATGAGCTGCAGTGAAATTACCTTCAATTGCCTTAGTCTGAATGTTAAGGCAAACTACCTGACCACATATACACACACACGCGAACACCTCACACTGTCTGTGGCACATATAAACACTGGCTGACTTGTTCATTCACACCTTCCCTCTTCTTTTCACTCAGGAAAAATATCATCATCTGCAATTTTGCTCTGCACACAACACATCCATTTCAGTCCATTTCTCAGCAGCCAGTGACTGTGGCCTGCTTGGTAAACATATTCCACATGCACACATAAGAAATTTCATACTAACACACCAAATAGGAAAAAACACACACACAAACTTGGAAGGATGTGTAAACTCTCAACACACTCTCATTCCACTGCCTTCAACATACCTCCCACCTGGTGTCTCATACTAACAGGCAGTTAGTATGCAGTTGCAATGCATGGCGGTTTCCTGATGGTCCTCTTTGGCAAAAATACTGTGTCATGATTTTCAGACAGCATCAAGATTTATGATTTCACAATTCTTTTTCAATTTGGTTTTTAAGAGCATTCATCAGTTACCTCATACCAGCATCTACTTGTCCTGTAATATTGACTGGTTTTCTGAGATGCTAGAGTGTTTTGCTTTGGTCTTGTTGTTTCTGGTTGTGTAGTTGTAGTGGCTGATGCACTCACTTGGGAGTCTTCTCACATTCAAACTTTAACTTTGCAACATTTGCAAAAAAATTTTGTGCTGTGTCAATTTTGGAAACTCCAAGCCAGTTCCATATTATTGACATCCATCGTACCGCTTGCTATGTGGCTGAATAAAGTAAAAGTAAAGTAGTAAAGTATGTCACACTGCATTTTATGTTGTATATAGAACTGCAACTGAATGTGTGAGTGAAAACAGCCTGGATCACTGGGTCAAGACCTCTGTGCCCACTCTAACACAATGGGTACACAGTTACCATGGTTACCATCATAAACTCTGCCATCAAATAATATGCGACCTTGAGCCAAACACACTGTCTGATATTTAGAAAACAGTAATACAACATGTCACTGAAACAAAAATCCTTTTATCTGTAATGGTATACTGTTGCTGTCAGGTATTAACATACACTTATTGTGGAAATGACTTTCGATATTGGACTTTAAATTGTCTCTTTGAACAGTTTCTTTTTTTTGAGGATTAATAATTGGGCAACATACATCTTTATTTTCCTATAAGCGATCACGGTTCATTACATGACTTTTCTGCACCAAAATTAGAAGGCAAAACATACATTGTCCATTGGAACCGTTAAATGTATTACATTACATTTATATTTACATACCACTGTATGTAAATACAGTGGTATGTAAATATGTATTTACATAAAGTGGTATGTATACAGTGGTACATACCACTGTATGTAAATACAACTTATTGAAAGACACTTTTCAAGATCTGGAAGAAGAAGAAGAATCCAAACTGTCTCATTCAGCCGAGAAGAAATTAGTTTGCATAGTAAGGGACAGCTAAGAAACCACCAAGGCACAGGCCTGACATGAACTAGTTCCTGCTGGAACACCAGTGTCACTCTCTACAGTAAAGTGAGTTTTACATTGCCATAAAGTAAAAGACTGTTGCCTAAGAAAGTAGTCCCTGTTCCAAGAACCTTCAAGATGGAGGAAATGTGTAAGGTCTGAAGAGACAGGGATTGAATTATGAGTATGTTGACCAGAGGCATGTTTGAACAAGTAAAGGTGACGTATTAAATAGCAAGAACACTATTACAACTGCACAGTGGTGGTTGTATTGTGTTTTGTGGCTGTTTTGGATGAAACAATGAAGGAGCAATAGCTGGATGATACTTGGGTGGTCCAACAGGACATTGAGCCCAAACTAGTATTCCCCCAGCCCCAGAAGCTTGTTGACAGACCAAAATTCCCAAGGTTTTCTTTTATTAAAGATGTATGTGGTACAATCATGCAGCCTCAGCAAAAGAAAAAAAAATTAAAGCACGGTATGGCGAGGTATGATGAGTGTATGTAAACTTACATACGGTACTAACCTCACATTTCAAAGCTACACTATCTGTCAGTGAATCTCTCTAGCATTACTGTTTGCAAGGAACTTTGCCATGAGCACTAACTACACAGTACTATGTGACGCAGACGGTCACTCATGTAAATAGCATGTAGTAATAACAAAAGCAATTAAAAACAAATTTAAAGATATTCCTAATGCTGTACTACAAGCCACAGGCAGGTTCACCAGCATAATTGACTATTCACTCATTCAGTTTTAAAATGTAATGATCTTAAATGAAAACTGAAATTCTAAAGAGCCTGTCAACATTAATTATGTGCTGTCATGGAAAACAGAATAAAAGGGCAGCGTGTGACAGTCAGTCAGTCTTCAAAATGAGTCGATGTAGGTCACACACAGCATTGGTATGACTGAATGTGTACATGACTCCGAGCCTGAATACATATGGAATATTAGAGCAGCAATCAGGCTCATCACAATCAGGTTGAGTTATTGACTTTCCACTGGTGAGTACATACTGTTGGGAGACAAATATCTAAAACCACTGAAAATCCTGAGCTTAAAAATCAAGTTTTTCCAACTCCAACCATGTGACTAAAATGTACGGATGCTTGTATTTTTTACAATACAATGTGATCAATGTGATGTGTTACAATGTGATTTTAACCTGACAAACTTTTTAATGTTCCTAAATACTAAATAAATTGCACAATGCATGTTTGTTACCTTTGTTACCTATGACTTTTTTTGATGATCACTGCCAATATTTGCCACTACAAATGCCTAATTTCCTCTTTTTTCCCCTCAATTTCTTATTTTTCTTAGCTAATCACTGTGTCATAATGCGACACTAAAGTACTCTGACTCATTTCTTAGTGATCTCAAGTGATTAAAATCAATTGGCTAATCTTTAAATAACCCAAACTATTTTAATTTAATACAAAACCAAATAAGGATTTAACATAACCTAGCAATGCATACAAATTAAGTTTATTTACCTTAATGCTTTTTAACAAAGGTTATGGGGATTGTGTGCAACATACACAATTACCCTTAAGATATCTCTTGTTTTTTCATTTCTAACCAGAGAAACAACTTTGAGTCTTTTCTCTGTAACGCCCACCTACTTGCTGGTCTAATAAGAGGTTGATAGAGTTCTATTGATCTGATCAGTGTGGCATTCAGTCGAGGTCAAAGCTGTTATATGGTGGTTTACGTTCTCTTCTTTCTCCTATCATTCCTCTCAATCATTGTTTCTCTCTTTTTCCTCTCTCCCTCCAGAGCAAACCAGCAATGTCCAGAAAATCCATCCAAACCATCATGTGCAGGCCACTCCTCAGAAACTGAGAGCAATGTCCAATCGGAAAAAGCCAAACTAGTTAGGAGGTCGTTAATGGAAGTACACTGAGAGTTAGAGCCTTATTGGATATTGAATTCCTGTCTCCAGTTTCCACATTCAGACTCTGCCACACTGCCTCACAAACACACAAATTCATTTGAGTGAAAAAAAGCTGGAAACTTTCCACTTATTGGATATAATCTTGCAGACGCTGTCTGATGTCACCACTTGCCTCCATTTCGTTCAGCTCCTCTGGGGGCTGAACCAACCCACAGAGGGGTATGGGCAGGAGAGTGGCTGATCCAACCAATCCGGTCCCTGCATTGGGGGTTCCCTTGGCAGGGGGGCGATGGGGCCTACTGTGCAGCGTTGGGGTGCAGACATCTCCTGGACTGCGCTCTCTCCCTTCCATCAAACGGCATGGCAGCCAACCCAATGCTCATCGCCCACTCACCATGGCAACAGAAAAAACAACAACAGTAGAGACAGGAGGAGTTATCAAAAGTGACAGCATCAGTCTGACGGTGTCTAAGGAGACATCTCAGAATGAGATCAACAGCTTGACACAGGACGACATGGGGTCACAGGGGTCACAGGGGTCAGGCAGTGGAGTTTACTGCCACATCAAAACTATACGGACAAACCTCAAAGACACAGGAGGTAAAAGGACAGCTCGGTATACAAATGGCAGTGTGATAGCTTCTGATATGGTCGGAGGAGTTTGCACTGAGTCCACAGAAAGTAAGGAGCCAGTTCGGGAGAAGAGGAGAGTACAGTCTCTACGTGGGGAGGGCCATCGGTCGGTATTGAAGACAGGGAGCGTTTGTACAACTGTGCACGCAACCCCACCTCGGCCCTGTCGAGTGATGACTACTTCTCCGACACGCCTCTGTGCGACTTGTGGGAGGAGACGATCGCAGATTACACCGTGCACAGGCGCATGTCGCAGGAGGGCTGTCAATCTAATTACAGCCAGCCAGACTTTACCTAATCCTCGGAAACCATCTGTAGCTCCCACCCAATCAAGAAAAGACTCTGGACTCTCCGTTGTGGACTCTCAGTCTTACACCAAAAACATAGACACGACAAACACTGTAACACAAAAATCAGTAAAAACTTCTCAAATACCACAGCTTTCGCACACTATACCAAAAACGCACAATTCACATTCCAACCACATATCACACAATCAGAACAAAACTAAAAATTCAGTTAATCAGACAAGGCCACTTTCTGCAGATATTATTCATTTCAAGGACTCAGGCACCCAAACAACAGACACACACATGGACAGTAATGCAGACAGAACATCATCCACCACACACACACAGCTAGCACACACATCATATGCAGAGACAACAGAACCACATTCAACTGACAAACACATGCATAGCATGGCTATCCAGCCTGCTAAAGAACACACTAACCAGCACACATCTGTCCACAATAGTTCCGAAGCATCTGCTCCTTACCCTGACAGTGACTTAAAATCTACCACTAACCCACCTCTCCCACCAAAAAACTCTCCCAAATCCACTCATTCATTACCAGACACTTCTGTAGAACAAATTAAAAAAAACCAAGAGACCATAAATATTCCCAAACAGACTTCTACGGAGAGGCTCAAACACAAGGACTACACAAAACAAAAGAGCAAATCATTTGACGACCACACACACTCGCCTTGTAAAACTCATATGAAAGCACAATGTAATGGGGCTCCAGGAGGACTGTTGCGAGGACAAACAGGGAACCCACCACGTGGGGTTGAGAGGCAGCTGCAGAGTGTGGAAGAGAACCTGCTGTCTAATCAGGAGAAGATCAAGGTGCTTCTCAACGTTATTCAAGATCTGGAGAAGAGCAAGGCCCTCAGCGAAGGGTGAGAGAAAAGAATAAGGCATGAGGGATAACAGAACACAAGGCCATTTCTAGCTTTGTGGGGGCCCTATGCAAGATCATTTTGGGGCCCCTGTTTTGAATCGATATGAGGACTTTAAAGCCTTTCAATGATCTGTGGAAATGCATCACAATAGGTTTTCGTAACTGAAAGAACAACAAAAAAAAAAGTTGACCCAAGCAATTCAAGGCTAAATAAAAAAATAAAGGTAAAAATCCTCTGTCTATGACCATACAGGTCAGATGATTACAAACTTTAGAATGGGACCTGCAAATCAAATATTTTTAAGATACCCGGCAAAATCATGAGCAAAGATTCAAATCACATCCAATGTTTCTAAACTTTTGTCTTATGAAATTCAACAATTTGATATATTAAATATTAAAACTTATTATGTAAAAAGCAGGGATGTCCAAACCTTTTTTATACAGGGCCAGATTTGATAATGTGAAGATACCTGTGGGCTTCTCAGAAAAAGATTTGACAGCAAAAGTTACATGCAAATGCTCTAAAATATTTTATTATTAGTGTGACAAATATCTTCTTTAGGTGTCAATGAAGCCACACAGATATTATCAAATGAAAAAAATAATTAAATTATATTATGGTAAAGCCAGGATGCGAACATGGATCCCTCATGTGTCTGAGCATTTCCTTAAAAGTTGAACTAACAAGGACATCGGGTTATTCCTGAACATAGCTAATTTAGAGCAAATCAAAGTTAACATGCTGATGCAGCAGTTATTGCAGTAATATCAGAGACACTTCCCAATGGTGTATAGAACATTCTTTAAACATTACGGGGCAAATATAATCTGAAAGATATTTAATTCTACTAAAATATTTTGAGACTAAACCGGTAGCTTGGGGGCCCTCTAGTGGCCCTGGGGTCCTATGCATCTGCATAGTGCGCATAGCGCAAGAAACGGTACTGACAGAACAGATCAAGAAAAGAACTAATGGAGGAATATGCTGAGTATTGAGACAAAAGAAGAGGATAAGTAACAAGATAGAGAGCAAAAAGAGGGAGAGATGAAGATAAGAGATGGGAAAAAAAAGATAGACTATGAGGTATTCACTGCAAGAGGAAGTTTTTAGGTAAGAGTGTCAGAGAGTGAGCAAGACTGATAAAGAGAAGAAACAGAGCAAGGAAAAAGGGTGTCAAGGGAGTGCACGAGATTGAAAAGATAGTATATTTGAGTTTGTAGAGCAATACATACTGACAGGCTTTCAAGTCCATGTAATAGATTTTAAATGTCAGAGCTTTGGAGGGTGTGTGTGTGTGTGTGTGGGCATGTGAGTAAGTGATCCAGTCCTGCAGGAATATGCGATACCTGCCAGCCTGCAGTCAATGTTAGCACATTGTTATATCTCCTTAGTCTTTGAAATCTTATACCTAATAGTACTCTCTATGGTAAGACTATCCCTCAGAGAGACTATAGTGCCCCCATCTGTCCTTTATATCTGTCCGTTATTCTTTATTCCTCATCCCACTCTAGTTCCTTTGTTTCTCCCGTCTTCACACATCCCAGTTGGCTTTCAGGGTCTCACTTCAATTCAATCAACATCCTCCCCTTTCCCTGGGTTCCTTAACCTGATTTAAGCTATTCATCCCTATCTCAACCTTCACCCTCGCACCTCTTTCTCATCCATTCCTAATTAATACCCTTTTTCTCTGTCTTTCTTTCAGCAGCTTATCAAAAGAATCATGTCTGCCCTCTGCACTCACCGTTTTTGAATTTTATCCCTCTTCTTTCTACCCAGACATGTCCATCACTCTCACCTGCTGTCGTGTGCTAGCTGTCACTCTGTTTTGTTTCTCTTCCCTCTGTCGGTCGCCATTCTTCTTCATCTCCTCATCCTTCTCCTTTTTCACAGTTTCACCTTGACTGTCAACTGTCAGTTGTTCCTGTACTGCACTTTATGCCACATTTCTTCCTTCCTAAATTTCTACCTCTTTCTTTCACTTGTGCCAGTCACTTCATTTTCTCCTCCAAATATTACAAAACCCATTTTACCTGTTTGCCATGTCTTGTCAAAACAATAATGTTCCTGCACCTCCATTTAAACTCTCACTACATGTTTTTAGTCCTCTGTCCTCCTTTTACATTAGGGTTAACAGATGTCTCTATCTCTAGACTAATCTGAGATTACCTTTGATAAATGCAATTAATGCTTAAGCTGCACAATAAGGCTCCTAGACCCAGTGTACTCTTGCCCTGCCCTGTGTGTGTGACTGTGCAAGATCATGTATTTATATTTATATTTTTCAAAGTTTGTGTGCATGCTTACTATAAGGATGCTCACGTTTCACACACATCTCAAACTAAATGTATGTATGAAGACTGAGAGGCAGGCGGAGGAGAAAGGGAGAGACAGTAAGAGAGCAATTGAGAGATAAGAAGAAAAAAAGCAAAGTAAGTGAACCAGCAAGTAACAGTGGCTGCATGCATCCAATGCGGTGCCAGAAAAGAGAGTACTCTAAGTGGGCCGGTGTGATAAAAGTGTCGGCTGAGCGAAAAAGGTTGTCGCTGTGCTCAGCTCCGTATTTTCTTCTCTCTCCTTTAGCAAATAATTGTCTTCTTTCGCTGTAGTTGTCTTTGATAAAGAATGGTAGAGGAGAAGAAATGATGCCAGTCACACGGCCTCTCTCCATGTAATTAAAATGTCTATTTTATCATCATGAATCAGTTACTGTCTCAGCTACACAGTTCAATGAAGGGGTAGCCAAAATGTCTTGGCAAAATAAAGACTTTTAATTACATAGTAGTCAACATGAGTATGTCAGGTTGTTTATCCAATTTCATTTCCCAACATTTCTGCACTCTCTGTCTATGTAGTAGTTTTGTAATAGGCACCAATTTCCAACACTATTTTCTATCCCTTTACTCATAATATTTTTTGTCATGTAATGTCTGGCTTCCAATGAGACCACCCCAGACAGTCACTGTAAACAATCTTAAGCGACTTTTTTCCCTGCCTGGAATGCTAAACAGGCATGTTTTCATCCACCAGGAATATTACAGTGATGACCTGGCTAGTCCTTCTCAGCTGCATCACACACCCTAAACATCACAAGCTATTTTGTGCCCTTTGACAAACCCCAGAGTACACACTTGATGTTGCTGCATTGATTATACATAGGTGGAGAGAACAAAAACAATTGTGACACCAGCAGTCAAGAGAGTAAGAGTCTTCTAAAGTGAAGTGCTATTTCTACTGTCTCTTTCTCTCTTACAACATAATGAGTGAAGTGAATATTAGCTTCCCTAATAGTTGCTTAAATCATGTAAAAACATCACAGTGGATGTTTCTCTTTAAGCAGATTAAAACAAACAATATAATACAGTAATGCCATCTACATGCACAGCTGTGTTCAATTACAAATTCAAAACATATTTGGCGAGTGTGTGAATGTTCTACATCTGTTGTTTCTACAGTCGCAGCTCATACAGAACTGGTCAGGACATTAACAACTGCGCCACCTGCCAAAAGACAGCCTGCATCATCTACAGGTAACCTTGTCAAGATAATGAGCCTACTGCATTACATAACCCACAAGCGACAACTCATTCTTTCCTAGAGTGCAATGAACTCTAGCATCCTCCACTAGAAAACTGTACGTTCCATTTCCTATTGTTTTGTCTCAGCTTTTCCAGGTTTTATCACTTATTCAGCATAACTTTTTTTTGTTTGGTTTTTCATTACCCTTTCTTCTATGTACTGTATAATGCTGTCTGTGCTGTGTTCTCCCACTCTGACAGTTTCAGATAATATAGTCCTATTATTTGTAAAATGTGAGACTAAGACTGATCCTCCTTGTCAATGTGTTTGATAATACGTATCCTACAGACTTGAGGAAAATATTTACACATAAAAGAATGTGAGATGCGAAAATTTATTCAGCACCTAAAAGCTGTGTCTGTGCTATTCCAGTTTTCCCTTGTGTGAGTGTGTGACCTAAATAAGTAATTGCATCCTTGGATTTCCACAATTTGCAGAGCTGCACACTAACAACATACTGCACCACATACTGTAGTTTAATTCCCTATCACCTTCTACCCATCATTCTGATTCTCATCTTTTTTGTATGTAAATCATTCCATCTTTTCATTGCACGCCTTCTCCATCTCTTCCTGTGAACCCTAAACTTTCCATTAAACTGGTTTCCTCTGAATATCTGTGCCTCATTCTATCTACCGATTGCCAAACCTATCATCATCTGCGCTCCTTCACACCCAACTTTATATTCTTCCTTCTTTTAGTCCAACATTTTTTGTGTGCATGATTCAGACAAAGCTTTGCTTAAGGCAATTCTGCTTGTTTACAATCTTATAAAAATCTCCTTCCAGGCCACAAGGGATGAAGAGACATTTTACAGGGTCTTTTTCTCTGCAGTTTTCTCAAACTCCTGAAGACACTCACCTCCCAGCAGTCCCACATCTGCAAACTGCAAAGATTTATAAATTATTAAGGCAAAACCATTCTGGATTATTTCAGAAATAGCAGGTTGATTGATAACAGGTGAGGATATCATAATTGGGTATAACAGGTACACCCTGTACACACAAGGCTCAGTCTTTGCAAGCAAAGATGGATTATGCCTCACAACGTCATGCCAAACATTGTGAGAGAATAATCAATCAAATCAAAAAGAGCATTTCTCAACACAAGATTGCAGAAGAATTTAGGGTTCACTATCTACAGAGCATAATATTGTGAAAAGATTCAGAGACTCCGGAAATCTCAGTGCATAAAGGCCAAGGGCTGTAACCAATGTTAAATGAGCATGACTTTCAAGCCCTTAGGTAAATCTGCATCAGAAGCAATGCTACCATGATAAGTATAGTTCAGTTATGTGCAGGAAGTGCTGAGTTCTCTTGGCCCTGCTCGTTTTAAAAAAACAGAAAAAGGGATTTGTGAGAGTACCATTGATAAATAAGCATATATTAGGATTTTAGATATACATATGCCACCAAGGCAAAGTTTTGTCCCATGTTATTAGTGGATATTTCAGCAGACAAGGCTAAATTTGTTTAATATAACTGAACAATATACAATAAAGTTGGTCAGTGAAAACAGTGAAATTTTTTTACAATAACTTAATTAATTAATAACAATTGTGTTATTCATTAATTAATTAGTAGTAGTAGGTAGACTAGATAGTTAAATAGATTAATTAATAAGAGAATTTACTGAAAGTAATTTTAGACAAAATGCACTTCCACACTATAAAAAAGGACCTGACTCTACGCTGATCTCAAGAGCATGCTGCTACTCACATCATTATAATCCGTCTTTTCTCTCCTCTGGGAGATTTTCTTTTCTGCTCCACTACTTCTTTGTTTTTTTCTTGCACACTAACACACACACACACACACACACACACACACACACACACACACATACACACACATATAACTAACTAAAATTAATCCAACTCAGCTCTTCTTAGATATGTCTATGGATGCCTTTTATGTGCATATTGGCATGCATACAGTTATACATACTGACAAAAAAGAAATGAATATATTTCACGCTGATGTAAAGAATGTTAATGACTTGGACAGATATGCAGAATCTGCTTCATAATCACATTTCTCCTCACATAACAGTATAATTTTGTTATCAAAAATTACACAGATTTGTGACAAACACACAAAAGGCAGAAGTGCAAGAGGTCCATTTGTTTGATTGGACTGTAAGGTTCTGGGTAAGGTGTGGGACTGAAACATTCATCCTAATGATTTGTGATGTAAAACGCGGCTTTGATGTGGGCTGGCTGCCTAAAGACATTGTGCCATTGTTGGTCCTAATTATTCTCTATGATGAGAGGACGTGTATACTCACCTAACACCTCCCACACATGTAAAACATAAAACTTGCCCTGCCCACTCACCTTTACTTTAACCAAAACAGGTTCTCAGAATGATAGATGCAAGAATAACACAGTCTCACACAAATGCACACACTTGCAAAGATGCTAAATATGACAGAATGCAGAATGAATCAAGAGCAGGAGCTTTGCCCTCTGTGCTGTAATCCCACGAACAATAGGGCGAGAGAGGTAGTTAAAGAGGATTGAGAGAGGGGGGTGGTTGAAACCTAAAGAGATACCTGAAACAGAAAAGTCCTCCATTCTAAAACAAGATAGGCTCTAAATTGACTGAATGTGGGATAGGTCCACCATTTTATCGTTTTATATATATTTTTTGTGTGTAGTCATACTACATCTCTTTTATCATTAATTTATGGCA
This sequence comes from Ctenopoma multispine, assembly GCA_034779795.1. Taxonomy (NCBI): domain Eukaryota; kingdom Metazoa; phylum Chordata; class Actinopteri; order Anabantiformes; family Anabantidae; genus Ctenopoma; species Ctenopoma multispine. The sequence goes on from JAUYWH010000002.1 coordinate 11,343,435, forward strand.
GCCATCTCCCTTCCTCTATGCCCAACATAGCTTTCACTTTCTCCTTCATCCAGTCATTGCATCACTCACTCAATCACTGCAGTCCATCTCAGGGAGACAGGACCTTTTAGCTCCTCTCTCACCAACTCTCTGGCGGCACTTATCCCCTCGTTCTTTACCTCACTGTCTGTTTTGTTTCCCTCTTTTATTCTGCAGTGACCCGTGTGCCCCGATTCATTAAAGTTGGCCTTTCTTTCAATTATCCATCGTGCCATTTCCCAGAAGAATCATTCTGTTTCCATAAGTTTCTACACTTTACGTTCCCTTTTTCCCCTAACTCAGCTACTGGCTTGTTATGGCAGATGCACACGTTGGATGTCAGGGGAGAACATATGTGTTTGTATAGTATGTGTGTGTATGAGTCTGTGTGTGTTGGGATGTTGGGATACAGGAGGAGGGGAGGATGGTGTAGTTGTCTCTGCTTTCCTTGCCTCATCATTTGGCTCATTAACTCCAGATGCCAGACCCTGTGCAGCTCCACCCATATAATCCAACTCAACAAACACACACTCTATCACACAAAAAACACAAAAGGAGAGAGAAACTCCAAGTCTACTACAATATGACCTGCAGCAATGGACACTTCAGAGAGATGGTGAGAAAAAGAGCACAAGTGAGACGAGAGGGGGAGGGGGGAATGAGAGAAGCATAGAAAAAGAAAGCCAAAAGGGTCCGCTTTGAACACATCAGAAGAGCAAAAAAAGTTCCTCCCTTGCTCTTTCCTTTAGCTCCTCCATTTTGCAAATGCTCTTCTCCTCTCCTTTCCCTGGTCTCTTTTTCATTCTCCTCCCACTCCTCTCATCTCACCAGCCTGTGATCTATCAGTGCATGAAGTGTAGAAGAATACTATGGACGTGAAATGAGTGCTGAGTTGAGGAGTGTGTGTGTGAGTCTGTGCTGAAGGTGCACCTATCCGAGTTAAGAATGCAACATGATTTTACATCACCATATAAAGCTGCACTATGAATAGGTACAACCTCACTTCAAGGCATTGTCAGCATTTTACAACTACATTGTAATGTCATTAAAACTAGTTCACTCAGTTTTCTCTCTAACCCTTTCTTTCTAAAGTCTAATTTTGCTCAGTTGTCTCTGCCTGTACCGTTTATGCATGTTCTTTCCTTCTGCCCCAAATCAAATAAAAATTAGCTATATAAATAACTTTGATTTGATGTGACACCACCTTAAGCTCAAAATAATGCCCCAAGTGCATTTCTCTCATGCCTTCCCTTACTCCTTACTCTCTCTTCTACAGTGTTGAACATGATTTCCGACAGCAGGAGGGACGCTTCCAAGAAATTATAGAGGCTCTGGAGGGGGAGTATGATGTGCCTGCCCCGACTCTGACAAAACCTGTGCCAGCGCCTTCCTCATCTAGCCGCCCCAGCACCAAAGCTCGTGTCAAGAAACTCCGTAAGAAGTGTTTCTGGTGGCTGTAAATGCTGGAAAACCAGAACAGCCTTTCTGGCCAGCAGGTGCATGCAGGTGTGGATTAGCTTTCATGGGACCAAAAAAGTTTTTAGTGAAGCATCCTTCTCTTGGCCTGTGGGTGGTTAGTGTGACATTGAAAATCGACAGTGCCTGTAAATGGCACTTTTTCCACTGCAATTCATTCTAAGCTCTCACAAAATACACCACGGACTGAGTAGAAATGGTGGAAATGCAATAGAGAAGGAAAAGCAGACCAAAGGAGTTGTTGAACTTTCCTTTCAGACCTGTGTGAGGGCCACATTGAGGATTTTATCTGTAATTTGTAATTAACTATTGAGGAAATTTGAACGAAAGGTCTATAATGAGGAAACTGCTACCCCATAAAAATTCTACCAGAGAACTGAGGCATTAACACTTTGGATGACAGGCAGGTATACTGTCTCACTTAACAGTACCTGTGTAAACAGACAACATATGTATGAATGGATTTATGCCAAGATCGACTCACGGGAATAAATCTTTTAATTAAGGCAATACAAAATGAAATTTTTAAAATTCTAAAAACCCAAGGAATTTAACAACTAATTGGAATACTGTTTCTTTGGAGGGCTCGACACACAAATTTGAAGCACTAAGAGGAAACGAGAAGAAAGTTGAAGAGCTCTCTGGAAACAAAGAGACTGCTCATTGCATGGATATCAGGGTTTGGAGAGCACAGTTGAGATTGTATTAAGAATACATTAAGAGACAATGTGATAAGCAGCTGACCAGCGACTGACAGATAATTAAAAGCTCTGTCAACTTTGACTGAGTGATTGATTCTCTCCTTTATTACCATGCAAAATGGAAGTGTTCTTTGTGAGATCAATTATGTTCCAACAATCTTCACACTCACATGTACATAAAAGTACACACAAAGTGAGGCATACACTAGGCAATAAATCACACATGTAGTAAAGTCACAGAAACACAACCGCTACTCTGCTCTATAGTATAGAACAGTACACATTCAGTACATTAGTGAACCAGGGTTGACCATCTATTAGTTTACTGTTAAAGATTGGCCTGTATTGATGTTGTTGTTTAAATGTATTTGCAAAACCACAGTAAATAAGGCACCAATAAAAACTGTATGAATTTACACTAAATCTAGCTGTTGATGTCTGGAGATTTTAAAATTGCTCAAATTGTGCAGCACAATTCTCCAGCCATCAGCTTTCACATAATTTATCACCCACCAGCTGTAACACTGTGCACATTTACGAATTACATAGAAAAACTAAAACATATCCAGTTTTTTTGCTGTTCAGCATGTTCACATTATATACGGTATACCATAAGTGATTATTTTCCAAATCTGTAAACTTGTTCTCTAACATTCAAGCCACGTGGCACTGCTAGCTCATTCAAAAAGCTTCAATAAGCAACAAAAATCAAAGCCACAACATATACAGCGGAAAATGTACAATAATTCTGTATATTTTATTAGATCACATTTGTGGTTAATTAAATAAAAGAATTGTCTAAATTAGCAACTAAAATAACAACATGCTAAAATAGCATTAATGCTGCACACCTGCACCATTATTTTGCACATGCACAGACACACACCACTTGGACAATGCTTACTTCACAGCAGTTTAGGACATATCCGCTAATCTCACAAGGGCCTACTTCAGCTGCTTCTGGCTGACAAGTTGCCATCCTGGATGACACCTTACACTAATTAACCAATCTATATCCAAAACATGCTGTCCCTGCATTTTTATAAGCTGTCCCACAACAGTGTGTGAGTTCCTACAGTGCCCCTCTACTCCTGATCTTCCTCTTGTATGTACAATAAAAGTGTGTATTTTAAACAAAATGCACTGTTGTCCACATACCTTGTGTTTTTGAATGAAACTGCATAACAAATATGAGTGAATGTTTTTTTTACTATTTAACATTAAATAGTGCACAAAGTGAAAAAAAGACACGAGAGAAAGATATGTTGTTTATAGAAAGTCAAGCTTATACTAGTAAAGTTGCATTTACTTACGATGAGAGCATGTTCTCGACCCATTGTGATGACTGTCTGGTTGATGATCCTAAGCAGAGATACCACAATGTCCTGAATATGTTGAAATGTTTTCCCCTAAAAAAAAAAAGCAGACACAGACAGCTCTGAAAAAAAATCCCAGAATGACAGAAAGGGATGAATAGGAAAAACAGACAAATATTAAAAAATCTCAGTAAACTAAATGTTCAGTAAACCTCACACACACACAATACACAGCTCCCGTGCTGTTCAAGTATCATCCATTCAGGCATAATGCTGGCCCAGCTTCCAGGGACACATCACAACAGTTTTTGTCAGGTTCTATATTGATGAACCAAATGAAACAAGAGAGAAAATAAAGTTTCTGAGTGTGAAATATAAAAGTATTCACTTTTCAGGAAATGAGCCTCACCAGAACACTCAGTTAATCATTTACAGTGAGGACATTCGAACCTTTAAGGGCTTCTGACACATAAATGTGTCTTTTACTCTGCACACCTGCTTTCCTATTCCTATCATTCACTTCACTTTGAAGCCATTTTCTGTCATGTCCTCCATCTGCCCTAAGGGATCAAAGAGGACTATATGTATTTAAAAGTCTGTTTCTACTCAGATCTGTCCTGAACCAAATTACTATTTTTTTCCTTTCTACCTTAAATATCTTAATTTTGTAAATCTGCAAGGCAAACTAAGGCTGGATGTGCTATATACTGTATGTTTTTGCTTAGGAAATTATGTTTTTTCTGTGATTTTGTTTCACCTATATTTAAAAAGTGGATAATATTTAAAATGTTTCCAATGATTAAACAGGATTTCACACAATATTCACTGAAACATATCTGCCATCTCTTTAGCGATTAAGATACAATCCATTTCTTTAACTTAGTAGTGGGCAATATAAACAAATCCTTAATCACAGTATATCTAGTTTTATAGCATATTAGTATCATATTATTTCGTAACAATATAATGGTTAAAATACTGACTCGAATAGTTTATCAGATAGTAAATCATATATGGTCAGCTTACAGCCATATTACTCTAAAGACGCACAATCTTGTATCGGAAGCAAAGCAGTGTCGGGCCTGGTTAGTCCTTGGATGGGAGATACATTGCTGTGAAAAGCTTTTGTCCCCTTCTTGTGTTTTTTTTAGATGGCATATTTGTCACACTTCAATGATTTAGATCATACAAACTGTATTATTACGCAAAAATAACCCACGTGAATTGAAAATGTTTTTAAATAATGATTTCATTTATAAAGGGAAAAATGCTGTCCAAACCTGCCTGGCCTTATGTGAAAAAGGAATGCCTAAGTAAGCATAAGGCATCAATGGGAGAGTTACAATGTAAAAGCTACTGCTGAAAAGTAACAGCTTGTTTCATATTTCCCATAAACCATCTTGATTTTTACCAAAGATTTCGGCCAAATAGTCTGTGGACCAATGAGACAAAAGTTAAATTTTTTTGGGAGGTGTGTGTTCTGTTACATCTGTTATAAAGCTAACACAGTGGTGGCAGTGTGATGGTCTGGGGCTGCTTTGCAGCTTCAGGACTTGGACAACTTGCCATACTTGATGAAACCATGAATTCTGCGCTCTGCCAGAAAATCCTGAGGGAGAACGTCTGACCATTAGTTTGTGACCTGAAGCTTAAGCACACTTGGGTTATACATCAGGAAAATGATCCGAAACACAAGTCAACCTCTGAATGGCTCAAAAAAACTGAATTACGGTTATGGATTAGCCTAGTCAAATCCAGACTTAAATCCAATTAAGATGCTTTGGCATAAACAGGCCGTTTATGCTTGAAAACCCTCCAGTGTGGCTAAATTAAAACAAATTTGTAAAGAAATTCCAAAAGTGATATGAAAGACTTATTGCCAGTTAACGCAAAGACCTCATTGCAGTTGCAGTTGCAGGTCTGAACAGCTTTTTTCCTTTGAATAATGAAAACTGTATTTTTTTCCATTTTTAACTATTAAGTGTGACAAATATACCTAAAAATGAAAGATATCAGGAAGAGGGCTTTTGTTCACAATATCAATATATGAGAATACAATTTGGAAATCACTATAGATACTTTCAATTTCATATAATATGAAGCAACAAGGACCATTAATTAGGCAAGAACCAGAAAACGTTAGCTCCTTAGGATATCTTTAACTGAGACAAAATATTTCATCACAATATCTGTAATTTTAGATTTAGATTGTCCAGCTGTACATGAGCCATTTTACTGTTCACTATGAAGACTGTAAGTGATGAGGAGTCTGAATAATGATACACACATAAAAATAGGACAAAGACCTCATGCAAAAAACTAATGTTAATTGTGTACCTTTTGAGAGGCTGGCACACACGCAGTGTAAGCCTCACACATCAAGACATCATCAGTCAGTCAGTGAATAGAAGCTGACTCAGACTGAGACTAGTAAGTCACTGAAGCATCTGCTACATCCAAACAAACCTTAGAAATTCTGCTGCAGGATGCATCTGTGTGTGTTTGTGTGTGTGTGTTCAACCTTGGTAACTGTATCTGACCTAAAAATGCTTAGTGCACTCTACACTGCGTGAGAACATAACAAAGAAAAGGTCCAGAAATAACTAAAGTAGGTAAAAAGGACTCAAGTTCAAATTTTTAACCATAGCACTCCATCTGTATATGTGCGAATGTATATGTGCTGGATGATGACAGATGTTTTAAGGGCCTGAGAAGAATCTGATAAGCATGAACCACATTAAATGTACTGACTCACAAGCCGCAGGGAAAGAGGAATCAACTAAGTGTGTACGTGTGTGTCACTGTGTATAACATTTTCTTACACTACCTCAAACTCAGACACATGTAGTTAAGTTGGGACACAGCTATTGATTCTAAATAAGCCTAAATCTTTCTAGCTCAGTGTAGGTATGTTGACCTACTGGAACAAGTTTCTCAGACATCCATCTCAGGAAGGAGAGAGATAAGACACAATGCTCTCTTATGTCTCTCTTAATAAATGGACAGAGAGTGACCCTGTCCATTTATTCAAAACTGTAGCCTGGCTGTCATCATCATCATCTTTGCTGACATTATTCTATAAAAAAACTCTGGTGAATCATGTCTTTCCTCTGTTAGTGTCCTCGCTTTATCTCCCTCTCTTACACACACACACACACACACACACACACACACACACACACACACACACACACACACACACACACACACACACACAATTTACTTAGAAATTCAACATAAAACTCCCCACAAGACACAAACATATATCTATTGTGTTGTCTCGTCTTCCATCTCTTTGACTCTGATTCAGAGACATCTGAAGTGTAACAAATTAATCACATAGCACGCTGAGAGGAAAATAGAGATGAGTGAAAAAGAGGTGGAGGGTGTCACTGGTTTTTACCTCTTCTAGTGTTTTTTCCTCTCCCAGTCCTTTATTTCAAATTCCCATCAACTCCCTATACTGTTCTCTTTTCACCATATTGTCTATGAAATAAACATTTCACCCTCAGTCTGTTTAGGCATTAACTATTTGTCTGCTTATCCATTTGTTTTTCATCCTCTATGAAAGTCCATGAGCAGTTTTCACTTCTCAGTCATTTTCTGCTCTTGTTCATTTTATATTAATACATCTGTGTTTCGCAGGCAATGTCTAGGTTTAGTTAACATCTGTGCAGCATAAAGAACAGGAGCGATGCATAAGTGCTGCAGTCAAGTTTGTATTAACCTGTACTATTTGCAGTCTAGTCTAATCTTTAGTGTGTGCGTGTGTACATATACACACACTTATGTTGTGTATGTGTGATTCTATACATACATATGCAGTGTGTATACATATATCTATATACATATCTATATGTATATCTATAGATATAGATATCTATATATATATATATAGATACATATATATGTATATAGATATATGTATATCTAGATATATGTATATCTAGATATATATCTAGATATACATATATCTATATCTAGATATATAGATATATGTACTGTATATCTAGATATATATCTATATCTAGATATAGATATCTAGATATATATCTATATCTAGATATAGATATATAGATATATCTATATATATAAACATATATATACACAGATATACATATATGTATATAGATGTATATCTATATACTGTACATATATAGATATATGTATCTATATGTATGACTAAGTGTCTTTAACATTTAAACAGAGTTTCTGCAGATTTCCGCAGCCAAAGTTATTGCTCCAATAGCCAACATAAGTCCCCATGTAGTTTGATAGAAAACCTTTATGGTCACTATGGCATCACTGGTTTTCTAGTCCACACAGTAATGTATATGTACCTGTCAAGTTCTTGTGACACTCGTGAGAGACAGACTCTGCCTGCTTTTGTTTTCTTACCTCAGCCGATGCAAATTCATCTCATCATAAAAAGCAGCTGAAAAAAAAACATACCTTCACTTCAAAAACTCAGCAGGCTGTCAGTAACTTAGAGCAGCAATTAAAAAACCCTTCGCTAGATACTGGTGATGTATTTGTTGTGTTTGTTTAGTTTGGGAGCTAACTGGATTTTGTTTTAGCAGACTAACATGCTGTAACAAATATAAAACAAAATCAATTAGATTCTAATTGGTCAAGGCTTGCTTCATTCCACGACTGGATGACTCGAGGCAAAACAGCTTAAGGCTATTTACTATTCTGTTTAGAAGAAAGTTCCACTGGAGTGGCACAGAGCTCAAGGGAACTTCAATTTATACTATGACGCTAAAAAGAGAAAGAAAATGTTTCTTAATTAATAAGCTTGAGGCTATTGCTCAGTTGTGTTTGACAGGTCCGTCATTCATGACTTTCTGCTGATCGGCTTGCTATAACTCTAACCACCCAGTGTTGTTTAACCAGAACTGTTCTGATCTTTCTCAGTATGTGGATTGTGTCAAGACAAACTCTTTACTGGCATCAGAGTCAAATCAAATGCAATTTAAGTGACCACTTAGGATCTCATTTTGTTTCCTACTAACATTTGATTACATCTAGGGTAAATATAAATCACTGTTATATAAAGAAAGACACACACACACAAACATTTTAGTCACGCAGCTACACTTGGAAACTATAAATGGCTGGAACTGCTACTTACATACTAACTAGAACTACAGAGAAAATCTCAAAATGAAATAAGTTTGAAAGAAATAATAAAAATGAATTGTCTAAAAGAGAAAGGTGAGCCTAATATTATGTGTCAGATTGTATCTGAAATGGTTGTGCTATATGCAATAACATGGAGCAAGTTGTCCTTAAGTAACTACTGAATAAATGGTAATACTACTCTTTTAAAAAATAACCATACTCGGTAAAAGATCCACATGTGCCAAAGCAGTCAGACTGCAAAATAAATGTTGTCAATACGTAACTGCACACATTTCAGTGCTTCGAAACAATCACCCAGAATGCAGTGCAATGCAAGTGAACTGGATGAGTCTTTTACTATAAAGCAGTGCTGTGTTTCTCACCACAGTGTCTCTGCTGAGGACCTCCAAAATGTTGTTGAGCAGCTCCAAACTATTTCTCCTGTCATCATGAGGTCCATCAGCCATACTGGCCAGTGCTCCACTCAACTCCCGCAGCATCATGGGTAACAACACATCGCGGCACTCTGAAAAAATAAAAACACACATGGTTTAGATTTAATAATAAGGCAATGTACTGTTAAATTACCAGATACACACGGTAACAAGAGAAAAAAAAAGATCTTAATACAGAAAATCTAACTGTCTGTAGGAAAAATTGGATAGTGTGAAACAGCAAATGAAATATGATGTTTTTTTATTACTTAAAAGAAAGAAGCTTAAAAACAAGCATCAACAGTCACATCATCAAGATTCACTTTAATGTAAGGCCTCTCTGAAAACCCCTTCAAAGTCTAAACCCCAGACCTTTACATCAGTTGGTGCAGCACCTGGAGAGACAGCTGCACCCACACAGCTATGAGTAATGATGCCACTGCACCCTGCAGAAGAAATTCGACCCTAACCCCGACTGCACAATAGAGGGATATCAATCAAGTGTTTATTTACACTTCCATGCATGTCTGCTGTTCTGTCAACCACACAGTCAACACATCAATCACCACATCCTACCATTTTGCTCTTAGTCAATTTATATGTTAAATTGACCACATGTGTAATAAATCATACATAATTACAAAAGTCAAAGTGTACAACACGTGTCAAGTGAGAAAACTGTTCGATAAATTTACATTGTTAGCCCTACTGCACATGAAGACTATTATCTATTAACTACTACTACTAAATACTATTTACACTATAAATCACCTGTCAGTAAACACTTGATGAATATTAAATTATCAGTTTTTTGAGGACTGTCCAAAGTCACCAAAGGACTAAAATAGCAAATGTGGTAACTTAAAGGATGTGTAACTCATTTTGAAAAATGAAAGGTTTTGAAAGGAAAGTAAACTTTTAAACTAAAATGTAAAACTAAATGTGACACGGCAGCTCTTAAGATAGTTTAGTTTAGTTTATCTTGGATTGAAGAGCAACATGAAGAGCAACATAAGATTCCAAACTTGCGGTTGCATGTCTCCGCTAAGCAATGACATTGTAGTTCATACGCATATCTGTATACCAATTCCAATTGAAAAGCTGTATAAAATTTTTTATAATATAAGCTATAAAATATAAAAATAAAATTCCTTCAAAGCATTCTTCACATATCGCCACAAAAACGGGCTGCATGAAACCTTTACGTTTTACCTTTGGCTATCAAAATACTGTATAATCAGTACATTATTGAGTCCCTAATGGCAGGAAGTGCCTCTATGCATTTAAAAGAACTGGGTCACCGTACTGACAGACAACCCAATAACATAATGCCTCTGGCCCTGGCTATCACTGGTGCAGAGGTATAAAACCTCTAATGCCAATGTAGCTAGCAGAGACTGTTACTGTGCTCCATTAAGGCTACAAAATTTGGTTGGCTTTGGATCAGGACTCGTACTCACAGGTTGTATTATTTACTTCAAAACCAATAACTGTCAATGTTAGTTTCTACGTGATGGTGGAAAGAAGGCTGTGTAACTCAGATCCTATTTGTTGGGAACACCTGTAAGTTGCTTGACATCCTCTCAGTTCATGTTGTTCATATACAGTATGTTCACAGTCTATAGCTATGTCATTCTAACAGGGGACACTGTCAATCTATATGCTTTATTTTGACCCTTCCCCGTTAATGTTATGGGGAATCTTTATCCTGTTCCAGGGTCAGTACAGTCACTGGTTGTAAACCCCCTAGAAGCAACTTTGTGATGTGTGGGCTATATAAATAAAATGTGATGCACTGTACTACAGTTAGAAATGTCTATACAGTAAAAAGAATGTTACTGCAACGTCCTTATTTTTTTCCTACTTGTTTAGCTTGACCTCTCCCCCTTTCTTTTCCTTATCGTTCTTCATCTTTCTACCCTCCAGCTCCTCTCCCTCATCCCTCTCTTTTAGCCACAGGTAGACAGCCCATTAAAAGCTCATTTGAGCTGACGCTCATTAGTTGCATTAGTAACTGCACCATGTCTGTATGCCTGCTGAGTGGACCCTCGTCACAATCCTCACTCCATCACACAAACCTGTGGAGAGGAAGGATTGAGGGGTAGGGTGTGGTGGGGGATATGAATGAGTCACTGAATGCCCTCCACAACTCAAAGAAATGGAAGGAGGAGGAGATAGAGGAGGAGCATGAACTGGTAAAGGACATTTAACAAGGGAGACAATGGTAAAAATGAGATGGCACACTTAGGTAGTATGTCAGTAATATGCAATTTAAATGAATTAAAAATATTGTACACATAATTGTCAGAATTAAACAACATGAAACATGAAGTCTTGGTCTGTGCCATTTAGAGTAGTAGATGATACTGTTCTAGATGCTGCCAGATTTGTATTTGAGTAGAAACCCTGCTAAACCTGATTAATCCATCAAGGCAGAAACTCATCATCTATGTCCTTTCAGATTGAGAAAAACAATGGCTGTTTTATAGCAGTACTGTTGGGTCTAAAAGCTTGAGAATAAATCCATCTGCCTTTTGGTGGCCAAATGTGCCACTAAACCCATGGAGAAGTGACCCAAAGTAATATGTTTCTTTATTTCTACTGATCTTAGAAATAAACCCAGCTGATATATCTGGGTACAAGATATTCTTTGGGAGTGAAAGTGAAATATAGTGTAAATGGGGAGGTGGTGAAAGGGTAGTCTGTTGTGTGATACATTGTGTGCTATTTTGACTTGATTAATACCTTTTCAGAAGTTAGGCCTAATAAAAAAAATAAGTCGGGTAGCAGTAATATGTTCTATTCTATAGTCTGCTGTAATTACATTGTCCACAGTTACAGTCCTAAGTGTGGTGGCCCTTTCTATAGTATCTGCTGACACTAGAAGAGTGTATGTTTTCAGCAGTTTTAATAGAGATTGTAAAATGAACTTAAAGCTTGTGTATGCAGACAAAAAAACTTTAGCTTAGTCATTAGGTTTTTTTTGGAAAAAAAAAACCTAATGCTTTGCATGGCTTCACCATGCAATGCATTGCCTCCTATTCATTTTCAATGGAGGCACATATTATTATCCACCGCTAAACTGGCTTCTTTATATCTTATTCTTCCGTCAACGAGAATGCGGCTCGAACGGGAGAGAGAACC